>NDXB01020787.1:0-15940 GCA_002631895.1 Agapornis roseicollis | reverse complement strand
AACAAGTGCAGAGGAGGGCCATGAGGATGATCAGGGGACTGGAGCATCTCCCATACAAAGACCGGCTGAGAGAGTTGGGGCTGTTTAGCCTGGAGGAGAGAAGGCTTCGTGGAGACCTCCTAGCAGCCTTCCAGTATCTGAGGGGGGCCTATAGGGCTGGTGGGGAGGGGCTCTTCGTTAGGGACTGTAGTGACAGGACAAGGGGTAGTGGGTTAAAACTTAAACAGGGGAGGTTTAGATTGGATATAAGGAAGAAATTCTTTCCTGTTAGGGTGGTAAGGCACTGAAATGTTTTGGCCAGGGAGTTTGTGAGTGCTCCCTCCCTGGCAGTGTTCAAGGCCAGGTTAGATGAAGCCATGAGTGACATGGTTTAAGGTGTCCCTNGTGGTAAGGCACTGAAATGTTTTGGCCAGGGAGTTTGTGAGTGCTCCCTCCCTGGCAGTGTTCAAGGCCAGGTTAGATGAAGCCATGAGTGACATGGTTTAGTGTGAGGTGTCCCTGCTTGTGGCAGGGGGGTTGGAACTGGATGATCTTAAGATCCTTTCCAATCCTAACTATTCTATGATTCTATGATTCAATTGGGTTTGCCCTGGGCTAGAAGAATTATTTTAGTAAGCACTGTGTCCTTTTAGAATTGACATTTTTATTGTAGCTTAGATACAAAGCCATTAGCAAAAAAAGAACTAAGTCGATGATGTTGTGTAAGTTTGTTTAGGACTGCACATAACACACATGTCCCTGTGATGATTGTGTGTTGTTTCAGTGATGATGGCTACAATAGTCACTCAAATTGGTTATTGCTGAGTATTAACCTAGTAAACTGATTTGCTCGTGTATTTGGAGCAAGCAGTTCTAATCACATTGGACAGTTAGACAATACAAGCTGCAGAGATAACTGAAGTTTGGGCACTACTGCTAGTGGTAGGCAGGGTGAAGCTTATGGCGTCCTGGTCACATGGTCTTCATGCACATTTAATGATGGATTTGATTGTCAAATCCTTCCTGCCACCACTGATGGCTAAATGGTATGTGAATCTGTGCCCCTTGTTTACCTTAATGCGCTGGACTAAGCTAGGTTGGTCTGCAACTGGATCTCTATGCCATTGACTGATACTGTTGGAAGAGACAAGACACCTTCCACAAGGGTGTGGCTGTCATCTGAGAGCAGCAACTATCTCTGTCATCCTGTTTAATCCTTTGGTGATAGGTTAACACCCTAACCCACCAGTATTTTTCCACCTTCCCCAGTGTATTTTATAGTAGCAGTACTACTGTTACTTGTATGTGAGCACAACTAATTCAAAGCTAGTTGAGGAATTGAGGTACGTTTAGATTAGATAGTAGGAAGAAATTCTTTACTGTAAGGGCTGTGAGACACAGGAACAGGTTGCCCAGAAAAGCTGTGGCTGCCCCATCCCTGGAAGTGTTGAAGGCCAGGTTGGGTGGGGCTTTGATGAACCTGGCCTAGTAGAAATTGTGCTTGCCCATGGCAGGGGGGTTGGAACTAGATGGTCTTTATGGTCCCTTCCAACACAAACCATTCTGTGATTCTGTGTTTCTGTGAATCTCTGTTGTGCATTTGGAAAGAAAGAGCAGGAGGTGATCTGTACTTATTAGTCACCTATTTCTACTTGTATGTTGCTTGTGCATCATTTCTAGCTTCCAGACATCAGCCACTACATCAAGGGCCTTTGTTAGCTTTGGTTACTTTCTGGAGAGGAAGTGTAGAAAGGTGATGGGGCAATTTAAGTAAATTAGACTGGATTAGGGGTTATGTGGAACATAGAATTCCTTATCTGATTTGCAAAGGAATCTTACATGGGTGTCATATAATTTTGATTTGTTACAAGGAAGCAGAGCAGCATTTGTATAGTACTAATGCTAGCATAAAGAACATACATGTGTCTATGCCTGTTGTAAAATACTAATGCACACACTGAAGTTAAATATGGGACATGTACAATATTAGATCAGTAGGAATATTAAAATACTTGTACTGTAGTGATTAATAAGTAATGAAAGGAAAGCTGTGGAGATGCATATATGTCTTCTGCTACCACCGTATGTGTTCATTTTGGGTATAAGGGCTTTGGTGAGTTCTTCAGAGAATTGGTCCTGCAATGGCAGGCATCTTCAGACTTCAACTTTTCAATCTTGTCAGTGCCATGGGTTCTAACTGTTCAGCTAAGAGGAGACAGAGGGCAAATGGAGAGAGAGAATATCTAGTTAATAAATTTTCTGAAAAAGATCAAATAATTATGGCTGAGAAGTTCAGCAAACCACACTACAGCCATTATAGAGAACCTGGCATTACTCTGAGGTATGGAACTGTTAGATGGAAGTTGAAGATGGGTTGTAAAGTCCTTTGTGTGTCATAAGTGATGCATTACTTATGTTAAAAATGCCATTGTTTATAAAACCTCCAGTGGTGATGTATAAGAGGGTTGTCTCATCTCACAAATTAAACTTGAACTATATGGCTTATCCTGACAAGAGTTTCTTCCAGGCCCTCCCTTGTGACATATATCTTAATGAGAGGTTGAAGGTGTCTCTCTAAACAGGACTGGGTGTGGCTGCTACAGGGATGAATGATTTAATATGATGTGTTGTTTGTAGTCATCTTTAAATTGGTGATGTGTTATTCATCATAGCTATATGTTTTAGCTTTTGCTGTCATGTACACATCTGGCAGACAAACATTGAAACTCCTTGTGATACAGACATTTTGTGTTATACAAGACAGTTTTGAGGGAGAATGCATTTCAGGAGAGGTTTTATCCTCCCATTTTCTGAAAATCAAATCACTGAGGAGAGATAGAAGCTAGTTCTGTAGTTTGTTCTCAAAGCATTGTTGCTGCTCTCAACAATGCAAACCTGATGGGCTGTTAAAAAGATGTCTAGAGGTGCAGGTAATAAACCACATGGGTGTAGAATGTACGTGTTGCTCAGCACTGAGATGCCTAAATCCCTAAGTGTGAACATACTAGTAAGAAACTCCTTTGCTCATTTTTTTTCCTGCCTGGAAGTAACTATAATGTGTTGTCATGCAAGTCCAGGGCTGCTGTCTGTCAATGTAATAAACTACTAGTGAGTCAGAAATGACACATGTGGTTGTCTCAGTCCTGTAAGAGCCTAATCCATTATGTATTCTTACAATTAATTTATTTGATATGATTTGATAGGAAAAGGGCCTAATATAATGTAGGTTAGTAATGCTTTCTTTTAAGGCATGACTACAACTTGAGCTGATATAGTGATGTGATAGGGTACTCTTGGTTCTCTTTGTGTGCATGTGGAGAAGATGGGGAATCTTGAGTTCTGGCTTCTCTAAAACAATTTTGCCTTTTACCTTAAACAGCAGGAGCTGGGAGAATGAGTATTTTGAATTTCTGACCACATGGACCAGCATGCAGTTTTATGTGGATGTCTTTGTACAGTGGGTAGGGACAGTGGGCCCTCAGGACTGTTACAGTCCTTAAGCCTCTTTTATTAGAATTGTGCTGTAATGACTCTGCTGCAGCTAGTCTGGCCTTGCTGCTGAGGCAGAAGGAAGTCATTGAGACAGTGCCATAATACTGAGTAAAAGTGTTTGTGCTAGTTAATGACCACTTGCTTTCCTCCAGGAACAGGTAAGTTTGGGGAAAACAGCAGCAGCATCCATGAGAGGTGCTCTTAAGGGAGGAAGAATTGGAGGTCATTTTGCAAGGCTTCTTTGATAGCAACCTCTGAATCTCTCTGTTAAATTTCTTCACCTTCAGCACTCTGTAGGAGCTCCTAGATCAGCTTTGCTGGCCTGGTCAGACTCAGCAGCACAAAATGCAGAGGCAGAAAAAATAAATAGAATAGTGGTAAAAACCTTGAAACTCTCTGTTTTGATTCAAAGATGCCTATATGCACTAGTTGAGCTCAAGTAGTTGCTCATTCTCAGAAGTCTGTAAGTGTGCCATGCCATACCACGTAAAATCAGATTATTAGTAATGTTCTGGGATATGTTTAATTATCAATATGAAACTTAGCAAATGATGTTACGAAGTAACGGCTTTACCTTTGGCATACAAAACCCTCATCTGCTAGCACTTTGATGTGTTGATTTGTAGATACAATAGAGATTTGCTAAATTACTTCCAAAGGAAGACTCTCAAAACTGTACTCTTGGAAGTAATGAAAATGTATATATAAAAATACTTTGTAATTATTGCATTGTGGCTTAAAAGGTAATACAGATCTAATTAGCTGTGACTTCCATTAAGATTATCATTTGGCTTGGCTAATTACAGAGAGTTTACATAGGGATGAGAGATGTAACTTGCCATGAAACTGTTAACATTGGTCTTCACTGATGAGAAGAAAGCCCAACCAGTTGCCCAAGAGCCTGGGAAAAGCACTAAAGCCTCAGTATTGCTCAATCTGTAAACTGAAAAATTAATTTTGACGAATCACAGCAGACATGCTGTGTCTACAAACAGCACAGATTGGCAGCCATTGTTTTATTGCACAGCTTATCTTTGTGCAAAACTTTCTTATCTTGTGGCAGGAAAATATTTTGAATTTTCTGAGAATAATCCATTTTAAGTCAAGATAATCAGAGCTCTTGCAAGGTTTTTGTTGTCTTGCTGATTCTCTTACTGTGTGGAATTGTTAAGTGATGGTATAAAGAAAACATATGAGCTCTGTAACAGAATTCATATGGATGGGGGAAGATATGTATTTTGGAATAAACTGCTATTATTTTGAAATTCAGTATCATTAGCACCATTATGTAGTGAATATATTTATATTAGCACGTTTTTACCCAACTTAACTACTTTTTACCTGTGTTTTCTGACCGGAAACCTCAGTGACAAAACACATTCAACCATCTCTGTCTTCTTGGGGATGTTAGAGAGCCAGTACTTAAGCAAACAACTGAAAAGTTGTCAAATAATTCTTTTGTCAGTGAATTTATGTAGTTTCTTATTCATTCCACCATGCCCTTGCAAGCTCAGCAAAACCTGAAGTTCAAGTGACAAGTAGCTTTAGGAGGACCTTTATTTGAGATAATGAATTAAAAGGGAAGAACCCTGCTTTCCTCACAGATTGAACTGTTGAAATGTATTTGTGAACTAAGCACCCTTATGGTTATATCACAAGTAGGCAATGAATTTGGTGTTTTCCAGTGATTTTTGTGGTATCACCTTTACTTAAGAAAAGCACATGGTGTCATGCTACAGCTCCATCTACACCAAAGGCCCTAGAATACCTCTTGGTCAACATCAGAGGGGGGTCTTCTCGGCGAGGGAGGAGGATCTTACAGTAGGCAACTTCTACCAACCTCCAAAGCAAGATGATAAGGCCAACAAAGCAAGCTTTGGGTCACCTTAGCAAGCTTTGGGTCAGTGGAACCTGGGCCTTATGGGTAACTCCAACTACCCAGGCATTTGTTGGAAGTACAGCACAGCAGCCCACATCATCCATCAAGTTCCTGGAATACGTACAGGACTGCTTCCCTCAGACAAATGGTAGATATGCCAACCAGGAATGAGGCACTGCTGGACTTGCTACTCATAAAGCAAGAAAACCTGCTTTGTAATATCGCAGTTAGTGATAACCTTGGCTGCAGTGATCAGAATATTGTGGAATTTAGGATCTGCCTGAGCGCGCTGAAGGTTAGCACTAAGATAAAGGCTTTGGATTTTAGAAGAGCAAACTTCAGCTCACTCAGAGCTCAGCTGGGGGGGACTCCATGAGAAACTTATGTGGAGCGTGAAGGAGCTGGTGAGTACTGGGATATACTCAAGATCACTCTCCTGGAAGCACAAAATGAGTTCATCCACTTTAAAGCTAAGGGAAGTAGGTGGAGAAAGAATCCCCTTGGCTCAACTGCGAGCTTCTGAGTCTGCTCAAAACCAAGAGAAAAGTGTACGAGAGAACTACAAGGGTATGCCGTTGCAGTTAGAAAAGCTAAAGTTCAGCTTAAATTGAAATTGGGCAGATGTCGAAAACTACAAGAAAAGGTTCTTCAGGTACTTAAAGAACAAGCAGAAACAGGAGGAAAATACTGTCCCACTGTTCAGCAGAAAAGGTGAATTAGTCACCAGCAACGCTGAAAAGGCAGAGCTTCTCAATACTTTGGTCAGCTCTGTCTTTACCAGCTCTGCTGGGCCCCAGGGCTGGGGAACAAAAATGCATGTTGATGCAAACACAGGCCCACCCTCAATGAAGGAAGAGTTGGTATGTGAACGGTTGCAGAAGCTTGACACCTACAAATAGATGGGCCCCGATGATACCCACACGAAGTTCCTAAGAGAGCTGGCTGACATTATTGTGAGGTTGCTCCCCATAATGTCTTCTATGTTCTGGAGACTGGGGAATGGCCCAGAAAACTGGAAAGAGGCTAATGCCACCCCCATCTACAAGAAGGGCTGAAAAAAGCATCCAGTTTTACTTCAGTCCCTGGGAAAGTGGTAGAATGAGCCTGTTAGGGGCTATCACAATTCAAATGAAGCACAGGTGTGGGAGAAGCCAGTATTAACCCACCAGGGGCAAATTGTGCTTGGCAAACCTGATCAGCTTCTATGACAAAGTGACCTGCTTGCCCCCAAAAATCACTCATGCAGACAGCGTTCCAGAAACTGTGTACATATAAAAAACCATAAAACCACAAAAACCAAAACAACCTCAACCCCCACAGCATTTGAAAGAATGAAATAGATTATCTCTATGTTACAGTTCATATATTGAAAACTATATGAAATCACCTCCAATAGTACGAATGTCATCTCTATAAAAGTTTCTCCTACCTGGATAACGGACCAACTTACACTAAGATGTTGGCTTTATTAGATGCTCACCTAGGAATGTAGGAGTTTCAGTATCATTAGCTGCCTTGTTTCTAAAGTGTAGGAACAAGATTAGGTGTCAAAGAGATTGTGGTTCTGCTAAGTTAAACAAATTGCTTAATCTGCTTTGTTTTTCTCATACCAAGTGGAGGTAATGAAACACTTGCCTTTCCAAAATGGCTTGATGCCTTTGATAAGGTTTAACCTAAGCTGTCAACCATACAGCCTCTTATTCACTCTCCAATGGGATGGGAAGGAGAACTAGAAAAAATGGAAAAATCTGTGGGTTGAGATAAGAACAGTTTAATAATTGAAATAAAAGTAAAATATAATACAGTAATAATAATGATAATATGAAATAAAGAGAGGAAGAATAAACCTCACCCCTGAGAAATGCACAATGCAATTGCTCACTACCCACAGACCAATATACAGCCCATCCCGGAGCAGTGATCCAGGAATTGGCAGTTCCTGGCCAATTTCCCTCACTTTATATACTGGGCATGACGTGCTGTGGTGTAGGATACTTGTTTGGGTCATGTGTCCTGTCTCTGCTTCATCCTGACTTCTTGTGCTCCTCCTCACTGGCAGAGCATGAGAGACTAAAAAGTCCTTGATCAGGGTAAGTGCTACTGAGCAACAACTAAAACATTGGTGTATTATCAGCATTGTTCCCAGACTAAAGCCATAATACCGCACTGTACCAACTACTAGAAATTAAAATTAACTCTATCCCAGCTGAAACCAGGACAACCTTTAAAGAAAAGGTCTGTGGTGCAGCTGAGTACTTCCACTCTTTTTCTAAGAGCCCTGAAGACATCCAGGAGTGAGAATGGAAACTGATTGTGTGCCTAAGAGTATGTGGGCAAGAAAATCAGGAGCAATTCAAATCAGTTGCATAATTGGGTTGGAAGGGTGCACTTAATGAAAGGTAAGTGGTTTGTTCATTATGTTCTGAATTCTGTGATTTTAATTGAAAATAAAACTAATTAACCAAAGTTTTATTTTTAACAGATGTTCTAGCTCATTATCAATACAAAAGTTCCCCCCAAATTAAGACTTATGTATTAAATGAGGTTTTCTGTATTCTTAATTTTGTATTTGTCTTTCATCCTTGATTTGTATGTGATGAAGCTACAGGTTGTGCAGAGCAGAGATTCAGAGCAGCCCTGCAGAGAAGGACTTGGGGGTGGTGGTCGATGAGGAAATGAACATGAGCCGGCTTCAGTGTGCGCTTGCAGACCAGAAAGCCAACCGTATCCTGGGTTGCATCAAAGGCAGTATGACCAGCAGGTCGAGGGAGGTGATCCTGCCCCTCTACTCTGTTCTCGTGAGACCTCACCTGGAGTATTGTGTGCATTTCTGGTGTCCTCAGCATAAAAAGGACATGGAACTGTTGGAACAAGTGCAGAGGAGGGCCACAAGGATGATCAGGGGACTGGAGCATCTCCCATATGAAGACCGGCTGAGAAAGTTGGGGCTGTTCAGCCTGGGGATGAGAAGGCTTTGTGGAGACCTCCTAGCAGCTTTCCAGTATCTGAAGGGGGCCTATAGGGCTGGTGGGGAGGGGCTCTTCATTAGAGACTGTAGTGACAGGACAGTGGGTAACGGTTTCAAACTGAAACGGGGGAGGTTTAGATTGGATCTAAGGAAGAAATTCTTTCCTGTGAGGGTGGTGAGGCAGTGGAATGAGTTGCCCAGGAAAGCTGTGAGTGCTCCCTCCCTGGCAGTGTTCAAGGCCAGGTTGAACGAAGTCTTGTGTGGGCATGGTTTAGTGTGAGGTGTCCCTGCTTATGGCAGGGGGGTTGGAACTGGATGATCTTAAGGTCCTTTCCAACCCTAACTATTCTATGCTTTTATGGTAAGATTCTGTACTGTGATGTTAGAAACTGAACAACAGAACTCCATTTGCAATGAATTTGACAGTTATTCACTGTAGATTTTAACTAAAAATTTTTTATCATATTTTGTGACATTTTTCTGCCATTGAAAAGAAACTAGGGGTGCAAGTGAAAGATATAATGATTTTTGTATGGGCATCATTAAATAGCTGATTACTCTGTGAGGTTGTAGCTGTTCTGTTTTGCTTTGTATGAGAACTAGCTGCATAGCTCTGTGATACTGTGCTGGTTGGCGACACAGCCTAGAACTTTTGCTGTGTGGCAATTTCTTTTGCTGGTTGCATGGTAAAAAGTTTGTAGCATTTGAGTGCATCACTGCATTATCTGTTGAATTGATCTGTGCCTGGCCACCCCCGCTTTTCACAGAGGATGTCTGAATTATGCTGGGTGTGTTCATCTGATGTCATGCTAATGAAATGCTTACTTGATTTGTGGCAGCATAAAGGTGATATTACTCTTTAACTGTTCCTTTCTTAGAAATGTTATTGGTAAAATATTTTCTGTAGGCTTTCACCATTTTGTTGCCAAATAAGAAATGATCTGAAGATTCATTTATCCTCCTCTGGCCTTTTCCTGATGGTTCTCCAGATGCATGCACACATCTTCTCTGCCCCTCTCTTCTTACTTCAAAAAAGCGTGTACCATATTTACCTTTAAAATGAGTATGTAGATTTGCAGTTCTGGTTTTATGATCCATTAGCAAACAAGAACTGCACATATATGTCTGTACTGTCACGTTAACTCTGGATCCCATAGTTGAATACAAGTATCCTAGTGGTGCTCACTGTTGTCTTGCTGGGGGAAGAAGTGATTAACATTAGAGCTCTGCCAGCATAGCATGGATGCAACTGGTCAAGCCACTTGTCTTCTAAACACAGTTTGAACTTGACCCTGGTACTTATATAAACACAATTAAGGAAAGCAAATTCTAGAGAAGTCTTATTGTTTTATGTTGAAGATGATAGTGTTAGTGTGCTAGAAGGACGATTGCAAGGAGTGTAAAATTAAGTTATGATTTGGACAGTGATGTTTAGCAGACTTTTGGAGGAGGCAGAACAAAGTGAGGAAAGCCTGCTCAGAAGGAGGACATTGTGGTTCCTGCTTGAAATAAAAACTATTTGGATGTAGGTCATAAGTCTTTGACCAGAATTAAGATTCTTCCAGGAAAGATGATCTTTGGCTAGCTGAAGCTTTTCTGACTGTAAGCAAGAAACTATTAAATGTATTGTAAAGCATGTGACTCAGAGCATCCCTGAAATGACTGACAGTGATAATTAAGGTAATTAATCTCTGCTATAATATTAATATGTTTTACTAGTTTTGGTTTTCTGAAGCATAAAAGATAATGTACTACTATTGTTGGATAGACAGTAATGAAAATGCCAAAGTACTTTTCCACAAGATAATCTAACTGGTTAAAGTTGTATCATTGCAATTTTCTCCCTATGCTCTGGCTTCTTTTTTTTTTTTTTTTTTTTAATTTTTTTTTTCGGGTTGTTGTTTTTTTTTGGTTTTTGTTTTTGGTTTTTTTTTTTTTTTTTTTTTTTTTTTTTTTTTTCATTTTTTTTCCCAGAAATCCTAAAATTAAAAGTCAGTGCATTGATTACGTTGTATGATACTCAGCACTTGCTTTAGTTCTTCGAGTTCTCCAACTGGAATGAGAAACGTTATAAATGTATGAGTGAAAAGGATGGTAACAGCTCATGGAAATAATCTCCACTACTGCTGGTGACTTCATGGAGCAAAGAAAATCCTATTATTCAATGCTGGATAGCTTTCCAGAGGATGTGTCCATTCTATATGCCTAATGAGATATCCAACATCTTCAGATTGTTCTTTGTAATTTAGGAGAAGTTACAGGCCAAGGTACTTTGGTATACCATGAAAGACAAATAGAAGTAGTTAAAATCAGTGGTTGTGCCAGAGGCTTTTGCTTAGAAATTCCCTGTTAGAGTATTTCTGTTCTGCTATTAGTCCACAAGATTGTCTTTACTAGAATAACTCAACTTAGTAAATTAAGTAGGAGAACCACTAAGTCATGGGGTGGCCAACTTCAGTTTGATAAGTACTTCCACTTTGTTATGGGGAGCAGAATGTTACCGGTTAGTAGAGGTGAGGGGACTGGCATGACTTTTAAACAGGAGTTAAACCAAGAGGAAACGAGAAGGAGGACTGTACAAAACTACATATAAAGTATTCCAAGATATCTACATAGTAGATATATATGTGTATATATATATCTGTTTAAACAATTACTTTAGCTTGTGCAGTGTTGTTCCTGGGTGTGATCCCTTATGAGATGCTGTTTCAAAATGTAAAAATGAGAACAAAGAAAAGAAGGGTGTACAAGGGAGGAAGAAACATGACTATACTGTAAATTAGTATTGTGTTAGTATGATACCCTTCATTGTCAATATTTCTTCATTCATCTGTCTTCATTTCTACAAAGTGACAGCTGAAATGTAGTAGAGTTGAAAACAAAGTATACGTCCTCATCATGAACGGATTGCTTCAATTAAAGGCTACAGTGGTTGGCATAAGCTAGTCTTTTTGTGTGGTTTTGTAGAATGGACTCAGCTAAGCTGCTTGTTAAAGGAATTAGATTGGCCCAAAATTCTGGTGCTGGGAGTAGAGTAACATTTACTTTCACAGCGCTGTGCAATTCTCTACAGCTTTAGTGGGATTTTTTTTGCAAAGATATACAACCTGCAAAATACCTTGTAGAAGTTTAACGTGTTTGCGCCTTCAAAACATTTCAAGATACTTTCTTTTTCTTCATATTCAGCTGATTTTAATAAAATGCTCATCTATCAGAGATACTATTTTAGCTCAACTAGTAGAGAATCAGGGTTTAAATTCTGGTGTCCCTTTTGATATGTGGTCAACCAATCACTAAAGGTAATGGTCTGCCACTGATCTTTGGGTATAATTTGAAGTATAATGCCCTAACTGTGAAACTGGGCTGCTTCCAATGTATCTATAGCATGGAAATCTCATGGATCTAGTGTCCTTTATTTCGGTTTCATTCATCTAGTCCAGATTCTAAATAAGGCATTTTCTTGTGGCAGTATCAAGCAACACGATGGTATATTTTTTCCTTCAGTTTAAAACCTCTATTTGATGATCTGTTAATCAAATGTACAGTAGCTAAAGCTAGTTGGTGAAATAATTAAACTGCATGAAGTTGTTCATCTCAGTCAAACATACATTGTCAGATAATGTAAAAATGATTTATTAGACTGAATCACAGACAATAAAGCAGTATTTCTTAAAATAGAAGTTAAACTACTTTGTGAGTACTTACTTGAAAACTTCCAGATTCTTTCTCAGTTTCAGAGTATAGTATTGTACCATTACCTTTTTTTTTTTTTTCCTATTCAAATAGCTATCCTTTTGGTAGGATGCTTTTCCATCTCCAACGAATAAAAGAAATAGTTCACAGGTGTATTTTATTTCCATTACAACAACTGTTATTCTTTAAGATGTGCACACATAATTGAATAGATTTGTGGCAAACATGCCTCTGCACCTGATTTGGCAGGCCTGAAAAGGAGGAGAGCTTACAAAAATAATTACAAACAAATGGCTGTGGCTTGCTGTTCTGATTTGAAAGAGACTACTCAAAAGAAATCTTTAAACTGATCCAGAACCTTTCCAGGGATTTTTTTCTTAGCTCTGAAGTTAGCTGGGAAGTTTTACACCACCACAAAAGTACCTTCCAATTAAAAAGTACCTCCAGCTAGTATATAAATGAAAATAGGGAAATCTGTTATTTTCTGCTTGTTGCCCATGCCCTTTCTGAACTAAACCACTTAGTTTCTGCATCCCTAATCATCAAGTACCAAAACACAGCTGGGCAGAAGTGAAAGATGGGTTATCAAGATAGTTGGTTACACTGTTCTGTGAGGAGGATCAGAGGTTGAAATGCAGTCAGTCTTACTCACCAGTCTGGAAGTGATCTGATAATGTTAGGGAAACGGGATGGGAACCAGCTGCTAGTTCTCCTTATCTTCCATATGAGGATGCTGATTTTTATGGCAAATGAATAGAATTTCTTTAAAAAAATAGTAGGATGATGCAGGTTCTGGTACTAAGCATTGCCTGGAAGCAGGTAGCAGAAATTTTTCTCAGTTGAAGGTCTGGAGTAGTGAGCACTTGACATAAAGCGATCCTTCTGCTTACTTTCTTTGAAGTAAATAATTTTCCTTCTGCCTTGTGTGCTGTAGGCACAGATAACTGAAAATTAAATGATTCTAATGCTACCTTGTTAATGAAAGAATAATGGTTGCTTGCTTACGTGTGGTAACTCAGGGTGGAGGAAGTACAGAACACAGTGGACAGTTTTGAGGGTAAAATGTGTGCTTTGTCTCTACTAAGGGCAATATCATGTCTCCTTGGCTGCTTTGCATAGTTTAGTGTGGGCAAGTCTTACATGGCAGTTGCCTGTAGGATATAATTACCTGAGTCAGGAAGCATCAAACATACACCGTTTGAATAATCTCAGGCTGTGTTTGATTATCCATGTCTTTTCTTTGTGGCTGGGGTGTTTGATGAAGAGAGCACCAGGCTCTGCCTCTCTCTCTAGGTTCTTCCCTCTGCTTTGGAATGCTCAGAGACACAGACTTACTTCATGCCTTCCTCCTTCTGATGTACACATGTGGATTTAAGTGAATTAGAAAGGCAAAATTTCACGTACTGTTAATTTCAGTTGGAGAAGTCTCAAAGGCAGTGAGAGTTCAGATTTTTTAATAGATGTATGTGGTAGGAAGGGAAGGATTTCTGCTGGCTATAGATGTGCTGATCTTTCTGAAATTAAATTAGTGAGTATTTGGTGATTAATTGTAGTATGAGTTGGACTGGTCCAAAGCCTGAGAACAGCCTTCTACTTTCCTTTAGTTACTCAAGTCTGACAAATCCTGCACTCTCTGGTGTGGTGTAACTGGCACTCCAGTGTATTTCTATAGCCAGCACTGCTTGACCTGATTCCTTTTGCTAACACTGACAGTTTGAACATTTCTGCTTGATTAAGTATTTAAGCTGACTCTGGGACATATGGTTGGAATAACTAGAATGAGTTCTAAAATCTGTTAAGCAGTATCTATATAGGCTTTGCATATCAACATCTGCATTAACTTTTTCTGTTCACTGCACTTTGCTTATGAGTAAGCAAGCACTGTTTGGAAAAGAAGTTACAGCCTTTGTGGCATTTTGCAAAGAAAATGTTACAAAACATTCTGCACCAGAATTTCTGCTTATTCAGACACAATCCTTCTCAGAGAGTTTTTAGGCTTTAATTAAATAAATGCTGAAGGGCAGTTACTTAATTCTAAAACAGGAAATAACAAACTTTGGAAAGGAGGATTTTCCAAACTGGAAAACGTTTGACAACAACAGGCTATGGGATTTTAAGAGTTTAAGAAATTTAAGCTGATATTTGTTGGAATATTTGGATACTGTGATGTAGTTTAGTGAAGAGAGTAGAGAACAGGATTTTTCAAGCTGGTTGCTCATATCACTGTATAGCTACATGAGTCAGCTATAGATGATTTCTGCTTTGATCTTATATATGGTGATGGTAATATTTTTGAAAACAAACATTACTTCAATCAGAGTAATAGAGCACTGAGTAGTCTGAAATCTGCAAGTGGCTTTATGGCAACTAGTTCCATCCTCAGGGACTGAGTGCTTTAGATAGGTAGGCAATGATGGGGTTTGCTTGGAAGTAGGGTATCTTTTGGAAATAAGGGAGTAGGGAATTCTGGCAGATTTGTGATCCTTTCACCTTCTTTCAGTAGCTGAAAATAATTAAACCTTGGTTTTGAATGAACAGGGAAAGAATGTACTTTTGCTTTACTTGCCAAGTTGGAAGCTGTCAGTACCATACTTAGTATTGCATCTGTCAATTTCTTTTCATTAAAATGATTGTACTATTGTTTCTAAAATGTCAGTATAAACATCCCATTTGTAGGTGGCTGGGTCTGTCTATGGATGAAGTTGTGAATGAAATGGATGAGGTTGAATCTAGCCAGTACTCACAAATCCTGAATGGAAAAGGCAATAAAAGAATGGGTTCCTCTGGTCTGGTTCGAGTCTTTGTCAGTTTGTGTTGGATTTTTTTTTTTTTTATAGCTGTGTTCAGCAGGGATTAATATTCATCAGTACCTGTCACTGTATTCCCTGCTCCTGTTTGCTTTCCCTCTGCACACCTCTCGTGCGGTGAGTGTCTTAGAGCCTCTTTTCAGTGTTCAATAAATCTTTAGGGTCAGGGCTTCTCCTGATGCTTTGATCAACACTTACATGTGTAGCAATTTATTTCAGCAGTGACAAATCATTTCCTTGGCACACGAGGGCAGAGTAAAAAAGCAAAACAACCCTAAAAATCTGCTTCGAAAGCTGACTTCCCAATGACTTGTTCAAATCAAATAATGTTCCTCTCCCTCCCCACCTTTTCTCACCCAGCCTTCGCTTTCTCACCCAGACAAAACGCAAACAGACACCCCTAACATCCCCCTCCCATCCCCAGTATCCATAGCAGATGTATTTTTCAAAATACATTGCAGGTTGTGAGGCAAAGCAAAGACAAAATGTAATGTTCCAGGGGTGATTGCTAAAATGATAGGTGGTGTATTTTCAGGGCCTTGGTTGCTCCATATTGAGTGTCTGGGCCTGAGAGGTTTTCTCATTAATTTTTATATGTGTCCTGACAACAATGAAACAACTCAAGCAGTAGATTTCTGAAAGAAAATCAGTAGTTAAACTCACTGTTCATCAGTAGAATGATTTAATATTGATCAGGCTGTTTTATATCTAGGATGTGTTTTGTGTTATGTCAAAATGATTATTTATTTTATGTTGACTCTCTGCTAAGTGTAATATGTGGTCTCTGTAAAATATCTGTCATACTGGCAGTTCTCAGAGATTTGGGTAAGAAGTGCCTTATCTCTTTTTGCATCCTCATTGCTGATGCCTTTTTGTTGCTTGTGGTACCTCTTGTTCTATGCTGTTCTCCAGTCTTTCAAAGAACTGTTGCATAGTGAGAGCTGATGTATTCTGTGGCAGGAAGCATAAGCTCTTTGAAGAATCTATTCAGTTGCACAGTTGTTCAAAATAACCACCACTTGAAGGTTTGTCCTTTATCCGATCAAATAAATTCTGATAAATATGTGTCCTGGGTTCAGCAGTTGCAGTCAGTTTTTCTTCTCTTTAGTAGCTGGTGTTTTG
>NDXB01020782.1:39702-51645 GCA_002631895.1 Agapornis roseicollis | reverse complement strand
GAATGCACAGGTTCAAGTGTTGAAGTTTCTGAAGCTCTTGAACACTGCTGAAGAGTGCAGATGAAAACTGCAAGAGTAACAACTGCTCAAAACAAATGCTCTAGAGAAAACTTAAGCTTAACTATGCACTTTCTAACGTTATGGCTTTAATTCCATCCTTTGGACTCCCAGACTTTAGAGAACAGAAGACAGGGACAAGAAATTCAGCTCCTGGCATTTTTGTTTTGTGGCAAAATTGCTGAGTTTGGAGGTTTGCAAAGAGTCCCACAACCCATGAGGAACCCAGCACAGGTTTTGCTATCATCAGTCATAATCCTGCAATCTAGGCTTTTGATTTTTCTGTTCAGGTCTTGCTCTGCTGGTATAGAAGATTAGGAGCCTTTAGTCAAAACAAGCAAGAAGAGCTGTCCTGGGTTTAGCAGTGGCAGTCATCTTTTCCTTCTTCATAAGAACTGGTGCAGCCGGGAGGAAGCAGGGACACCTGACNAGCCTTTAGTCAAAACAAGCAAGAAGAGCTGTCCTGGGTTTAGCAGTGGCAGTCATCTTTTCCTTCTTCATAAGAACTGGTGCAGCCGGGAGGAAGCAGGGACAGGACACCTGACCCATACTGACCAAAGAGGTATTCCATACCACAGCACGTCATGCTCAGGATGTAACTGAGAGTTACCCGGAAGGGCTGGCTCTCTGGGGGGTTGGAGGAGGTATTGGTGCCCTGTGGGGTGAGGTGTCATGAGTTATCTGTCAGTGGTTGGTGAGATGCTATATTCTTTTCCCTTGTTATTTCCTTTATCATTATTATTATTGGTGGTAGCAGCAGTGATTTGTGTTATACCTTAGTTACTAAACTGTTCTTATCTCAACCTGTGGGAGTTGCATTCTTTTGATTCTCCTCCCCATCCCTCTGGAAGCAGGGGAGGGTAAGAAAGGGGGGGTTGAGTGAGCGAACGAGCTGCATGGCTGGGTTTAAACCACGACAATAGCTTAAACAATTTACAAAGTTTCTGCCAAAAGCTTAGTTGGACTGGAACATGTTAGAGAACAATCAATGAACATCACCACGAGCACTCCCCTATTCTGCCTGCACACCAGTTTCTGCCTACACAGTTACTTACTGGTTTGCAGCTTTTAATCACAGCCTGACTGCAAAAAGTGATGAACTAATGATAAACTTTGGGAAAAATCCATTCCATACTCTATTTTCTTCATCTTTAAAAGGAACTTTAAATGTAGCCATAAATATACAAACACCCCAGCTGGTTTGTATTCAGCTTGTTCATTTGAAAGAACAAGTCTCAGAATAGAAACAGTGTTTTCCTACTACACAAAACCGCCCTGTCTAATCCTGCTGGCTACTTCAAACACAATTTATCCCTCTGTCATTAAGCTAACTTTAGTATTAGCCTTTCAAATTAATTACAAAGTAACACCAATAATTCAGAATTTCTACCCACTCAGCAGCTACCTTCTCTAGCCAGGTTATCTGCAAATGCAGCTCTCTGATCCTAGATATCCATTTAGCTTAAGCCATTCCCAGCAGTCTGGCCTGCATGGCTGCAGCCTGCAAGTAACAATAACTACATTCTGCAGGCTTTACACATGTCAGGAGCAGTTGGCAAAAGGCATGGACAAAGTCAAGTAGCCTGCAAACATAAATCAAACTAACTTAAATATTTTCTTACACCTATCCTGAGGGGGCATGGAATTTTTTAGTTTTTCTAAAGAAGCAAGCAGCACACTTAGCACCAGAGCACTACGTAAGACTTAAAAATAATAACTACAAAAAACTTGAAAGAGGGAAGAAGTGCTTCAGTAGTGGTCTTGCTCTTAGTTTTAAAACCGGAATATACTGATTCTGGTGCAAATGACAAAGTCTTTTGGCATTGTAGTGTACTGGTAGGCAAAAATGACATACCATTATCGCACTGTTAGCTTGGGAAGTACTTAGCTGATCATTGTGCAAGGAAAAGAAAATCCACTATATCTTAAGATGGCCACTTAACACCACCAAAAAAGGCTGATTTGTTCTTCTAACCAATTACCTGAGGTAAAATACCTTATCCCTTAAAGCAAGTATGAGAAGTTAGTTACACCAGTATTTATCTATATTTAGTATATCTAGACATTTTTTTGTTGATCTGTAAAAAGCAAGTAAATCCAGGAAAAAGAATTAAGGAGTCTCAGGACTGGAAAGAGAGCAGCAGGATGGGAGGAATGTGGCAGCTCTAAGAACCACAATTCCATCTCTATTCTCACATTCTATCAGCAAGAAGCCTATCAAGTGCCTAGAGAAATTCTCTGACTTGTCCAAATTTAAAACCATTACAGGATTACATTCTGGAATATGTTTTTCCTTCTCATCATCTTACTTCATGGATCACAATGAAATACTGTTGTATTTAGCAAGTAATTTCCATTCCACATGCAATTCCCATATTCTGCTTTAAGGCAGATAGTTGTCCCTACAGTGGCAGACTGTTACCACAGATGAGTCTAGCTAGGTATCTTCAGGAAGTATATGGATAAACCAGAAAGATGGGCTACTTGCCAGGATTAAGCTTTTCTTTAGCCAGAAGGGGGAAAAAAATTATAAACACAGTTCCTATGGACAGGTAGCATGCAATTCAGTTGAGCCACCAGACACAGTGGTGGCAAACTCTTTTCCCTCAACAGTTCACTTCAGGCATGCCTGTTTGTAGCAGAAAGCCTAGTGGAAAAGAAACATTTTTCAACAGATTTTTCTGAGCACAGGTATTCAGCATGTCAGACTCCTTAGAAAAAACACGCATTTCTTTAACTGGGGCTTTCACTTCAAAAACCCTGTGACTGCAGTCAGAACAAACTGTGGCTAGCAGAAGCAGCAGGTAAAAGTACTTGCTATTTGTGTTTGCTTCTGCATTTGACTGGCTGATTAAAGATGCCTACACCAAGCAGCAGGTGTCCAACTCAGGCATAAGAGGAAAATGCCCTATGTAAGATATAACTGGGCAACACAGGACTAATACTGCAAAGAAGTAAAACTAATACTTTTTATCTCCAGAGTTAGCATAACTTTAAGCACATGATGGGGGAGAACCAAAAGCAAAGCAAAGCAGACAAGCACCCCAACAACTTCATTTGTGTTTAAAAATGGCAGCAGAGAGCAATTAGCAAGAAAATAAAAACTGTTCAAGATCACAGTCTGTGCTGTATTTATTACCTTTCCCCTTCTATAGCTTTCAGCTTAGAAAATAATTTCCAAGCAGATTTCACAACTGTCTTTACTCAGTGCACACTTTTCAGACGAGCTCTAGTGCTCTATGGAGATAAGGAATATTTCTATTCCACAGATACAAGATCAAAATAAAATGCAGGAACGCAAACCATCTCCTGCAGAGTAATTTGGTGAGGGTACTACTGAAGGTCCCAAGCACCACTCTCTCTTTGCCAGAGTTCCCCAGCACTGGCTCAGAACTAGAAGTAGCTTCAGATTCTTCACTGTCTTATAGTCACCTGCATTCCTCTAAAGCTTTTCCAAATGGGAACAATCAAATCAAGGTATTCATTCCCTACATTTGGCTTACACTGATCCAAAACATGAAAGCTGTGCCAATACAGTGGGACAAAAATGAATTTCCAGAAGCATAAAGTTAGAATCGTGTCAAAGGAATCTTAAAGCAAAACACATTCACTGCCAAGTGAAGTTACTTCTATTCCAAGGACTAATTGGAACTTACAAGTGCTAAACGATTTGTTTCAAGAAGAACTGCATCTGTCAGCAAAGTCCTCCAAGAGTTTTGGGTTTGGGTATTTTTCCTTGTTTGGGCATTTTTAAATAAATCTTTTAAGAAAACCCTCTGATCCTGTCATGCACTGTTCTAAACCTAAATCAAATGTGTATTGAAATGTCATTTGACTTAGGAGAGTAAGAAATTATCTCACCAATGCAACTGTCACAGATTTGAGCACCAAGAGATTTAACAAACCCAAAGGATATTTGTGTAAGACTTATATTCTGAAGGACAACCCAACCTTACACTACTGCACATGCAAGAATGTTCAAGAAATTCCTGATTCCACTTTGAACTGAGTGAACCTTCACCTGTATCTCCATTCAACATTCCCTGTTTTACAAACTGCCAAACACTGACATTAGTTGACAATAGACAAGAGCAAAATGCATTAAGAGTATATGTCTGCCTTAAAAACAAACAAACAGCCTAACAAAGAAAACCAACCAACAAAAAAAACCTCCACATAAACTTAAAGAAACCAAAACAAAGAAGGAAACTGTTAAGTACAGGTAAAGACAATCAGAACCTCAGTCAGAAGTTCAATTTTCCTACTGATATCATCCTTCTAAGCAATACAAGCAATCACTTCACTAAATTATCCAATTTGATGTCACACAGAAGAAAACAGAATATCGTGGTTAGGAAAGACAAAACCAGAAATTACAGGAAGAAAAAGTTTACCTTCGAGAACTTCAAAATACTTCATGCTCCAATTTCAAGTTATGTGAAAATAAAGTACATGAGTACTAGAAACACTATAGAAAATGGCTTCTTCGACTTGCCTATCGGCAACACCAGCAGCACACAGTAACTTCTATTACTAAATGACCAGAAGTTTTGAAAGTGTTCTGACTACTTCTTAGGAAACTGCGCCAAAGTGGTTTTAAAGAAAAAAACAGGTAAAAAAAAAAGTGTCAGGGATCAGATCCCTTAACAAGAACTGAAGAGAAACTACATTTCAAAAAACTATGGCTGCTACTAGGTCACTGCCACACTGTTCACCAAAACTGAGGACTGGATGTCAACAAACAAATAGTATCTTTTTCTACTGAAAGAAGACTTTTCAGCCAGAAACTGTAGGCAAGAACTTGACAGAGAGACAAGACACTTCCATAACATACCACACAGCCCAACTCAGCCAAAGCTTGTGGTGAGGCAGGAGAACACTACACAGGAACTGGACATAAAGATACAGGCCCACAGGCCTTCGACTGCATGATCCCTCTGAATTCCATATGTCTGCACGTGCAAACAAGCAAATCAAGTGTTCCAAAGCTATTTTAAACTTCTTTAAGTGATCAGACACAATTGGAAAGTGCCCAAGAAAAATAGCTGAACGTATTAATATGGCTTAGAAAGAGAACTCAGGATACAGAAGACTAGTCTAGAAGCGAGCAGAGTTCCAACCCAAGAGAATTCAGAATTTATAAAACAATGGCCTGAAAAGAGATCAGGGAATACTGTTCTGATATGGCGATGCACGCATTGTTTTCCTTGCAGTGCTTCCAACCAGTCAGGCACATGCACTTCCAGCACAGGAGGTCTAAAGCACAACTACAGGCCAACTGGACTGCTTTCTTCTGCAGATGGAAAAGCTGAAGTTTGAATCTTCTACTGATGGGACACAGATATCCACATTGACAAACTATTCCTAAATCTCAGAGGTATAATGTATATCTGTAGAAACCAAAAAAAAAATTTTGCCTGCTAGGCAAGTGTTTCTAGATTCTCTATGAATAATAAGCAAAGCAACTTGGTTTTTAAATCCAAGAGAGTAACCACTATCAAGTACAGTAAGTTTTTTGACCGTGTTTTTAATTACTGTATAGGTTTTTTCTGTCACAGTTAACTGTTTATACAGTGCAACAACTGTGATATAACACCCTGCTGGCATTATACACTTTTAAGCACCTTGATTATACAAACAAAACTTATCTTTAGCCTTAGTCTATGCACATCTCAACACACAAACATCCATATTTCATGCTTGCAGAATGTTGCTAATAACCGCAGGTTATATCTTATAAATAGCTACCGTTTGTATTCTATATTCTATTCTGTCACATCTCACCGGGAGAAAATATCACATATTTCAGTAACACTGTGGAATATCCCTAGATTTGTCTTGGAGTCTTCTAGGCTTCTTTACCATTCCTATAAAACAGTGTTGTATGATTGAAAATGCAGTCTGTCTACTTTAAACCATTCCATTACAAATAGGTGGATCTGGACTAATGTTAGGCAGCTTGGGGGGGAAAAAGAAGTGTAGAAAAATTATCTTCTGGCGTAACTGTATATACTCTGTATTAGAGTAACAGGAAGAGAAGAAGGAGCTGAGAATTCGCAAATTTCAACACAGAAAATGGATACCACAACCACATTACTTATTAATTGATAAACATATACTGTTTCAGCTTAGTTGTAGCCTATCCTCTTCAAAGCAAGCTTTATCTATGTTACTTCAGCAATAACTATTTCAGGGTCTTAACAGAGATTTGGGATTTAAATTCAGTCAAATAAAACTTTTTAATACTAATTTTATTTCAAAGTAACAACTGAAATCTGACTTCGGGTACTCAAAAGAAAAAAATATATTTGCAACATTCTTTTTCAGAACCATACATAATTAACTAGGTAACTTCTCAGAACACATGGATACTTTGGCAGAGATTAGGAGGCAATTCAGCTAAGCAGCTGGAGAGGAACATGGAGAAGGCATACTACTCTATACCATAGCACATTTCCAGGGACAACAATAGGGGTGACAGTCAGTCCATGAATACAGAAGTTTATGTGAGAGCCCAAAGTTTTAAGTTTAGGTGTCTAAAACCAGAAGCCAATACAATCCTCTCCTTGCAAAAGAACTCCAGTTCTTTTCTTCACATTAAAAACTTCACACAGATAAGCTGGACTGCATTAGCATGCTTATGCCACTTTAATGCAGCTATACTTCTGTTTGTGTGGTTTTTAAAATTCAGGAAATGAAAAGACCTTGTGCCAGTACAACTACAAAAGAAGACAACAAAAAACAAGTACTCACGCTGTGAATAAAGCAGTATCTGAAATTCCAAGAGGGCACAGGTAAAGAGTTGAACCACATTTTCTACTCCAAGCAATTCAAAAACTTCTTTAACCGGAAAATCAAATAACGGTAGTTCACTGGTGCTTGGCCTCTGGCAGACAATTGGTCCATAAACACCTGAAAATTTTAATGACCTTCCTGCTGGAGGAAGAGGAACCTCATAGAGAATATTGTAGATGTAGCTTTCTAAAGGTAAAGGTGGCGGCTGAGGTGAAGTCACTGCTTGGTGAAGTTGTTCTAATACTTTCTTACAAGCTTTCATAAAAGACATTGGAGTAATCAGACAAATGCACTTTGAGACATAAAGAGTGTCTCTGCTGATGTCATAGGAGTTGAAACGCTGCAGCTTTGAAACAGAAGTGCCATTGCAGTCTCCAGTGCTGCTGCAGCTATCTTTGTCATTTGTGGGTGGAGTATGAAGAATGTCATATTCAGCATTGTGCATATGATACAATGTCTGCATCGCACTGCAGATCTGTTTGCTAGTAACTTCTTCAAAAAACGTAAGAGAAAATCCAAATGTCCGTGAGCCATCTTCACGAGTAATAATAAAAGAGTGGAATTGAGGTTCTCTGGAATCTGCTTGTGTCTTGAAAGCAAGCCCTTTAGGCATACACAGCTATAAAAAAGGGGGAGGGGAGACAATATCAATTAAAACACTTTTCTCTCTCCTTGCCTGAAGAAACATTGATGAAAACAGGATTTAGAATCCACAGACTGCCATCACATTTCATTTTCAATTCTATTAAGAATTACATCTCTGTACAATACAATAATATGCATACATCAGAAAAACTAAAGGAACATATTACAAGGGCTATATCCAGTTTCTGTTGAAACTCATAACCATTTTGTTACCAACCTCAATGGGAATAAAATAACAGAATTTGAACGCAGATAAAGGAAAGTGTTTTGGTCACCAAGACCAGAAACCTGATAGAGAAAAGTTCTATATTCATCTAAAGAAACTACACCACATTCTATTTAACAGAAAAATCATGCACAAAGAAGGCTCACTAATTGCAGACTAATTTATTTCTCTACCAATTCTCTAAATTGCAACAAACTGTAAACAAAAGACTCTTCTAGGAATTTATCACTTACAAGTTATAACTTAATTTCCTTTAAAACAATAGCACAATTAAATGAAAAGCCCCTTTTGAGTCTGCATAATTTTGGAAACAATAATGAATTTCTCTATCTATAGCAGATACCACATTTTCCCATCAAAGAAAACACAGATGAATGGCTTCAATTGTTAAGGTAGGAAGCCATTAAGTGATACCAACCATTCCCACTGCATCCTGGTCAAAAGGGTTCCATTCAACATTCTCAGGATAGCGAGCAAGAACTTTGGATTTAAATGTGCGTCTTAAAGGAGTCTGCTCGAAGTTTTCCCCTGCAGGTGAAAGAAACATACACAAATAAATATTTCATTCTCTTTTTAAGCTCAAACAAGGCCAAATAGCAGGACACCAGCAGGTAGATGCGAGGATAAGTGAATTAAACAAACACTCCTTTTAAGAGAAACAGAAAATGCAAGACAGTTAGTCAGCATATAATCAGACTGCAGATATCAGCAAGGATTAGCATAGTAACATTTCTATGTTGTTAAGTATCTGTGCTTTTCCTTAAGCGCAATTATCTTGAAATTGTGGTTGTGACAGCAATTTTCTAAGTTACTCTTCAGATACTTCAGATTCTTGTTAAAGCATAGCTAAAGCTTCAGTTTCAGTGGAATTTTGTTAATGAAGAAAAGCACAAATAGACAAGATGCAAAGATGATGCAAGTTTAAGATTGACATACAAGTGGCATCACTTAATTTCTTCTTCATGACTTAGGAAAAAAGGGTATCCACCATCTATTACAAGAAGTTAGCTGTGAAGAGAGTCTAAAAGGTTAAAAGACCAAGAGCCACATAAATGCCCATAAAGATAGGGTATCAGATGAACAAAGATTTGTGCTTTTTTTACCCCACACTTTTTCCTTTACCTTCTGTTGCACTTGAAATGAAACGGCTGGCACCATCTCGGGTTTTAGAGGCCTGTATATACTGGCATAAAGCTATATAACAAATAAAAACAACACTGCATTATACATTTCATACTGTCAACTGTAATTACATAGCTAACACATACCAGTAAAAAAACATACAAGTATGTTATACAGGACTAGCATGCATAATAGATTATCTACCCTCCTAATACGCTTTTTATACTTATACAACTTCATACAAATACCTCATTTCAAGTACATGTTTTTTGAAAGAGATGATCAGTGAGTAACATACTCCTAGCTCCTGTATACACAACCAGAATACTGATGCAGCAATAGGAATTAGCTGCTTGTGAAAATGAAGTTTTACATGTTAAACTATAAAATACTCCCAAAGAGCAGATGATGAAACTAACCCCAAGGAAAAGACTATTCCAAGGCTTTCAGAACTCTATGAATTTAAGTAGCATGGTCCAACTTTTGACAGATGCCATCCATACACTAGACTAGCTAATACAGTCTTGCTTCTGAGCTCTCAAATTTTCCCTGGAGCAATGACTGCTGATTGCGATAGCACAGAGCTTTCTGTAGTGAATCTTCCAAGTGTGTGCAGTTGCTTTAAAAATCAAGTGCACAACTGCATGTCTTAAAATAAGCTTAGCTATCTTACTAGAATGCAATTAGCTAAATGAGCATGCAGCTGTTGACAGCCACACTATCAGGCACAATTGCATGAAATCATATGCTTTAAATAAATTGAACTATTCCAGCAACACCTGCAAGAGAGAAAACACACTTCAACTTCTCACTTGTCTTCTTACATGCAGCGATTACATGGCAATAGAAACTGATTTCAGAATTGGCTGGGTTTGTTCTGTTCTTTTACAGTAATATTTTAAGTCCAATTTCTAAGCCAACTTAGAAGCTTTATTTCATATAACATGTTCTTCCATAAAGTAGCCATACACAGAGACAGTTATAACCCTGCCTATAGACAATAAAGAACCTAACAAACACATCAAATAAAACTTCATTTTCATGGAATGTTTAAGAAGTCCTTTGAGAGGTCAGAAGTCATGTAACCCCAGATTTGGTTTAAACCAAGTTTTAGATATCCCCTCAAACAGAGACCTTACTCTCCATCAGGACCTAGGACAGGTCTCAATACCCAAAATACCCACATGCATTTTGCTTATCCTCTGGGGCTTAGCACTGGAATTTAAAGGAGGAATTGTTTTATCTCTTTGTCTGAAAAAAATCAACCTAGATGATTTTCATACAAAACCACTCAGCCACATTATTTATTACCTTTTCTTCAGTAATATCATTGTTCAAAGAGGAAAAATGCATTTGGGAAAAACTGAAACATGTCTAAGAGAAGGATAGTTAGGAAAAGAAAGAGCACAACTTGACTGAAATAAAAGCACCTTTGGAAAGAGAGAGCCAATGACAGAAAACACAGCAGCATTTCAGCAAGAGCCCAGAACAATCTTAAAATACAAAAACAAGCATTTAAAGAAACTTCCAATCTTCCAGAAAGAAAAGTGGACATAACACCACATCTCTATTTACTGACACAAACACAGAGTCAAATAAAGAAAGTCCTCTGTAAAAGAGGCTTTAAAAATAAGTCAGGAGATTTAACACACCTACTGTTTTCTATATTTGCATCTGTGCAGATGATGTAATGTCAACTTTTAGATAGTTGAGGAAAAACCTCTGACATTTACTAAGCTGTTTTGTTCCCTTTGAATTTGTTTTTCCCTTTCACATACATACAAAGAAAAACATCTGAAGACCAAGTTTTCTCCTGAACTTGAAAACCTCGAGCTGCAATCATTGAGTTTACCTATGTGCAGGGTCATGCATATTTCAGAAATAAAATCTGTTACTTGAAGACATTTTCATGAGGGTGATAAATGTGATAAATATTGAAAAATGCATGATGCTGCTCTTCCCTTCTGACAAAAAAAAAAAAAAAACAAATACAACAACAAAAAACACACACGGTGGGGGGGAAGGCAAGAAAAACCCCAAAACAAACACTGAAAGGATGCTTATGTATTTTAAGAGGCATTGCCCCATCTCCTCCCAAGAGATATCCCCTCCAACACACACTTAAATTTTTTAAACCTGAAGCCTGTCTATAATGAAAGTATTGAACTTGATTTCTGGACACCCACCAAGTTCTGATCCAGAGAGAAACATAAGGCAACACTTACATTACAATTCATCAAACACTTCGGCTGTTGCACAGACTCCGCTCTTGTTAGAGTGCATCCATATTACACTTCTTCCCTATAGCCATACTACTCTGATACTGTATCTGTCAGCCATACTACTCTGATACTGTATCTGTCACGCTAACTTCTGTGTGAGTTCCATGCTCATTACTCTTTCACAGCAGCACAGTCTTCCATCCTTAGTTACCTCTTCTTGTAACAGCCTTCATGCTTGTAATACAGCAAATCACTGGACCTTCAGACTGGGCAATGCTGACTACCAAAGATACTGACAGGGCAGGGAATCTCAAGTGACAGCTCACCTACAGCTTTTGTAAAGTTCAGTCCAGGAGCAGAAAGGTGATCTGTGAAACTTCAGAAAACTGGCCACCCTGTTTTCTTGCCATTACAACTAATGAGAACGCAAGCACAAACAAGTCCATTGCCTAAGGTCCCCCTTCACTTCTCCCACAAAGTCGCTAATGATTGTCACTAGACAGCCATCCACAGATGAGGGGAGAATCCTCAAACAATAATTGCTTACATCCAGAGTCAAAAAAGTAATTAACCCTAAATTTAGTTAGTTAGAAGCCTCAAACACTACACTCCAGTAAAGTACCAACTACAACACATCTCCAGTAGGCAAAAATAACTCATGATCTCAAGATCTGACTGTGTGTGATTCAAACGTCTGATTAATTCATAGAATAGAATCATAGAATTCTATTGGGTTTGATACGAAATGGCTTATATTGAAATGGTTTTGATAAAAACACTGAAAACAAGAGCAGGTTTAACAAATGCAGAAGACAAATCCACCAACAAAAGTGGTCAAAGTCTTATTCTAGAACTCAAAAAAAAAAAAAAAAGAAA
>NDXB01020782.1:6399-34208 GCA_002631895.1 Agapornis roseicollis | reverse complement strand
TCTAATATTGAAAAAAAGTCTTTCCAAAAAAAACCTAAAGGTTTTATTTAAAAAAAAAAAAAAAAAAAACAGTTTATTTAAAAAAAAAAAAAAAAAAAAAGAAAACCAAACCAGTACATTTCTCCAATTCCTTCTTTATAAGTGCAAAAAACCACCCCTCTACAATGTAGGAAATTAACATCCAAAGTTTGGCAGACTGAGGTAAGAAAGTCATTCAACATGAATTCTTGGAATCAAAACCATGATTCAAGAAAAGCTGCAGCTGCCAAACCTGTAAGCAAACAGACACTCCATCAATGGACAAATGCCTTCAGATTATGACTTGTTTCCTTCCTTCCAGTTTCTTCTCCCTCAGCAGAACTGCACGTATTTCTCATTAGAGAGGACTCAGCAAACTTCTTCCTGATACTAAAAAGAATTCTTCCTTTTTATCCTAAGACACATAAACCCTCTGTCCTCCAGTTCTATCTCCTCCTCCCTCTGCTGGCAAGACCACCCGCCACAGTGCAAGCTGAATTGATGGTTAGACCAGTTAATTTATTACTGGAACTGGGACTTAAACAGTTTTCAAAGCAGATCAGGTTATCTATATGAGAAATCTTCAGGACCACTCTCATTTGACTGCAGCACTACTGTTTTAAGCAACTGGAATGAGGGGTTTCATCCACTGCCTCTTTTTAGAGGGTTTCAATCACTGTCTCTAGCAGCTGCCATTCCTCTGGATTTGTAACAGATCTACCACCTATGATTTCGCATCTGGGACTTACTCTGAAAACTTCTTTATGCATGTTCCTGTTCCACTTCCCTTGAGAAAAGAGCTCAAAGGCAAAGGAAGCCCACTGTCTTCCTTTCTAAAACCGAAGTGCAAATACACAAATACACATTATAGACACACTGCCCTCAACTTAGGTACTTATCTTAAGAGTAACCAGAATGTATGTTGCATGGAGTGCCAGCCTTCATCTGTAAAAGTTGGAGGACTTTCTTTAGAGGAAGTAGAGAGAAGAGGAAGAAAATAATCAGAGAGAGGAAACGCTCCAGGGCTCGAGGTTTTGGTTCATTTTTTTTTTGGTTGGTTTTTGTTTGTGGGTTGTTTGTTTGGGGTTTTTTTGCCTGTTTATCATCCAGGAAACCTGCATTTGCTTGTAACAACAACCTCCATCCCAATCCCATGAGAACTTGTTCTTTCCAGTATACAACACACATTTGAATGTTCAATGGACAATACAGTTCTTCCTACTGCAGTCGCTAAAACTGGGAAGGACAAAGAGGTAAGTTAACTCTAATCTGTCGACTGTAAAAGACCCTGTTGTTTTCCCACTTTCTTTCACTTTCCAAAATTCAAGAACCGCAATGTTTCAAGAATTGTAACATGAAATAAAAAAGTTTGTTCCACTAACTGGATATCTCTATCCACTGGATACAAATAATCTCCCGATCATCCGCTACTTTGATAGAATAAATTCTTTCTAGCCCCCTATGGCAAAGGAAAATTTAGGAGTTAATGAATAAATTCTTTCTAGCCCCCTATGGCAAAGGAAAATTTAGGAGTTAATAGCTATCCATTCATCATTTAAGTTTCAGCATTCATTTAGTTGACAACAAAACATATTGCTATACACACTCTGGAATAATTTCAAATCCTGCAACAATGAATTTAAAGCACTGCAGAAAAACAGCCGAGGACATCTACATTCTGTGATTGTAACATCAGGAAACCAAAAGCCTTTGTTTTTTATTTTCCTGGTACTGTTTCAAGGCAGGCAGGAAGAGGTGGGACAATGAAGTGGCAGAAGGAACCATCAAGAATCTAGGGCAGCTTTTAAAAAACAAGCAAGAAAAAAATCCCCAAAAGTCCCCAGCTTGCTTCTTTAAAAGCATCCTAAAGCTTTGGGGTTTTTTACTACTTTGCATGCAACACAAGAAGGCAGATGAACACAACAGGCTTTAATCAAGACCGCCTGGCAGAAATTTCCAAGGAAATGGTCTTAAAACCAGAATTGCTTTACTAAACTACCTTTCTGCTCTAGCCACAGCAAAAAGACATACAGAAAGATATTCAAATCTGTTTCCAACTAAACAACAGAAGCAGCACTCAAGATTACAATGACAGGCATGTTCTCAGCCATGGAGGTTGGGGGGAGACAAGTAGTTTTCATAACACAATAGATCTAGCAATAGAAGACACTAAGAAAGGAAAAGGGTGGCCTGCATGTACTAGAAATATAGAACAGAAGTGGAGACAAGCATATTTTAAGCATATTTATTATAGAAATCAGCTGTTCTTCTCATGCTTGTCTAAGACTGGCAGACCCAGTGAGACTGCTTCAGGAAAACCTAAGCAAACAGAAGCACAGACAATTTCAGACAACCCCTCTGAACCACTGGACATCCTTTTACAGTGACATCTCCCATTCAGTTAAATGTCCTTACTTGTGTGCTACTGTTGCCCTCACAGCTCCAGCTCTGAGCACTGATGGAAACATGCCTGTGCAAGAGCACAAGGAGCAAATGCTACTGAAGCATCTGTCCAGTCCATTAACTAAGTATTTCTATTTTTATGGGAGACCACTGAGGTTTTGTGTGAAAGAGGAAAGCCTTATTTCAGACATGAAGCCTTCCAAGCAGGTTCCAATGACATACAGAGGTGAGCAAAATACAAAAAGTTCAGCTATACAACCATCCCAGTATATGAGTCCTGTCCAGTCTGTTTCACATTCTTATCTACTCTTTGAAATCAACATTTTGCAGTAATGACTGCATTCCCCCACCCACCAAAAATGTTCTGTAAGGAAGTCATCAAGTCACTTGATGGAGTATTTTCTATTTCTTAAATAGAAGTGATTTCTAATACCAGAAAATTAATCAGATATACTGACAGTTTTAGTCTATATGACCAAATATGACCAACTCTGAAGTTTGTGTCAGCTCTGACTGTATCCTTCCTTATCACCTCACCAACCACTTGTCTCAAGCGTTCTTCCTTTTACAAGTGCCATATCAAGCTTACCTTTCTTCTTCACAAGACTATGCTTCATGTGTGGTTAAAAAAAGTTTTTAATATGAAAATCTGATTAGAACAGGAAGAAGAACGTCAAGAACATTTATTCAGCCCTGGAAACAAAAGTCACAGGTCCAAGTCAACCACATTTAACTATTTATCATCCCACTGAACAAAGCCATAAACAAACATGATGGCTCATGCTTCCACAGAAGGACTTGAGTAAAACAGAACATGTTGTATATAGCTTTAACTTTTGAAGACTTGGGGGGGTGGGGGAAGAAGAGATGGAAATACAACTAAAAATAAAATAACACAGACACACATATACACCATACCAGTTCTTGCCAGGGCACACCATCACCCATGCATAACAGACTCAGGACTATTTGTGGAATTAATCACCAAAAGAACACTCAATTCACCTCATTCAGTGGATACATCCAGAATCCTTCATCTTTCCAAGCCAAGATTAGGCCCTGTTTATAAGGCCTCACCTGTGAAATGGCAGCCATTCTCAAGGCTGCTAACACATGCAAGGGCAGATCTCTGTGCAGATAAGGTTGGTTCATGGATCCTTCAAGTAACTTCTGCTCTCTGGATCATAAACCCTTTAGCCATCAGGTCAGTCTTCTGCAGATCATTCACGTGAATTTCAATCTAAAGAACTCCTTGAATATGGCCCCAATGGAGCTGTGCTTCAGAGCACCCTATATCAATTTAATCAATGGCTGTGCATTATCAATCTCTTTCCTCACACCAAGGCTTGGTACTTCCTGGACCCTGCTGCACTGAACCACGTTCAACAGGACTAGCTAGTCCTCATGCAAGGGAAGAAGGCATGAGCACGATGGACAGTAAGGACAGGGAAAGGGACATGACAACCTGGGCTGCCATAAAATCAATGCCAGATTCATCCTCAGAAACCACAAAGATACTGATAAACAGAAATTTTACCAACCTTCAGCAATACTTTTAAATGAGAGCAAAACCAGGAAACAACAGTTGGTAAGGGAGCTTGCTGAAAGGAGCATGTTAAGGAGGAGTAAGTAATATATGCAAATAGTAGAATAGCTCATAAAAATTTATGCTTGTAGAGGATGGAAGCAATGCAGAGATCAGTACACTGCAGCAACCTTGAGATCTCTGAACACATACTTCTGCAACAGCATGCAATTGTAGACACAAGCAGCAGCAACCACAATTGCAAAAAACCTTTTCCAAACTCATTCGATGTCATGCTGAAAGAATATCTGCTTCTGTAAAACCAACCTTTTTTCCCTTCACTCAAACACTGAAATGTTACTATATCTGAAAATAAAAGGGTTGCTTATGAATGCCATGTTATCTGTCTGCAGATCACTTACCTGTGAATGCAATAAAGTTTCTTTCTCAGGATGCTTCAGTATCAGTATGTAAATGACTCAATACAGAGGTACACATTGTACCTGATTGTAGCTGGTCATAGAGCCAGTAGAAACCAAAAAATACTAGATAAAAAAGGCAATCTCTACACTTCTATGGGAAAGCTTGAAACTAAAGGTCTATTGCCCACCAAACCATAAGCAGAGCAATCCCAGGCACAGCTACAGGTTGAGCAAAGAGAAGATTCAGAGCAGGCCCGCGGAGAAGGACTTGGGGGTGGTGGTCAATGAGAACATGAACATGATCAGGCTTCAGTGTGTGCTCGCAGCCGAGAAAGCCAATGGTATCCTGGGCTGCATCAAAAGGAGCATGACCAGCAGGTTGAAGGAGGTGACCCTGCCCCTCTGCTCTGCTCTCGTGAGACCTCACCTGGAGTATTGTGTGCAGTTCTGGTGTCCTCAACATAAAAAGGACATGGAACTGTTGGAACAAGTCCAGAGGAGGCCACGAGGACGATCAGGGGACTGGAGCACCTCCCATACAAAGACAGGCTGAGAGAGTTGGGGCTGTTCAGGCCTGGGAACAGAAGGCTGCACGGAGACCTCATAGCAGCCTTCCAGTATCTGAAGGAGGACTATAGGGATGCTGGGGTGGGGGTCTTCATTAGGGACTGTAGTGACAGGACAAGGGGTAATGGGTTCAAACTTAAACAGGAGAGGTTTAGATTGGATATAAGGAGGAAACTCTTTCCTGTTAGGGTGGTGAGGCACTGGAATGGGTTGCCCACGGAGGAGTGCTCCATNGATGCTGGGGTGGGGGTCTTCATTAGGGACTGTAGTGACAGGACAAGGGGTAATGGGTTCAAACTTAAACAGGAGAGGTTTAGATTGGATATAAGGAGGAAACTCTTTCCTGTTAGGGTGGTGAGGCACTGGAATGGGTTGCCCACGGAGGTTGTGAGTGCTCCATCCCTGGCAGTGTTCAAGGCCAGGTTGGATGAAGCCTTGGGTGGCATGGTTTAGTGTGAGGTGTCCCTGCTTATGGCAGGGGAGTTGGAACTTGATGATCTTAAGGTCCTTTCCAACCCTAACTATTCTATGATTCTATGATTCTATGAAACATGCCTTGAGCACTCCAAGCAAATCCTCATTCATCAGTTTCTGCTGAATTTGACCATGAATCTGAAAGGCTTGTCAAGAAATTCAAAGAGAATAAATCAGTAAGCAATTGCTTCTGACGTTGTCACTTCATATGCATCATATTTCTGCTACATGAGCCTTGCAGGTTAGAGGGAATTCAAAAGATAAGTATGAGAAGTCATTGCCAAGAATAGTCAAGCAGGACATCACTAAGTCAAAAGGCAGATAAAAACAGTTGTAGCATTTTGTAACAATATTGATCCTGTAGCAGAGGATCAATAATTTGAAGATTTGGTGAGGTGGGGGCTGTTTTATTATTTGCAAATGTCAGTATTTCCCATACAGTCAATTTAAGATGTTCCATTTGTGTAGTTTCACTCTTGCAAAAGGAACTAAAAAGAAAACAAACCACAAAAAACCTCAAAGGAACAAAAAGCCAAATCAACCATTCTTTGTATGCCTTGTTTTAACAAGGTAACATTCCTACGGCTTCTTTTAAGGGCTTCAAAAGTCAGTTTTGTAAGCTTTTAATTCTTCAGACACTTTTGTAGATCTTTAGTCTATTCTCAAATCAAGAACCTGTAACCCTTCTCCTCCCCTATACCTTACCTAAGAGCCTTCCAAATAAGCTGAAATTGTAACTGAATACTGAAGAGTGGAAGAATAAGAGTTTTGGGGGTTTTGAGGGAGATGATTCTGTAAAGCACACAGCTGAAATCAACCTAATTTACAAATACGGCAATCACAAGACTGGCATTATAGAAACATCACCTAATAAACTGTGGCTTCACATGCAGTTCAGCGAAGTACAGCTGCTTCCCCCTTACATCAGCTCTCCCATTCTTTATTCCACATATCAGCTACCGTAGCACGTTTGCCTCAGTTCCCAAAGAAACAAAAGATCTTTTTGGCAGTCAAACATAGCAAATAGCTCCAGCTTCTTGGGAAAAGATAGAGGGGGTAGGGAGGAGTGGAATAAATTATTATCCAGATTAAAATGTTTCACATGTGCCAGTGTTATTCCAGCCAAAAGTTCTTGCTATCTACTGCCCATCCACAGTGACCTATGTGAAAACAGTGTGTGGTCTCAACCCTGGTGCTACTGGAGAGGCCCCCAACAGAGTTAACACCTTGGTTAGCAATCTGAGGAAAGCAAAGAAACTGAAAAACCTCCTTTTCAGTCTCAGAGTGAATCCCCAGTGAAAGAGGCACTCCATTTGGGAACTGTGGGAAGCTTGCACTGATACCATCCATATTACGGACAAAGGGAGGAAGAGAGTTAAAAACCCACCTAAACCAAACCTCATAAAATCACAGAACACTTCAGTCTTTGCAAAAATCAAGCAATGGCTCCCACCAGCACACTTCACTTCTGCAGCAAGCATTAGTACTTCTATCATAGCAAAGACAGACATTTATTCACACACTATTTACCCAAGGAATAACCAGTATTGCAGGAAAGGTTCACTGCAAGAAACACAGCTGGCTCTAACCCAAATGCCATGTCTTAATTCCATGATAAAAAGAGGAAATGCAAAACAGGTCAAATATGTCAGAAAATGGTATCTACCAATTTAAATTTTGCTTACTTTTCTTCCTCCTCTTTCAACTATCCCTTACAAATGCCTTTAAAGCAAAACATTTAAGCATGCAAATATTTAAGTCTGTTGAACTTGGAAAATAACACAGGTGCTGATAACAGCACTACTACATGGAATACCACATAGAACAATACTTCCCTAGTCCTGAAATACTAAGCAATTTAGTGGTTTATCTATGTGACAAATGCCTTCAATCTTTTCAGCACACCCCTGTTAAAATAAACCCTACCATCAGCAAACAAATGAAGGTAAGCTGTCATTTTGAATCTTGCCTCAACACCATTAAAAACAAAATACACAAAAAAAAAAAGGTATGAGAGATGAAGAGCAATTAAAATGATATCACACAATCATATACTAGAGTGAAAGGAGATCTAATATGAATTCTCCAAAGGCAAACAAAGGGTGTCTTCAGGAAGAATATTTCCTGAACTCATGGGCTTCAGCTAACACTCATTTCCATCCGCCCTTAAGGATGAAGTCTGTGATCAGACAGACAACTCAAAGCACCATGATAAGGACTTTGGCAAAAGGAACATGAGTCTATCTATTGTACAAATTAATTTTTGGACTAAACCTTAGAAGAGCAGCTCAGACTTCAAAGAAAGGAAGGAATACAGGTGACAGACTAGTCACTGGCTTTAATCTTCCAGACAAAGACTTTTTTAAAACCTGTCCTACTATTAAATCAATCTTTTCTTCACAGATTGTAAGCATTTTCTTTCTTCCCCCCCCCTTTTTTTTTTTACACTATTTCTTTTTTTCTTTTTTGCAACACTTACTTCTAAATTAACTATTACAATCTTTATGATGCAACACTCAAGACTACAAAGGCATGTGCAACAGCAAATCTTAAGATTAGAATACAGTGTCCAGATATTTGGGTCCAAGTTCCATACTTTGTAATAGCAACTCCAAGATTACAATCTCACATAAAGTATAATGCAATGGCAAGATGATCCTTTGTTCTGCCACTCTGCAATAAACAAACTCTATTGACAAGTGATTGTTGAAAACTAATACACCATCACAAAGGAAAAGAAACCAAAATCTTTGGTGAAAAAGAACACAGAACAAAAAGTCCAGCAGTTCCATGTAGTGCAAGCATTTCTACTATCACTCAGATCACATCTAACTAACTTAACAGATAAGAGACTCCAGCTGAATGTTAAGCTGAGGCATGACTTCATTCTCCATACCTTTGAAGGGCACAGTCATAGAGCCTAAATTAAGAAACCCTATCAAAATGTTGCAGCACTACAATAAGTTATATTACACACTAAATTTTTGGTAGTCCATGTAATTCAGCATTTCCTGGTGGACACCAAGCTGACCATGAGCCAACAGTATGCCCTTGCTCCTAAGAAGGCAGCATTAGTTGAAGGACTGCCAGCAGGTCAAGGGAGCTGATCCTTATGCACTACTCAGCTCTGGTGAGGCTGCACCTGAAGCACTGTGCTCAGTTCTGGGCTCCCCAGTACAAAAAAAGACCAGGAGCTACTGGAGACAGATGGGCAGAGGGCTATGGAGATGACTAGGGGACTGGAGCACCTCTTGTATGAGGAAAGGCTGAGAGAGCTGGGACTGTTCAGCCTGCAGAAGAGAAGGCTTAACAACGCATAAAAACACCTGAAGAGAGGCTGCAAAGTGGACAGAGACAGGCTCTTTCCAGTGGTGCCCCATGACAGGACCAGAGGCAACGGGCACCAATTGAAACACAGGAGGTTCCATCTACACCATCAGGCCACACTTTTTCACTTTGAGGGTGACTGAGCACAGGTTGCCCTGAGAGACTGAGTATCTGCATCCTTGGAGATACTCAGAAATCATCTGGATGCTGTCCTGAGCACCTGGTGGCTGTGCTTCAGCAGGGGTTGGACCAGATGACCTCCAGAGGTTGCTTCCAACATCTGCCATTCTGTGATTTCCTCTATGAAAGAAATGTATCTGCAACACACCTTTGTAGGTCTGTAGAAATCTCTACTTTAAAGATTTCCGTCTTTGCTTCTGGCACATCAACATTGTCTGGACAAGTGAAACTGTGCCTCAGCTACTCTCCTGTCTGAGTTATTGGTTTGAGTTGTGGGAAGCTTTTGCGTTTGTTTGGCTTTACCACCACCAAGTAATTTTTTGTTTTTTAATATCTGCTTTAACAGGTCACCCAGTGAGAACACAATTATCAATATAAAAAGATCATTTGAATTTGGGGATAAAAGTGCCCTAGCAATAGAGAATAACTACAAAGTCCTGTATAGTATTTCTCACTATATTAAGAGAAAACAAATATATATACATATACTGTGCATTTTCCATCAGTCAGCCAACTTTTCCAGGAAAAGGTGCTAGAGTTGTGCTATTTAGTAACCTTCCACCATACAAAGTAAAACACCATCAGAGGTGCCTCTACAGGAAAAGGACCTAGACTGAGCATCAATCCAGGGTCTTATACTTCATTTATAAGCCTGCAGAAAACGCTGTATCATCAGTACTAAGGTTGAATACCTGAAACGCACAGTTTCATTAGCTCGGTGAGAACAAAGTGTGGCAGCAGCATCCCCAGAGGCCCCGGCAGCAGGGTAGCGATGACATCATGCCAGTCTGAGCTCCGGCAGCCCCAGTGCACAGAGCCCTGGAGAGACCCAGTGTGCCCGGCTCCACCGTGCTGGAGAGCATCCCGCTCCCCACCCTGCACCCACTAGCTCAAGTGCCAGTGCCTCTCTGACAACAATGGACACTTATGAAGCAAATTGTTTCAACAGCACAAGGATTCAGAATCTATTTTTCAGCACAGAAGTAAGAAGGGGGGGAAGGGGTACAAAACAGTGCACAATAACTCTTTCATTCAAACAAGTAAGCCTTCCAGGAAGTACAAATTATTTCAAAGCTTTATCCAAAACCCACTGAAATCAATAGAGGCCCTTCCATTTATATCGGTGGACACTGGAGAAGGCTGTACCCTAAGACACAATCTGAAAGCATTACCAATCACACTACCATGCATTATGAATAACACAACAAACTCAAGAAAAGGCACTGAAATTCCAGCTAGCTCATACACTGTGACATTATCATAAATTTAGACTCCCCCCCCTTGCTTCTCCCCCTCTTTTTTTAAACTCTTTCCTCAATTCATGCAAAAATCAGTCTCATGCATAAATAACAAAACCTGTTCTCCCCCATACCCTACACCTTGTCAGAAGCAACACCATTACAGTATCACAGTGGAATAGCAGAATCCAAGATACACTGCACACCACAGTTTTATGTACTGTAGATACAGCCCTTGACCAGGAAAGTAAATATAAGAAAGAATACAAATGCTCCAGCTTTCAGACCTGCGCACTCAGCATCGATGTCTTCCAGTTTCCTATTAGATAACTAGCTCAAAATAACACACTGCTGCTTTTGAGTTTAATTATATGAGGAAAGTTATTTACGTTTCTATCAAGACCAGAGAGTATTACTGAGTGTGCATTGTGTGCCTTGCACTATGTTACGCAAATAGATATAGAATAAATGAATAGCAAAATCAACACCAGAAACCGTTTTCAATCTAGAAACTTTGCTCACTGGTGAATTCATCAAGAAGTGTCTATGGAACCTCATATATCTTTCAATTAAATTGTATTGCATGTTGTTCTTTTGGGTTTCTTAAATCAAATTGATGCTGTAAATTAAAGTGTCACTACAGAACTGACCAATATGCTGTATTCAGTCTTCAAGTCTCAAACTGTAGTCTACAATTATTTTAACATCAGAAAAACATGAAGTCATTAAAAGGGAAAAAAAAAAAAAATGAAGCTTCCATGATATCCAAAGTTTAGGTGAGGTCAATNATTCAAGGCTCAAACTGTAGTATAAAATTATTTTAACAACAAAAAAACATAAAGTCAATAAAAGGGAAAAAAAAAAAAAATGAAGCTTCCATGATATCCAAAGTTTAGGTGAGGTCAATGTTTAAGCCAGTTCTAGTAACTCAAATTCAGTTCCACAAAACACAAGGTTTTATTTAGTGACGGAGAGTTTAAATACAATGATGTAAAAAACCTCTTGTGACATGTTGTAAAAATGAAGCCAATTAAAAAGGCAGGGGAGAAAGAGCACATCACTGGACAAGTTCTGAGCTCAAACACACAAAATAACTTTTAATGTTAGGTCAGGTTTTCACCACTGCATTCCTACATCTTTCTGGACAGCTAAGGATACTAAGCAACAATCAAATTTAACCAAAGACAGCACACTGAAACTAAAGCTGAAGCAAGGTGCAGCTAAAAGAAAGAACAGATTTTAGCCTTAAAAACACAGGTTTGACGCAGTGTTGTGGCTCAGTCTGACACAATTTAGCTGCGTATTTGGTGTGATCATTCTCATCTACCAGAATAAATAGTTCCTAACCTAATTTATTTTCCAATACTGCTGGAATAGAATTCTAATCCTATGCTACAACAAAACTTAATATTGAACAAGCAAAAAGTCTTTTGCTTTCTCTCCAGAACCTGATTAAGATTCCCTGCATGTTTCAAACGTCCAAAAGCCTGACTAAAAGTTGATAAATACAGCCAAGCTTCAAGAGGAGGGCAGTATATCACTGCTAAGACAGAGATGACCTAAAACGATAACCACGGCCACCACAGCGCCTTCCCTTCGAAAAATCCGTTCAAGAGCGGTACTCTGTCGGGTTTGTCAGAAGTTGGGTACACTTCCACGCACACACGGCTGTGCACAGCTGGCCGTTCCTGCAGGTCGAGCACTCAGGGCAGCTACACAGATCCCGAGGCGCCGGTGCCCGGGGCGGGGGACGCTCCCCCGGCTTTCCCGCAGCACCCGGGGGTCTGCGAAGCAGGGAGGCGGCGAGGCTGGACCCCGCCTCCAGAACTGCTGTCGCCGCCACCACAGCCGATCCGGCCGCTGACGGCCGCCGGCCGCCGCCCCCCAGCCCCGCTGCCACTCACCGGAGAGCTCGTCCGGCTCCAGCCCGGTCTCAGTGTCCAGCCCACAGATCACGAAGTAGTCGGCGAAGCGGCCGGGTGCCGAGGAGCCCCCGCCGCTGCCGCCGCTCATGCTGGAGCCCGAGGGGTGCGCGGCACTCAGGAGGTGAGAGACCGGGCGGCGGCGGGCGGCGAGGCTGCGCCAGCTGCGCCGGCCGCCTCCATGACGGAGCGGAGCGGGCAGCGCCGCACGGCATTGTGGGTACAGCCCCCAGCGGTTCCTGCGGAGGGGCGGCCCGGGCAGGGAACCGCAATGTTGCGCCTGCGCCCTGGGCTCCCCGATGACGTGATGCTGCTGGGCCAGCCGAGGGGCGGTACGCCCGCTGTCCGAGGGGACGGTGTGGCGGGTGAGCGGGCAGGTGTTGGGTGTGCTCCGTACCTCCTGGGGGGGACCGTAGTTACCTCTCTAAGCTTCGGGGACTGAGGGGCTTCCCGCAGAGGTTCTCCTCAGCCAGGAGAGGCTGTGGCCCCTCTGCAGTTGGAGAGGACAAGAAGGCTCTGCCAGGGGCTACTCACTCAGGGTACGGTTTAGTTGCGGTGAGACTTCAAAAGCATATAGAACCATAGAATCAACTAGGTTGGAAAGACCTTTAAGATCAAGTCCAACGTTACCCCAGGACTGCCAAGTCCACCACTAAACCATGTCACTGAGGGCCTCATCCACATGCTCTCTGAACACTTCCAGGAATGGTGATTCCACTACCTCCCTGGGCAGCCTGTTCTGATACCTGATCACCCTCTCAGTGAAGAAATGTTTCCTAATATCCAATCTAAACCTCTCCTGGTGCAACTTGAGGCTCTTACTTATTGTCCTATCACTTGTTATGTGGGAAGAGGTCATCCATCTCTTCATTCTTCTCTTGGGTAGGTGTAGGGAGCGAGAAGGTCTCCCTTCAGCCTTCTCCAGACTAAACCCCAGTTCCCTCATCAGTTTTGTTCCTCATCAGATTTGTTCTCCAGGCCCTTCATCAGCTTCGTTGCCCTTTTCTGGACCTGCTCCTGCATCTCAATGTCTCTTTTGTAGTGAGGGGCTCAGAATCAAACCCAGTATTCAAGGCACAGCCATCTTTCTCTGTCACCTACAGGTTCCCATCCCTGCTCCCTGAAGGCTGTTGCCCCAGTGGTTGTGACTCAGCAGCTTGGTGAAGCAGCCATACCCTGAAACTAGCCCAGGTCATGGGGGAGAGAGGGTGGCTACCAGGGAAGTGCTTTCGGCATTTTTTGGTGTTAGGGTATTTGGGTGCTTGGTTGTTGGGGTTTTTTTCCATTTGCATTAGCATCACAAACAATTCTGTTAACAGTTAGGCTTGCACAGCTGAGTGAAATCCCTCCCCTTGGGCCCAGCATGGAAAGGAGACGGTTGTTCCCCTGGGGAAGAACAAGAATGACTCAAACCAAGCTGCTGAGGGACTAGTAGCACATACCCATGCTCTGAGCTTAGAGTACTTCTTTCCACTGACCATAGAGGGACTCAGATGGCCTTGCTAGACTAAAATTAGGTCTGTAAGCAGTTCCCCTTCCCCTCCTCACTCAGTTCTCTATTTGTGGCTTTCACATCAGAATTCTTCCCTAACCTGTAGGGCTTATAAAAGGAGAAATTAAAACTTTTCAGTCTCTTAGGATTATTATCTAGGACTGCCTGAGTAGTTAAGGTTGCATCCATAATGCTGAATTCATCAGACACCAATCTTAATTAAACATGCTATCAAGCATGTTTACAGACCGAATTCTTTGTGGACACTAAGAGATAGCAGCTTGTAAGACTTCACTGTCAATGGTCTACAGCCTTTTACAGCACAGTAACTAAGCTCTGATGCCATTTTGCCTGGTGATTTGTGGACAGCTCTTCAATCCTTCTTGGAAATAGGAAAAACTGTAAGAAGCACTGGCACTATTAGTATTCACTTGATTAAGACTGTATGTGCCACAGAATTGGTTATCAATGAATGAAGGTATTGCTTAGATTTGATTGACAGTTCTGGCAGTTCAATTTTAACCCACTAGTGAACCTGAGGGAGAGATTTCAATAAAGATAGCAGGATAATTAGAGGCAATATTGAAGTCTCATGTTAATTATTAAAGTCTCATGTTAACTTTACAGTAAGTGCATACATTTAGATTGTGTTGAGCTTGCCTGGTGATTTGCGGAAGAGAGCAACAGAGAACAGAACTAGCTACAACTGATTGCTCTTACTCTGCTATGTTCTCTAGCCATTTTGTGCACATTTTGCTTCTCCATCTGCTTTCAGTGTGGCAAAGGACAATATGCAGCATGTAGTAAACTTCTTTTGAGTAAGCCTGAACTGTAGTTCATAAGTCAATCCTTATGAACAAAAGTCACAGACTGAGAGTCTTGGAAGGACTTGCAAGAAGGTCTAGGGAAACAGCACAGATATTGGTGGGTTTTTTTGTCAAATAAAGACTAAAATGGGGAAATAAAAGAATTGTTCTTACTTGCATTTTAAAATTTCCAGCAATAACCACATATTTAGAAGACTTAGCAAATAAAGTTAGGTGGGCTGATAAGTGAGCAGAGGATTACTAGAAATGCTGTTGAGCAGCAATATTAAATGCACAAATGCCTTGCTATGCAACAGGGCAAGGGACAAGCTCATTCATACTTTGTCAGATACATTCTCTGTTTTCCCAGCCAGCTTACAGCCTTGTATCTCTTAAATCTAGTCATCAACATAAAAAGGACACGGAGCTGTTGGAACAAGTCCAGAGGAGGGCCACGAGGATGATCAGGGGACTGGAGCATCTCCCATATGAAGACAGGCTGAGAAAGTTGGGGCTGTTCAGGCTGGAGAAGAGAAGGCTGCGTGGAGACCTCATAGCAGCCTTCCAGTATCTGAAGGGGGCCTATAGGGATGCTGGGGTGGGGGCTCTTCATTAGGGACTGTAGTGACAGGACAAGGGGTAATGGGTTCAAACTTAAACAGGAGAAGGTTAGATTGGATATAAGGAAGAAGTTCTTTCCTGTAAGGGTGGTGAGGCACTGGAATGAGTTGCCCAGGGAAGTTTTGAATGCTCCATCCCTGGCAGTGTTCAAGGCCAGGTTGGACAGAGCCTTGGGTAATATGGTTTAGTGTGAGGTGTTCCTGCCAATGGCAGGGGAGTTGGAACTTGATGACCTTAAGGTCCTTTCATACCCTACCTATTCTGTAATTATATGATTCTACAATCCAGTACATGTACCCAAGCAGTTGGAGCTTCCTCCTCCCATTCCTCCTATCGTATCTTCTACCCCAATGTTATTTAATTTCTGAAATACTCTTGCCTGGTGACCACAAGCAACATCTTTGATGCCTAATTCAAAGGCTAGTAGCTTTAATCTGTCAGTCTTCTTGAGCAACATTCCCATCACAGGAAACACCCAAAATATGGCAATTTTGTCAGTAAACTTTGTGAATTGCTTAGATGTTCTTGAGTAAACACTAAACTACATTCTTCTAAGTATTATTTATGATGTTGAGAAAGTCTGTGGAATTGTGATTTGCTCAAAGCACCTCTTCATAGCATAGAATTTTTCCAAGTACAGTAAACACTGCAAATTCCAAACTATTGGATACAACTGCTCAAGGGCAAGTGTTGTGAAAGAAAAATCAGAAGTTATTCCCATAACACTACATCTTAGTTACAATGCAAAATTTTAAACGGTATGTCCCACTGTGGCATTCCCACTCCTCTCCAGAGCCTGCTGACCTCCTGAGGCTATAAAGATGATACTGAAGTCCTAGAGGTGTGCAGAAGCAGAATTTTCTGTGCTTTGAAGACCATCTACAGAAAGAAGCTTTTACAAGGCCTCTTGTGTAGTTATACACCAGTCATTGATTTAGCTCTCATAATCCAGACCCAAATTCTTCCTTGTGTACCAGGAAACAATGAAACATGAATTATTACAGTAGGTCACCAAGGGGAGTTGTGGTATGTTAGTAAACATATTATGCTGTTATTCATATTAATTGCCATTACTTAAAGGCCGTAACTTCTCTCAGTTTGGGTGCCCTGGAGCACAGAGCCACTAGCTGAGAGGTAAACACAAATGTGTATCATTGCAAGACATCGATTGGTCAGAATAAATGACTTCTCTTTGAGGGGAAATCCGAAAAGGTCACTCTGGATCCCACATTCCTGACAGAACTTTTCCCTCTTAGCACTGCTCTACTGAAATACGTGATTCACAAACCTCACACCATTTACAACAGAAGGAAAGTTTTCTGTATTTTGACCTGTATTTTTTAAAGCCTTCTGGAGGGATAAAAAAAGAAAAAAAAAAAAAAAAAAAAAAAAAAAAAAAAAAAAAAAAAAAAAAAAAAAAAAAACAAAACACACAAAAACCACGCAACCACACAAAACTATTCTGTAATCTTGCAAAAGCTATTCTCCTGCATTATGAAAACTGGAGTATTATATATTTGAGGGATAGTTTAACTTCCCCTTTCTGGCACAGCTCTGTAGTGGGTGATAAGGAATGGACAGGCACTCAGGCAGCACTTCTGGGACAGGATTTGTTCTCTGTGTCCAACTTAATTTTGAACAGAGGAATTTGACTAGAAGGAATGATTCTTAGTGCTTCGGCTCCCACAATTCCCAGAGTTATTACTCCACTGTCACTACAAGAAAAAGTATGTGACTAAACAAGAAATGTATTTCCTGGTTTGTTCCTTTAATAAATTTCTAGTGCAAAACACTGGAGGTATGAATTTCATTCCTGTAGTAACACTCTCACGAAGGCTCCTATTCCAGTTAGTCTGTACATTCACAAAATTGTACCTGCAGTAACTGCTGGGTATTTCAGTCCTGGACCAGCTACCTGGCTGAGTCTGCTCTGCTGGTAGGGCAGCTTAATCCTAGTGAACTGCAGAGTATGAGGCAGGAAACGTACATCAGTTCTAATGCAAAGCAGAGCAATCCACACTGCATTTTTGTTCCTGTCATAAAAATAGGTTATCATAGAAACTATACAGGATGAATAGGCTCGGGAATAACACACAAAAATCTTTCAGAGTTACCTAACAACAAAAGCCATGCTTTGACTTTACGTAATATCATCGTTCACTAACTTTTTAAGAAAGATTTCACAGCTTTTAACTTTTACTTCTGTTTTCTTAACCTTTTGGCAAGCTTTCAGCATCAATTTTCTATACAAGGCACAAAAAGAGAATTTAATGAACTGGAAAAAACAGAATATAAAGGGAAGATGAAGTATAACTTCAGCACAGGAGCCTTTCATCAAGAATTCATAAAAAAGCAAGTTACGCCTTTCAGTGCAAAATACAAAAACTTTTCAAAATTGCTGTTGTGAGAAATCAGACAGAGAAGTCAAGTTTATCTCCATATTCTGAAATAGAGGTAGAAACAAAATTAATCTCATCTACAGATGTAAACAGCTCAGTTTAATTTTTAATCAGTCATTAAAAGCACCATTTAAGAAGAATCATCCCTTTTAAACAGGTCAATAAAAAAGCTTAATGTGAAGTTTAGTATGCTTCATTGTACTAAAAGATACAATGTTCCATATTTTATGTAACAGCTTTATTATCAAATGGCAAGAGACATTTAGTGATGATGTCATGCAGATATCACAAAACATACCAAAAGACAGACAGGTCACCTAACAGCTCAAAACTCCTTGCAAGTAAAATCAAAGCTACATCTGCGTGTCCTGGTTCATTTCATGGTAGTCACTTTCTTCCTATCAAAATATTACAGCTATCTCTTGGATCACTTGCTGGATTCCCTAAAAATGTAGGCTAGTAGAGTATTTCACAACACAGTGCTTTTTTGTCTTTTTCCACAAGGCCTTCCTTACTCCTCACGACCCTTAGTCCTTGTGGTGTAGGAAACCACTTGGGGTCATTGGCAGCTGAAGATAAACACAGAAGAAACAGGTTAACAAAAAAACCAACTTTTTTTTGCAAGGTTTTGCAAAAGGAAAGAACCTTATTTTTGACCTTTTTAAAGTCTTAAGGCTTTTAGCCACTGTGATGGGCACACAGTCCACTGAAACACAATAGGTTTTTCAATGACATAGCCTGATCCCATCTACACAGTGAAATACAACTCAAGTGAAAATGTCAAGCAATAGCAAGATTCACATTAAACTGAAAACGTTCAGTTCCCTTTTTAGCATTTAGTGTTTTCTCTTTAGTCTTTAGAACCTTGGTTGCACCAAACATTGTCTTTATACAGCACAGAAAGGATTTCACAACAGCATCTGTAATTGACCAGAAATCGAGACAAATTCTAAGAAAAACCACTGGGCAATAAGTAGTAAGTAGTTTATTCTGACAGTTCATCTGCATGAAAAACTAACTATGCAGAAAAGGAGGCTGTAAATGTACAGCAACTTTACACGCCAACAGTCCAGGAGACACTTGCTTACAACAGCTAAATTCACACTAAAGTTTACTATGGAAAAAATCCCCTGGGTAGGCAACCTCTGAGATCAAAACTGCAGTAACAGAAGTAATCACTGCTCAGTTTTAAATGCCAATAAAGTACACTTTTAGAGTAAATTCTAATAACAAACCAACTGCTGAAGCTACATGATCTTACAATAAACTTGCAGACAGTAGTGATATGAATTCCTTTATCCATCTATGTCAAAAATATAATTTACTATACAGCCTGAATTTAAATAAAAGACAGTGTATCAATAATATTTACTGAATATTTACATGTAATACTGTGATGAACTGAAGGAGTCAATTAACATTATGTTACAAAAAAAAAAAACCCAAAACCCTTTAAGGTAGCAGTACTTTCCACATTATCACATTTACGGAACTGCTCTCAATGATCTATCGTATGATAACATGAAGATACAGACAAATAAACGACTGAATTGGGGCATATGCTTATGTGCCAACTGCCATTTCAGCAAGATACTTTAGGGGCACCAACTTAAAGTGTATAAGCAGCACTGGTTTCAGTAGGATAAAACTTAAATGCACACCCCAGTTCCTTGCTGAGCAGGGTGTCACTTTATGGAATTCCACTAACATAACAAGCTACAACAGTTATAAGCATACAAGGACAGCTATCATATACCTTACTGAGTGAATGTATATACTTCTGCGTAAAGGTAAATCATAGCTGGTTGCCCCTTGCCAGTTACTGACTTACCAAACAATGGAACGATCCCGTCAATTTTATATACACTGACACAAAAGCCTTCTGTTACATGATGCTTTGAATATTATTCAGAATCAGCTTTTTACTGAGAATTGCACCAATTTGCCTACCTGATATTTCTTCTAGCTAATCAACCTACAATGGAAAATTTTATACTCTTTATGTATTGCTTGAGAAATGGTAATTAAAATTACACTGTTGTGCTGGTTTCAGCTTAACAGTTAGTTTTCTTCCTAGTAGTTTCTTCCATACCACAGCACATCCCCATCAGCCTCTGGGAAAACTGAACAGTACAATGGGCTGTTAAAAACTACACTGAGAGCAATGGGCAGTGGGACTTTCAAATGCTGGGGTACACATTTACCAAAAGCCACCTGGTTGGTCAACACTAGGGGATCTGCCAACAGGGCTGGTCCAGCCCAATCAGAACTTTTGTGTACTGCAGAGGGGGATGAAGTTCCTGTGGTGCACATAAAGAATTTGATGAGGAAGACAGTCTGGGTTATTCCTGCTTCAGGTAAAGGCAAACCCACTCGCAGGATTGCTTTTGCTCAGGAACCTGGATATACTTGGTGGGTAATGTGAGAAGATGCAGAAGTCTGGTGTGTACCTCAAGGGGATTTAATCTGGGGGGAAAACAGCCAATAAACTCAATTACATGCTGTTGCCTGCTATATAAGGCTTCTATAGCCCATCAGCTATATGCCCGTCTTTGCCACTCCGGGCTCTGACAATAGGTCATGATCATCAGCAGAGAATAGTCATGGGAAAAACCGGTGGCAGCAGCAGGAGTCTCCCAGTACTGTCCTCAGGTCAGCATCGACTGAACCTGACATCCTCAGATCATCACCCCAATAAAGAATGAACTTCCACGAGACCAGATGAGATCAGTGGTGACATCATCAGGCAACAATCCAACATCACACACCATGTCTCCTGCCTGGAAGGACTGTTACAAACAGATCATGGAGTGAATGAAAGCAGCAAACTTCATAGGGGTGGTCCACAAACTAAGGAATGATACCTCTGTGTGTGTATGTATATAGAGAGAGACAGACAGACAAAGACAAAAAAGACACTGGTATCTTGGAAAATGTGGAACCCAAGCTTGACATAAATAGTATGGAACAGGGGGCAGATACAGTCCTGGTTTCAGCTGTTAAATTTCTTCCTAGCAGCTGGTGCAGTGCTTTAGTTTTAGTGTGGTGTTTTGGCTTTAGTCTGAGAATAATGCTGATAACACACCAATGGTTGAGTTGCTGCTGAGAAGTGCTTACTCTGGTCAAGGACTTTTCAGTCTTTCATGCTCTGCCATTGAGGAGGGGCACAAGAAGCCAGGAGGCAACAGAGACAGGACACCTGACCCAAACTGGCCAAAGGGGCTACCACATCCATACCACAGCATGTCATGCCCAGCATACAAACTAGGGGGACTCACCCAGAGGGGACAGATCACTGCTCAGGTCTGTCTGGGTATTGGTCAGCAGGTGAACAGCAACTGTTTGAGTCTTTTTTTTGTTGTTGTTATTGTTTCCTACTATAAATAATTTGTTATTGTTGGTATTCTATTATCACTATATTTTACTTTGTTTTTAGTTACTGGACTGTTCTTATCTCAACCCATGGGGTTTACATTCTTTTGAGTCTCCTCCCCATCCTGCCCTGTGGAAGGGGGGAAAAGGGAGGATGAGCAAGTGGCTGCATGGTGCTAAGTTACCAGCTAGGGCTTAACCATGACAATTGCTGAAAGTTTTATATAATCATACAATCATTTTCTTAAATTGGCAGGATAGATCTAAGCAAGTGAAATATTGGCAAGATAATCAACAGCAAAAAAATAAAAATTAGAAAGTCAAAATTGTCAACCAGCCACAATCAAACTTCTAACCTGCTCCCTCCCTTTTCATATCTTTCCCAGAATAAAACTTTACAGGGGTCAAGAGGGAATGATGTGACACTTTGCCTTAGTTAAACCAGTTAAATCTGTTAAAGCAGATGTCGGTTCAAGTATTTAAATCCACACAGAGCTAATAAGTACAAGTAAACAATCATAATATCATTGTAATTAAAGTACTGCAAAACCCTGTTTGTTTCTGAGTGAGCACCGTTATTATATTGTTATTATTTTGGAACTCCCAAAGGAAAAAACCCAGAAATATTGTTGATGAGGAAATGTACTTAGACCAGATCACATGCATGCCTGCAAAGAATATTACAAAACTGGACTGAATAATTAAGGTTTCCTGCAAGTTTTAGAAAACATTATCTGTAGTTTTTGTCTACATTACATTTTTTGCTCTGCATATAATCAGAGCAAAATGTTACGTCTGTGTTCACACTTCCCTCATCCTCAGTGCCACATACACCCCCTCCCAAAGTAAAACACTGATGGTTTGGTTACAAAACTATATGTAGAACATTTCTGAACACAGTTCCTTCAATTCTGGGCCATGTGTTCATTTAAAGACATTCTTATCAATTACAAGCCTCCTCTTTAATTGCTTAAGATCCAATAGAAAAGCAAATATACAAATATCAGAAGTGCTGATCCTGAGATGAAGTACGGGAAATTCTGGCCCAGTCTGATCCTTATTCAAACTTCTGTTTCAGTTTCTTCTGGAAGACAGCTGGTAGGATGGAGAGGATGGCTAGTATCATGAGAACAAAAACAGAGTTCCAGGAAACAGCTTCCCCTGCTGTTGTAAGTTGGTACAGCGTTGTTCCTGCCTTAATGGCTACAAAAGACGGTGGTGCCACACCTGGAGTGGGGAATTAGAATGGTAGGAAGGCAAAAGAATAAAAAACCAGCTTGTCAGCAAACAAAACAAAACATAAATTAGTCAAACTTTTAAGACCCAAAATTTCAGACTCTGTTGCCTTGCATTTTTGGGGTTGGTTTTGGTTTTGTTTTTTGGTGCGTATTTGTTTGCTTGGTTTTTTTAAGAACTGCTAATATAAAATCTAAGACAAAAAAAAAAACCTCTTATCAAAAGAATTGGCTTTATGCCATTTTAAATATTTTTAATACCAAATACCAAACACAGGAAACTAACAAAAGAATATTTGCTCTTTAGACTCTGCAGATTTCAAGCTCTCTCTACAAACCAATTTTAAGTTCATAAAGGAAAAATATGGATAGTTTCCTAAGCAGATTAAAAATCATTTGCAAAAATATGCCAATTACAAGCCTAAAATGTTTAGCACTACATTAGTTAAATTATGAATTCACTCCTAGGAAGATATAGTATGATGAACAAAATGGAGTGGGGATTAAAAATCCTTCTGATCAAAGTCCCATATATCCTCACACAGTTATACTGAATTCAAAATAGGAACTTACAGAAGTTGAAGGTGTTTAGTCATTGAGTGAAATAAAAAGTTACCAATACAGTGTTCTTCTAATGTATGTTTTCTTAATCAAGTAATTAAGACTGGGCTCATTACCCCTCACTCAATGCATCAGAATAGCCCTGACTACTAAAAATCTTAACGATACAAGCGTCACACACCGAGAAATACAAAAATATTCTGGTGTAATCGTTTGGCTGTCCACTAGGTGGTGATCCCTGATGAATAACTCACACACAGGTGCAAAGAATACCCTTGCTGGCTAACCCAAACCGCGAGTCACTAGCCAGAATTCTTACCTAGAAAAGTGCCGATGAAAAATACTTTCAATGGCACATTAATTACAGGAGATGTTATATTGATAAACCAGTTGGGAAGAAAAGGTGTTATTCTCAAAAATATTATGTAGTTAATGAGGTGTTCTCTGTGTCGTTCAACCTGCCAAAACAAAACCAACAACAAAATAATCAGTAAAAAAATGCTTGCCTTGAAAATACATGAAATAGTTAAAAAATTATTTTACTACTAGAGTCCTTTTAGGGCTTTTTGAGTATCTCTTGTAGAAAGTTACCAGTTGCAAACATAAAAATCAGCTAAACAATGAGTGACTCAAGGAAGAGTCATCAGTGAATCAACTGTTAAGCAGCACTGAAGTTAGTCTTGAAATACCAGTCTGTAGTGGAGCATGGCAATGAATCAGCCAACATAAACAGCAAACAAGTATTTAGACATAGCAGCAGGCCTAACCCTAACTTGAACACAGCACCCTCTGCCTAACTGTAGCCCAAATCAGCATGGCCAACTTGTCATCCTATTCCTAAGGCTTTTGAAGGAACTAGCAGTGACATTTGTTCCTAAACCATTCCATGGTAACTCATGATCAAACTTCAAACACAGCTGCATTCCTCTCTTGGAAACTTACCCAGGTCATGGCTCTGAAGTTCATCAGGCAGTTGCAAAACCTATCTAACATAGGAGTCAGAACACCTACCATTACTTACCAAGGAGCAACCACAATTGCCCCAACCTCATGTACAGTCCTAGTTATATTCTCAAGTCTAGAGTCTAGCCCAGTTCATTACACTAGGACTACATCTAAGTCTCTTCTCCTTCCAGCCCATTTTAGTACATCAGCCCTTTCAAGCTTTCATCTGACAACTAAGACTTGCTGAAAGTAATGTTATCAGATACTGTAAAAGAAAGTTTCCAAATGCTCCAACCAAATCATCATCTTCAAATTAAGGTTTTGCAATCAAACATACAGCTATGGGTTTTCTTCCCCTATAAATAACACAAACCCATTAGTTCCAACACTAGGAGAGCCATTATTTTAAATTGAAACTGGAGAATTTTCCTACTGACATCAGCTAAATCAGGGGGGTTATCAGTTGCAAACTCTTCCTAGGTGAAAATAACTTCCTCACAGGAAATACCATAAAAAAAAAGGAATATTCCCCACTGTTTAAAAATGCTCAGAGAAAGTAATTACACAGTGTTAGAAAGGAGGCAGAATCCTTTGTTTGTAACTAGATACATAAGCATGAAGCCCGGTTTTCCTATGCTATTGTGCTACACATTTTCTGACAAATTTCAGCATCTCTAAAACATTTACCTGTTCTGACCATTTTACTGCTTTTTCTGTTAAATATCTGTATACAACAGGACGTCCCACTAGGTATGAAAGCATATAGCAAAATGAAGCTCCAAGTCCAGAACACTGAAAAATAAAAAAAAAGAAAGAACAAATGAGCAGAAGGTCTAATTACTCTTAGCCTTATATGCCTATTAATTACATGGCTGCATAATACTTGCTTCTATGCAGCCTTCCACTGGGGCTGAGGGGCTCTCCTTCAGCAATATATACACTCTCTAAGAATGCTGTTCTTAGACAAGACAGTTCCTTTATTTCCAGGGCATGTAGATCAATCTTAACATTCAAAGTAGACAATGCTAATTACTTACCAGTTAATATTGAGCGCTTCTAAAGTTTTAAGATTTTGAACAGTGAAAGCTTTGCAAATAAGGGGCACAACAGAATTAAAGAGATGTTAACTTGAAAAATCATCAACTTGGTTCTCTATACCTACTCAATTACCTCATGTACTACAGCTCATTATGACGGCACCTTTTTTATGTATTTCTTTAAGCTTGTCACTAACATACATTTTGTATCTTAAATGAAGCTTCTTGGGTACATAAGCCATTTAAAAATAAATGTGTTTTGCTATGCAACAATTGTGCTCTGAAATTACAATCGGGTTCTGGTGGATGCTAAACAAATTTAAAGGAAACTCTGGCTGATTCACGCTCAGATGCCTCCATTATTAAGAAAATTTTGAGAAACAGTTGAGTTCTTTGGATCATCACCCGATGCTACAGTGAATTTTGTGGGTAACACCATTCTTACAACAGAGCTGAATGAGAACTTATTCATTCCTCAGAAACTGAAGTACACCCCTATTTCACTCAGACGCTGATAATTTCACCCAGGAAACTGATCAGATGATTGGTTATATTCCAAATAGACAGAAATATATGCCCTCACAAACTAGTTTTCATACTTACCAGACAAACAAGAAATAAGGCCAATGGAAAGGGATAAAGAAACCCTGACAGGATACTGAGAAATATAGACCCGGGAATAGCAAATGTTTGCAAGCTGGGTGCATCTTACTTAAGGAAAAAAGAAAAACAAACCACAAGACAAACCAACCAAAATTAAAAGCTACCCACTTCTTAATCTTGTAAGCAGTCAGGATATATATATTACAATTGAAAAAGCATAAATATAAATAGGCATAGCTTCTAAAGATATTTATTTCAAAACACATTTGCAGAGGAGCAAAAAAAGCCCAAGAGGAACAAGCAGTAGATCGTTCATTACACATACAAAAATTAGTCGCTAAGTAATAAAAGCTGTACTACATTCTTCTTCCTCTGTGCTCCAACTGACACTGGAGATTCATCATAACATTACAGGAAATACATACTTCTGAATTTACACTGTTGACTAGAGATACGCAAATTTCAGATACTTTGAAATGCTCACAGAACCACCCAAGCCCATTAACTACTATGAGTTTCATGGAAGACAGACATGCATGAAGACAATTTCTACTTCCTTACAAATAGATATGGTGGGATCACTAGATAAAACTAGGACACATGATCACTAATTTCAGTCAGGAATTTTCAAAAAGGCAAAAATTAAGCTGCTGCATCATAAGCAAACAGGCCCTTGAGCTTAAGGCTTGCTAGGTATGCTTGAGAATAGGATGTATTGCCCACTTCAGATAGAAATATAAAGCAAAATTATATCTGCAAACTATTTGATCTGAGTTGAACTGACTGAAATATCATAAAGCCCAATAATCTTCCTGAAGTCCATTAGAACCAGTACAACTTTTTCTAAATGTCAAGGTTCTCAGCTAACTGTAACATGCTTGCCAGCTGAACACAGCCTACTGCTAAGACAGTAAGTGTCATCATATTAGCTGCTATAGTAATTCAATGAACAGCCAATTCTGTTCTACTTCTTGTTAATATATAAACTAACATTTTAATTTTCTTTCTAAATCTATTACTTGTGAACTGTACCTAAAAAGACCAAACTAGAGGACACTTACTAATGGCACATCCAATGCTGATTTTAATCCAAGTTACAAAAGCCTCCTGCATTAAACTATACAACAGACCTCTTACACAGCTTTTAAGTTATTAACCTTTAGTTAAGTGTTCCAGTTAAGAGTGTGTTTAATGATTAATATATACAGCACTCAGAAAAAAAGTTCACAAGGAACATAGGTAGTCTTTGTGTTTCCCTGGGCAGAAACTACTTCAGAAATTTAGCTCTCTAAAAGGATTTTTTTTTTAATGTGGGCACCGCAGAGATGAAAGAAGGCTCAAAACACTTTCCTTTAGAAATGCTGCAAAATATTCTGTAAATTACCCTGACATGGCACATCTCAAGGAAGAGCAGTGCAGTAATTTCAGTATTCCTTAGGATCAAAAGTAATTTCTGACTGGAAATTCAGTTTGCAATTAAAAATGTTAGCAAAACAGTAAAATGAGACAAAGTTTGATATCAAAGCTAAAAATATTGTCCATAACAGACAGAGTCAAGGTAAAGCCGCATGCAAATCCCCACCACCATTTACTACTATAGATGATGCATCAATTTCTTTCTACTCAATCCTTTCTTGCAGTTCAAAAAGCATACTGAAACATGAAAGAAATGTTTTTAAGTTCAAAGATTTTGGAATATTTGTGTCTATAACCAGACTAGGTAGGTTAACCTTCACCCATAATCAAGAACATAAAAGATTTCTTTTTGAGATAAATATGACATCAAAACTGTCCTTTATATTTGAAAAAGGATACAAAACATATGTGGCAAAATAAGCCACTAACACTTGAACATAAAATGTGTCCTTATACTTCGACAGGACTTTTCCCAAGGCCTTCGCATCATCCATATCTCTAGGAACCTTTATGCATTCTCTTTCCTCTCTGGAGAAAAAGAAAGAAAAAAAAGCAGAAGTGGTGGTAAGTATAATCAAACCGTATAATAAAATTAGTTACTGAATACATAAGTAATTTGATACACTACATCACTAAACAGCAGCCTCATCAAACAAACCACGTGAATTATTGCGGTAACATCCTCAGATGAACACAATATTTACAATATGTTTTGCATTAGAAAATCCTCAATTTTAGATATTTGCAAACTTTATTTATTACAATAATCTGCTTCATTACTAGAATTATTTTTTTTCTTACCAAGTACTGATCAAAACCAAATAATTACGCAAACCAAACCTTGGCAACTGAACAGCGCTCAACATTTCAGCCAAAACCAACCGTAACTGCCTCAGCACTAGGGTCCTAACATCTGAAGTGCAGCAAGAGCAGCAGCAAAGTTTTACCTCACAAACAAACAAAGCTTTAAGAGCAAAATCTCATGTCACACCTTAATCTGGTGCAACCCTGGGCAGCACAGTTGAGCGTCCTCTCTTCCGCTGTACCAGACTTAGTGACTGGATTGTTGCAAACTGAACTTGTTGAGCAAGTTAATCAGACAGAAAAATAACTACTAAAAGAAAAAAAGAAAATTGTCAGACAAGCAGACTTCCATCTTGTCAAACTATCTATTTTCCCAACACAAGTACTAGATCCAACAAAAAGGAGAAAAAAAAAAAAAAGAACATGAAGCCTCGAACGCAGG
>NDXB01020781.1:1018-11167 GCA_002631895.1 Agapornis roseicollis | reverse complement strand
GGCCCGCTCCGCTCCGCTCCGCCCCGTCCCGCCCCTTCCTGCCCGGTGCCGCGGTGGGGGGGGATGGATGCTGGCTTTGGAGCCGTTTGACGCCGCGGGGATGCTCCGGGGCACGTCCAGCGCCCGCTGCGCCGTTATTGACTGAAACCACCCAAACCCACCCCAAAACCGCGTCCTATGGCAAGGGCCCGTCTACAGGAGGCGGCGATGGGACAAAGGGACGGAGGAGCGGGCAGACGGGGGCTGTACCGGGGAGCTCCGTGGTCGAACGTAGACAAGGACCGGATTCATCAGCCCCCATCACAGGAAAGGGGTTTATACAAACCAATCCTCTGTTTCCAACTGGATATAGGAACCGTGTTTGTGATGCAGGAGGGTTTGCCCTGAATTCCTAATGGGAAAGGGAACTGGGAATATTCCACACACGGAGATAAACTGGGAAGGAGTGAGAAGTCCTCATGCACTGCTCATGGGAAGGATGCTGAGGATGCGGCGGCGGCGGCTTTGACATCGGCATCCGAATAACCTGGGATTCAAGGTTAAAAATCCTGGACTCAAGACTGAAAACAGAGATCGAAACTCCAGGATTTGAGATGGGCAAACCTGGAGTGGAGATGAAAAAACCTGGGATTTGAGATTAAAACCCTTGGCATTCAGGAGTATGGGATCCGAGACTGATAATCTTGGATTAGAGACTAAAACTCTTGGATTCTAGCTGAAAAATCAAGAATATGAGATGAAAAATCCAAGACTTTTAAAAGAGTCGAGATCAAAAATGCTGAATTTGATATTAAAACATCTGGGATTTGAGATTAATAATCCTGGATTTTAAGATGGAAAAAATTCAGGATTCAAAATGAAAGATCCTGAGCTCAAGATTAAAAAATCTGGGATCTGATAATAAAAATACTGGATATAAGAATGAGGTTGGAGACCGATAATCCTGGATTCAAGATCTGGGATTCAAGATGAAAAAACCAGGACTCAAGACTGAAAAATCCTGGATGTGAGGATAGAAATCCCAAATTCAGGATTAAAACCATCTGGGGTTTGATTTTACAAAGCCTGGCTTCAAGATCAAACCTGCAGCATTCAAGATGAGAATCATGGATTCTAATCCAAGAGAGATAATCCTGGATCGGATATAAACCCTCCCAACTCATGCAGAACAGTTTTGGGGCTCAGGACAGACACGATTCCCTCTTGTCACGTTGCTTTATTGGTGTTCACTGAGCACATTCCCAGCAGCATCCCTGTCACTTGATTTTCCTCTCCGTGGCCAGGCTGTCGTGCAGCTTGGATACCTCGGGCTCATAGGCCTCCATCACCAACGTGCCATTGGTATCGAAGAACTTGGCAATGGATTTGGTGAACTCAGCTTCCCTCTGCTGCTTGGTTCTGCCACTGATGAACGTCACCTTCAGGGTGTATTTGTCATCAAACCTGCAGGGCCAGGGAAAGCACAGCTTGAGCCTGGCTTAGCTGAGACAACAGCAAGGAGATGAGGTTTAGAGGGACTCTTCATTAGGGACTGCAGTGACAGGACAAGGGGTGATGGGTTCAGACTGAAACAGGGGAGGTTTAGATTGGATCTAAGGAAGAAATTCTTTGCTGTGAGGGTGCTGAGGCACTGGAATGGGTTGCCCAGGGAGGTTGTGAGTGCTCCATCCCTGGCAGTGTTCAAGGCCAGGTTGGACAGAGCCTTGGGTGCCCTGGTTTAATGTGAGGTGTCCCTGCCCATGGCAGAGGGGTTGGAACTGGATGAGCTTAAGGTCCTTTCCAACCCATTCTATGGTTCTAGATGGAGCTGAGGAACAATTCCTTGCCCCCAGGGTGCTCAGGCATTGGAAGAGGCTGCCCAGGGCAGGGCTGCAGGCACCAGCCCTAGCCCTGCAAGGGTTCACCCAGCGCGGAGACGAGGCCTCAGTGCCATGGGGCAGGGGTGGCCTTGGCAGTGCTGGGAATGGTTGGACTGGAGGAGTTTAAAGGGCTTTTCCAACGTGGATGATTCCATGACTCTGTGAGGAGAAATCCTTCTTTTTATTAAGAGGGAAGCCCCCAGGGTGGAGGTTCCCACATGGGCACTAAGAGCTGCAGCATGTGAGTGTTAATGATAAAGTGATTAAAGGTTTTATACTCCTCATGATTAACTTCTCCACAGGCAGATTTGGTGCTTCCCTGGGATAATATCCTCTGGTGAATATTAATCACAAATCCAGCCTTACAGTATCTGAAGGGGGCTACAAGGATGCTGGAGAGGGACTCTTCATCAGTGACTGTAGTGACAGGACAAGGGGTGATGGGGTCAGACTGAAACAGGGGAGGTTCAGGTTGGAGGTAAGGCAGAAGCTGTTCCCTGGCAGGGTGCTGAGGCGCTGGCCCAGGGTGATGGCCCAGAGAAGCTGTGGCTGCCCCATTCCTGGCAGTGCTCAAGGCCAGGTTGGACACAGGGGCTTGGAGCAAGCTGCTCTATGGAAGGGGTCCCTGCCTGTGGCAGGGGTTGGAGCTGGATGGGCTTTAAGGTCCCTTCCAACTCAAACCATTCCCTGATTCTATGAAACTGCCTGGAAAGCCACCAAGATCATGACATGCTCGCCATTCCTTTGTGAAAAGCCCATATCCCCACTACACAAACACCAGTATTCACCCTTCATTTTCACTTCATTCCCTTCCCAAAACACAGCTTCTCTGCCTATGGTAGCACAGGCAAACTAAAACCACGCTGGTACCACACTCCCACTAATCCCAAGATACCGTTTGAGACTGGAGGAGAGCTGCCAAACGTCGTCGGGATCCATCCCTGCAGGGTCTTTTCTGTGAGCTACAAGAAAAATGCTCTTTTCTTTATATGAGGTATAGATGGTCAGGATTCCCATCATCACAAAGTATGTGCAAAGGTAAGTTAAGGAAACTGAGGAGCTGCCATTGGAAGCAGAAATACGGCAGAGAAATTGGTTGGATGCCTTCAGACACCAGCATTTAACCACCTCTCACGGTACCATTGCTCCAAACAGGCCAATTCCCCATGAACATGAGAAACTAAATACTCATTGGGAGATTTTCTTCAACCTTTGCCATTGCCCCCAACACAAGAGGGACGTGGAGCTGCTGGAGCGAGGAGGCCATGGAGCTGGTGCGAGGGCTGGAGCAGCTCTGCTCTGGAGCCAGGCTGAGAGAGCTGGGCTGGGGCAGCCTGGGGGAGAGAAGAGAAGGCTCCTGAAGGGGAGAGCTGAGAGCAGCTCCAGGGCCTAAAGGGGCTGCAGGGAACCTGGAGAGGGGCTTGGGACAAGGGCCTGTAGGAGACCTGCCTGAGGAGAGACTGAGCTGAGCTCTGAGGCAGAAGCTGTTCCCTGGGAGGGTGCTGAGGCGCTGGCCCAGGGTGCCCAGAGAAGCTTCACTTTGCACGCTCATATCTGATGTGTTGCATAGGTAAAGAGCAGATTTCCCCCCTGTAACCAGACTATGGACAGAATAAATACAAAATCAACCCCAAAACAACCCCCTGAAGCTTTCAATAGCTGATCCTCATTTTGGGATTAACACATGAAGTGGAGCAGTCTCCACATGGTCAGTGTTTGAGGTCCAGAGAGCAGATGAACCACTCAGGAGCTGGGACCCCTCTGATGTGAGCCATGCTGCAAGGCTGGACCCACACATCTCCCAGATTTCACTGTGTCACACCCAGACAGGCAGGAATTTTGCCATCACATGGAAGCTATTTGATTATCAGCTGATCTCCACACCATGAGAAGCAGAATTCCCCCAGGCCTGAAACTGGGAATAGAGAGAAAAAGGGGTTTTTGTGCTTTGTGGGGAAAACAAACCCTTTCTGGTATAAATGCGAGTATCTGTAAAGGATATGATACAACACAAAAGGCAAGGACAGGTTTGGATTCAGGAAAGGGGTGTAGGTAGTCCCAAATCAAAGCTACAATGGCAAAGAGACACGAGATTGTGCAGATGATGAGGCGGCCGTCGATCAGGCGGAAGTTTTCGATGTACTTGTACTTCTCCAGGAGAACCTGAGGGAGAAACACGGAGCTGAGATTGTTTTGTGCTTCTCCTAAGTGGGATAAACTGCTTGTGGAATGGATTTACATAAACCCGGCTCAATCACACGGATAAACTGAGCAGCAGCTTGATGCAAAATTAATATCAGCATCAAGCATGGTCAAAGGAGCTGATCCTGCCCCTCTGCTCTGCTCTCCTGAGACCCCACTTGCAGCACTGGGGGCAGTTCTGGGGTCCTCAATATAAGGACATGGAGCTGTTGGAGCAAGGCCAGAGGAGGCCACGAGGATGAGCAGGGGCTGGAGCAGCTCCTGGATGGAGCCAGGCTGAGAACATTGGGGCTGTTGAGCCTGGAGAAGAGAAGCTGAGTGGAGACCTCAGAGCAGCTTCAGTGTGTGAAGGGGGCCTATAGGGATGCTGGGGAGGGACTCTTCATTAGGGACTGCAGTGACAGGACAAGGGGTGATGGGTTCAGACTGAAACAGGGGAGGTTTAGATTGGATCTAAGAAGCAATTGTTCCCTGGGAGGGTGCTGAGGCGCTGGCCCAGGGTGATGGCCCAGAGAAGCTGTGGCTGCCCCATCCCTGGCAGTGCTCAAGGCCAGGTTGGACCCAGGGGCTTGGAGCAAGCTGCTCCAGCGGAAGGGGACCCTGCCTGTGGCAGGGGTTGGAGCTGGACGAGCTTTAAGGTCCCTCCCAACCCAAACCAGGCTATGATTCTATACATAAGCGTACCATAACCTGTATAAAATGTCTCTGTAATAAGCTGAAGACAAATTTGACCTTCCCCANGAGCTTTAAGGTCCCTTCCAGCCCAAACCATTCCATGATTCTAGGATCAGGGGTACAGGCATTACCTTTTTGGCAGAATCGTCCAAGGAATTTTTTACAGCTGAACCGTCCCATTTGTCAATCTTCACTGGTTTGTCATCTATCTTCCACTGCAACAGAAACAAAAGGGAGGTAAGAGCAGAAGTGGCTTTCCATTTCAACACTGTGTCATGAGCACAAAGATGGGAGACAACCCAGACAACAGCTGCCTGCTTGGGAAAACCGCTCCAGAGATAGGAAGGATCCATTGGATGACACAGCTGTGTCGCAGCCACCACCACCTCAGCACCATCCTACCCATTACCTTTACGGACTCAAGCTTTTAAGACTTGTCACAGACACCCAAAAAGTGACTTTTTCCATCAGTTTTACTCAGTGTTTGCTGCAGAAAGCATCCATTAGGACTTAACTCTTGCCTTTGAATGCATTCCTGCTTTCCAGCCGAGCTGTGGCAAACACTCTTTGGGGACTAACAACGGAAGGAAGAATTTCAAGGCCCCTTTAACAATCCAGGTACAAGGGGAGAATCCAAATGCACCACAAGAAATGAAGCTTCAGTCCAACCATCCTCCAGAAGGAAACCAAAAGTCTCTGCTGCTTTTCCATATCCGGGTTTTCCACAGAACCAGGTCCTGTATCAGTCATGAAAGTCAGATGCAACAGCTCAGTGCCTCAAAAGGGCTTTTTTTTTCCCTGGAATGCTATTATTTTTGGTGGTATTATTCCTTCTAGCCGCAGTTGGACAGCTGAGTTTGAGCCCTGTGTGTTATTTCAACCAGCTGAGTGACGGGAGCTCGAAGTTTAGCTGCTGTTAGAAGCACTCTTCAACTCCACGCGTGGTATTTCCTGCTCCTGAAGCTCCCATGTTGGATTTATTAACTACCAAAAGAGTTCATTTTCCTTCCCAGGCAGGAGACAGACTGGGAAAGAGCTCTCAGATCAGGAACTCCCAAAGTATTTTATGTGGATCCAGAGCAGGAATTCTGGCTGGATTCTCACTTCTTGCTCTCTGCCCCACACCACCTGATACTGGAACAGCAGGATAACATTGGTGATATTTAACTGACCCAGATCCCTAACACAGAACCAGCCCTTTAAGGGTAGCTGTAAAGCCCACATGACACATGTTTTGAGATAAAGCTGTTACTGAGGGATGATAAGAATCTAATCTTAGGCTATCTGAAAGAACGAGCTGAACCAGCAGTTCCTCAGTTCTTGAGGTTCCCTGTGACTGAGGCTGTGCTGATTCAAGACAGAAACAGCTCGATAATCCCAGGGGATTCATGTCAAAGGAACTTGTAACAGGGACACAGTTTAGGACTTCAGCCAGAAGCTTTAGCCCTCCTTTTACCTTTGTTGAGATGTCCCCCTGGATTACTTCTCCTTACATGCTGCAGCACTGCAGGGTGGCTGCTGCTGCTTCTCTGGTTCTTCCAGGCTGGTCTGCAGGACCAAAGAGCTGGGAGAGGCTGGGATGCTGCAAGGGCAGAGATTTGGCTGCTACCATCAAGTGCTCACCCTCAGACACAGGAATCAGAATCCCAGATCGAAGGGACCTCAAGGATCATCTGCTTCAACCTTTCCAGGCACAGCATGATCTACACTAGATGTCCAGCACCCTGTCCAGCCCAATCTTAACAGTGTTCATTGTTGGGGAGTCACCACTTCCCCACGGAGATTAGTCCAATGGCCTGTTTTTCTCACTGGGAAATGTTTTCCTCTTGTGTCCATCTGGAATCTCCCCAGCAGTAACTTGTGCCCATCACCCCTCAGCTTTCCCATGGGACTCCTTGTCCAAAGGGAGTCTCCATTTCCCTGCAGCCCCCTTTACCTCCTGGCACACGGATGAGGTCTCCCTGAACCTCCTCTTCTCCAGCTGCACAGTCCCAGCTCTCTCAGCCTTTCCTCACTGCTGCCCAGCCCTTGGACCATCTCTGCGGCCCTTCTCTGGCCCCTCTCCAGCCTTCATCACCTCTTGGGTGTGCAGAACAGCCCCGCCTGGCTGTGCAGGGAAGGTGAAGCTGCACCCATGTCCCATGGAGCCTGGCAGATGCAAACACACCTGCTCCTCTGCCTGGTGGGTGGTGTTTTCCAACCAGTTGCTCATTCTGAGCACTTCCAAAGGCTTCAAACCAAAAACTCGGGCTTTCATTCCAGCCTGATGGAGGGGAAAACCCCATAACCAGTTCTAAACTGCTTTTGGGTGTTTGGACTCCTTCAGTTTAAAAACCAAGTGGAAGGTTACTACGCTTGTCCTGAGCATATCCTGTACTGGATAGGAAGCAAGTATGATGTTCTACAGCTAGAAAGTGGATTTAGCACCCATGCAAGAACAAGGCTTCAGAGGAAAAGCTGAAGTACAGCCAGTGGTGACCTCATTTAAAACTAAAGAATGAAATCAGAAATGCAATTTCAGAAAGCCACAAACCCAATCTGACCCCAGAAGTAACCGTGTGAGTACAGAAGCTGCCTGAAGCAGGGTGGATTCTCTCCTTATCTCCAAAAGCAGGGACAGCAGAATAGCTTTTGCAGCAGACACTGCAGGATTGGAGCCATCACTTTCATTTACATCCCTTTCCAAAGCTCCCTCATAAGCAGGAAGAGGGAAAAATCCTACAGGAGAAATTCCAAGATCCTCACATCATAAAGACAGCACAAACTTCGCTGTATTTTCCTCTCCTACCACTGCTGTCAGCCTCATTTATGTCAAGTCCAGCCTGCAACATCTTCTGGGGAGCTAGTTTGTCTCTTCAAACACAGCTCTCAAGTTTATGGTGCACTTTGGGGGTTACAATTATACAGTAAAAAAGGTTTGTTGCTACTGCAAGAGGAACATCAGTGCAGACTACATAAACTCTTCAAGGGGAATAATGTTTCTGCATCTAATCTGTGCCTCTTATTACAAGGATGGTAAAAAAAGGAACCTCCCTTCCTCAAACTTAAGAGTCAGAAACAATTCTAACCAGGACACACAACGCTGTGGCTGAGGGAGGATGAAAGAGCCTCAGCACATGATGCACATCACCTCCCTCGAGGCTCTCAGCTGAGTCCCAACCTACAGGTCTCCTACAAATTCCAAGATAACAGTGACATGGCACACCATGAGCCTGCCATAAATGAGATGTGGAAGTGGCAGAGGCCAGAGACACCTCACTGCAGGTCAGTTCCCTCCTCGTCCTCCTGAAGGAAGAGCTGTAGCAAGCTCCGGTGAGTCACTGTGGCTGTTCTCAGCTCCAAGTGGCTCAGCCTCTGCCTTGGAGGAAGAAACTCTGGACCTCACTGTTCCCAGATTACCACTGCTGCCTGGCTGCACTCACAGCCAACATCCTCCAGCACTAGAGAGCAGCTGCTGTGGCACAGGAGCAGAGGGAAGTCACAGATATAGCAAACAGCAAGTGGTTTTAGTCCTGGGGCCTGCAAAACCTTCCAAGGTGTTACTCTAGTAGCAGCAGTGTGGTTGGTAACTCGGTGTGTGCTACATGGGTGAAATCTCCAGGTGTTTGAGGGCTGTGGTCACTGCTGCACTGTGAATGTGGAGGGTGTGTGCTCTTAGGTGGTCCTGGTTCAGTGATGAGAGGTCAAGAGGAGCTACCTGATTATCACAGACACTTAAAGAACACGAGAAGGACAAAAATGAGATTAGTTAAATCACAGATCTCCCTGAGCTCACCCTGATTTAGCTGACTAGTGAGGTATAAGAATATACCCTAAACAAGCAACCTGTCCACAGACTTCAAAGCCTTGCCCATAACCCATCATTCCTCTGCCTGAGAAAAGCTTGAACAAGTTACAGACCTAAGGCCACAATTCTCCAGATAAAACCTCAGCAATAGATCCACCAGCTCGCAGAAATGACTGGAGTTCATGGAAGTCATCCAGGAAGAGGAAATAAAGGCACATAGATCGGTATGATGACAGAGGGAAAAGAAGTCACAATGTTATCAAGTGTGTGTATGTATTTCAGGAGAAGCCCTGCAGAAACTGTTCATGGTTTCTCACTGAAGGCTTCAGCTCCTGCACCAAAACTGTGTTTCCTTTACCTACAACTCCTCCTCATCCCGAAATAACCTGAGAATCCATGGAACAAGGCAACAGAATGCCTCCACTGCACAATACTTCCCGGAGTTCTTCAAGTTGAACCACAAAGCACTTGTCATTTCAAAACCGAAAGCTGAGCACATTGCAGAAGAGAGAGAAGTATTTCATAAGCACAGCTTCCCCTAAAGCATCCTCCCAACAACTTAACCTGCTGCTTTAAAGAAAAACCACCAAACTCTTAGGGACAGGAAGGATCACGTCACCTTAAACTGAGGCAAGAAAACCGTAGCCTTTAGAAATCATGAATATACACATATTGATGAAAAGCAAAGTGTTTGTAATTGCAGGCCTCTCCGGTTGGAAGTTCAATGAAAGATGCCAAATCAACTGCCCTGAATCCCAGCCTGGTTTGGGCTGGAAGAGACCTGAAAGCTCCTCCAGCTCCAGCCCCTGCTATGGGCAGGGACCCATTCCACTGGAGCAGCTTGCTCCAAGCCCCTGGGTCCAACCTGGCCTTGAGCACTGCCAGGAATGGGGCAGCCACAGCTTCTCTGGGCCATCACTCTGGGCCAGCGCCTCAGCACCCTGCCAGGGAACAGCTTCTTCCTGATCCCCAACCTGATCCTCCTCTGTTTCAGTCTGAACCCATCACCCCTTGTCCTGTCACTGCAGTCCCTAATGAAGAGTCCCTCCCCAGCATCCCTATAGGCCCCCTTCACACACTGGAAGCTGCTCTGAGGTCTCCACGCAGCTTCTCTTCCCCAGCCTCAACAGCCCCAATGTTCTCAGCTTATAATAATAATAACAACAACAATAACAATACCAATAGCAGCCTCCAGGTCCTTCGTTTCAGCTATCAGCCTGCCAACCATCACAAAGAGCTACAACAAACACCTGACCACTTCACACCGAGCCGCGCTCAAACCCACTCTACAATCACGTTCCTTTAAACCCCTGATTCCAGCCTGGCCTTAACACCAGGCTCTGTTCTGCCTGTCAGACAGCTCTGCCCCGGCCCGCACTGCTTCCCTGGCAACCACCCCCGAGGAGAGCACGGCTGTACCCGCAGCCCGGCGCTTGGCAGGCCTCAAACCAGCCACGCTGACAGGGAAAGGCAAAGCCAAGCCCCAAGAGATCATAGAATCATAGAATAGAATCATTGAAGAGTTAGGGTTGGAAAGGACCTTAAGATCATCCAGTTCCAACCCCCTGCCATGGCCAGGGACACCTCACACTAAACCAGGGCACCCAAGGCTCTGTCTGGCCTTGA
>NDXB01020780.1:0-12556 GCA_002631895.1 Agapornis roseicollis | reverse complement strand
TGGAAACCCCTGAGGTTGCTCCCGCAGGAGGCAGAAAAGGCAGTGCCAGTGTCCCCTGTCCCCTCAGAGGCATAACCAGCGCGTGGGCCAGGAGCAGGTCTTGCTCACCTGCTCAGGGAGCAGCCGATCGCCAGCGCTGGGGTCAGGAAGGAATTTTCCCCCGGGGCAGATTGGCACCGGTCCCCGGGGGTTTTTTGCCTTCCTCTGAGCACTGAGCATCACCACTTGTCGGGGCTCCTGGGGCCATTGCGGCTGCGTTATCGCCCGGTGCTGGTGCTCCACGCAGGTGGCCCCTCGTGTCCTGCAGCTGGGGGGGGAAGGCTTTTTTGTCCCCAGGCTGGACTCGCAAGCGTCCCTGGGGTTTTTTGCCTTCCTCCGCAGCCGAGCACGGCCCCTTCATGGGGCTTCTTGGGCTCGCTGTGGCCCAAAGGCAGCTGCTCGTGCTCCACGCAGGTGGCCCTCGTGCCCCGCATGCGGGGGGAGGCAGCCTTCTGGACTCCCAGGCTGGCCCCAGCGTGGCCCCGGGACTCGCTGCTGTCCTCTGAGGCACTGAGCACCTCCCTTGTCAGGTCTGCCCTGGCCCTTCCTGCCTGGGCTCTCCTTGCACTGCTCTCGCACCGCCCCGGCACCGCTCCTGCCCTGCCTTGCCTTTGGCAGGCTGCAAGGGAGGGTTTTTCCTGCTGAACTGAAGGGTCTAAACTAAACCAGACTGAGATTAACTAAACTAAGCTAAACTCAACCAAGACAGCTCAAATAGCTCTACTGGTGAATAAAACACTCTTGCCACCTGTAACTGTTCTGATTTGTGTCTTTGAAAATGCTGCTGGTGCTGAAATTCCCTTGCCATTTCAGGTAAGTAATACTCTCCTCATTGTACAACTCATTGTGAGTGCAGGGAACAAAACAGAAGAGAAGAGAATGGAATGGAACAGAACAGAATACAACAGAAAGCTATACTGTGTTACGCATATAGAATCATAGAATAGTTAGGTTTGGAAAGGTCCTTAAGCTCGCCCAGTTCCATCCTCCCTGTCATGAGCAGGGATACCTTTTACTAAACCATGTCACCCAAGGCTCTGTCCAGCCTGGCCTTCAAATGCTGCCTGGGATCGAATATTCACAACCTCCCTTGAGAACCCCTTGCAGTGCCTCACTACTCTCACAGTAAATAACTTCTTCCTTTCATCTTATGTAAACTTCCCCTGTTTAAGTTTAAACCCATCACCCCTTAACCTGTCACTACAGTCCCTAATGAAGAGTCTCTCCCCAGCATCCGTATAGGCCCCATTCAGATACTCGAAGGCTGCTATGATGTCTCCATGCAGCTTGCTTTCTCCAGGCTGAACAGCCCCGCCTCTCTTAGCCTGTCTTCATATGGGAGATGCTCCAGCCCCTGATCATCCTCGTGGCCTCCTCTGGACTTGTTCCAACAGCTCCATGTTCTTCTGTTGAGAACACCAGAACTGCACACAGTGCTGCAAGTGGGGTCTCAGCAGAGCAGAGCAGAGGGGCAGGATCACCTCCTTTGACCTGCTGGGCATGCTCCTTTGGATGCAGTCCAGGATACGGTTGCTTTCTGGGCTGCAAGCGCACACTGCAGCTGGCTCATGTTCATGTTCTCATCAACCACCACCCCTACATCCTTCTCTGCAGGGCTGCTCTGAATGTCCTCTTTGCCCAACCTGTAGCTGTGCCTGGAATTGGTGTGACCCAGGTGTAGGACCTTGCACTTGGCCTTGTTGAAGTTCATGAGTTTGGCATTAGCTCACCTCACAAGTGTTACAGGTTGCTGTGGATCCTATTTCTTTCCTCCAGCATATCAGCAGAACCACACAGCTTGGTGTCATCTGCAGACTTGCAGAGGGAGCACTCAGTGCCACTGTCAGTGTCACTGAGAAACGTATTGAACAGCATCGTTCTCAGCACTAACCCCTGAGGAACACCACTCATCACTGGCTCCACATGGAAATTGAGCTGTTGACTGCAAGCTTGGGAGTGATGCTCTGAGTTTTCAAAAGCTGGAAAAAACTGAAATTAGGGTAACTTCAAATATGAAGAATGAGTTTGTTTAAGAAGCTTTAATCTAAAAGGAAGAGCTAGTGAAGTAGCCACTTTCTTATTGTCAGTTGATACAGTACACAATGCACTGAAAATGCCCTTGGGAAGTGAAGGGAGATGCATGCCAGGATGGTAGACAGTGGTGTATTCAACTATATGTATAAAGGCGAGGACATTTTGTGTCTAATGCTGTCTTTTTCTAGTATGATGGGGTTGTGTTTTTTAAATACATTTGCTTTTGAGGCACAGGGAAATGGGAGATGGTTTTATATTGTGCCATTTCCTGCAAGTTGTCACTGTTTGAGACATGCAAGTGAAGGAAGTTGAGGAGACTCTCTGAATTTAATTAATTAGGGCAGATGTAGAAATGCATAGAAAAAAGTTGTCATAAATGTGATGAAAGATGTGTACAGCTCGTTTGTAGCACAAAAGTGGTGACTAACATGAAGAGTGGGCAAGGTAAGAGCAATGACTGTATGTTGTTTGTAACTCGAAACTCTTGAGGTATGGATTGCCTTGCTTTTGCAAAATATACGAGTAATGGCATGGGATTGAGAAATTTTGCTTTTATAGAAGACTTTTGCAGTTTCCTTGGTCTTGAAATGATGTTCCAATGAGTTTCAGATACAAGTAGTGATCTCTTGCTTACTCTGAAAGTTGATTTACAATGTGCAATCTAAAAAGAGAACAAACAAAAAACCCCCTATTGCTGCAATTACAGAGGTATTGTGTTTTTTACATTGCAGTGAAAAGAAATCATAATGGCTTTGTTTGTGTACTTTCAGAAGAGGAACAGAATTATTTCAGAATGCTCAATTTTGATGGAAAACAATAACCCTTATTTATTTGTAAGTAATTCTGTCTATTGTTGGTGGTGTCTTTCATTGTTCTGATTTTGGCAGTGCATTTGGTTTTCCTTTTTTTCTTTCTTTCTTTTTTACCTTTTCTCCAAATCGGAATTTTCAGGCAAGAGTTTCAACTGATATAAATAGGCAAAGTTCTTATGAAAATGGTGCAGTCGTTTCCTTATTTAAATTGGACTGGCTCTTTTCATTTCTAGTTAAGTAATAGATGTTTTTCTCATTGTTAGTAATAGCATTCTGCTTTTAAATTAAATAATTGCTTTCAAGAGCTTGAGAACGATGCAACAGCAGTTGTTGAACCAGTGGAGTTACGCAGAATGTATAGTTTTCATCTGTCACTAATAGAAGTTATATGTGCAGAGCAAAAAGATAATAGCACTGCAGGCAGGAATTTATGAAGAGCTGTATTCGTCTGGTTTTATGCACACCCTAGTGTAAGGCAGATGGAATATTTTAGGAGGAAGTATGTGTTTGTATTTGTATCTGGCAGCATGGTATGTAACAGTGATGTAAAACCGCCTGAGCTTGGGAATGTGAACCATATAGTTTTGTCAGATTTGAGAAACAGTCTGAGGAGAAACAGTTTCAGAAGACCGAGACGTAATGAATATGCGGATAGTTTTCTGTTAGTTGGAATTCAGTTCATAAATTTTACCAGTTGCTCTTTGGCTCAATATTCTTAAACTATATCTGTATATATGAACACATATGCAGTGGTACCGATCAGTAAAGTTGCTTGGTATTCCTCAGTGGTACCTTTGGTATTGCTTATAGCTTTACTATGCTTTAAGCAGTGAGCTCAAGTTTTAATGTTGGATGTCTAATTCAGATTCTCTTCTGGGTCTGTATATCTATTCATTTTCAGCAGCGGTAGAAGCCAAAGTTAAAGAAAAATGCATGTATGCAGCCAAGCTGAAGAATAGCTTGCCAGTTTTTTAACAAGTTCTATAACATCCTTGAACAATAGATGTGTGTCTAGGCAGGGTAGTGTCTTCTGACAGGGATGTAGGGGAAATACAGGTTTTTTTAACCATTTTATCTTCTAAAATCAGTGGGTTTTGCTCATAATAGAGAAAGATTTTAGCAGGTAAAACCTGAGGTTTTAGCTTTATTGAACTTGGTCTGTAGCAGTTTGTACTTACTAAACTGCATAGACATTCTTTTAATTCCAGAAAATATTCAAGGAGACTTTCTTGAATCCAGTTTAGTATTCAAGTGACCATGCCCTGTAATCGTTGTTCTGATCTCAGTTTCTTTTCTAGTGATTTCTAGCAGTTGCTTTTTGGCCATTGCTGGGCACTGAGCTGACCTTTAGTGGGAATAATCATAAAGCATACAAGATGGGCCACCTGCATGGTACAGGAGTGCCCATTACTTTCTATGTGAAACTGGGATTATTTTATTTTTCTCTTAAAGTGCATTTGTTTCAGTTTTCTCATCTTGGATTTCATCTATGTTTTACTGCACAGTTAGTCAGTAGTGTCAGGTGCTCCTATAGCCAACACACATTCAGGTGTTCTAGGTGTTTTATATCAAAGTGGCAGTGGATGTTTAGGAAGGACTTAAGGGTTGAAACTTCCTGATTAATTTATATTCCAAAGACTCTGTAATTTGAACGTAAGACAAAGACTTGGTTTTGGTTTATTTTAAAATGAAGTGAAGAAGACGAAGTTGAAACAACATGGTAGTTGTTATTTGGCTTTAGAGATGCAGGGTTAGGTTGGTTGATTTTTCCTTCACTTTTTTAGGTGAGGAAGTTCTTAACAAAAAAGAATCAGTGGAGTAAGGTAAAGTGAGAAATAGCCAAAACAAAAAGAGTTTTGCTTAATATGTTGAAGCAACTGTTCTACTGATGTCCTTGAAGTAACAGGACTGTTTTCATACTGCAAGGACTAGTGAGATCTTGACCATTAAAGCAGAGAGGCAAGACTGGAGTTTTTCCTGTCTCCTTTATGCATATGTAGCTTCTTTCTCAGTTTTGTACTTACAGGATAGTTTTTGAAGGCCCAATCAATTTCACAGTACCACTGGCCGGAAAACAAGGCTTTGGATGTGGTGGGAGCTTCTGCTCTTTCAAGATTTGTTCTGGCTTGAACTGCATTTGTCTTGAAGGCAGAGACCTGAGAAGCACCAGTCCCAGCCATCAGAATACCCCCTGGAAATGCAGGTTGAGTTTTGTTATTTTTACTGGAAGTCTTTTCAATTAGGATTTTGTTTTTCCCTCAGAGATGTAAAATCCCTTGTGCTTGCTTTTTAGAAGGGTTTGTTCATTGTCAGATCTGTAGGTTTCTTACTGCTTCAGCTTGTTTAATTGAACAGAAATAGGTGCAATAATGGCGAATTTAATGGCAAAAGAAGTTTGTAAATGTAGAGAGATAATACTATCCTTCAAGGCTGTGTCACTGCCCACGGAACCCCACAGTGATTTCTCAATCTCTCTTACAGCTCAGCTTTCAGCAACATCCATAATACATGGCATTAAGTATTAATTTGGGCTTTTATGCTACAAGGACATTGCGTGCTGGTAACCAATATATTATCCATATATTTTTGTTCTTCCTGTTCCACCTCATACTTATTGGTAGATTTTGCATGTTTGTGTTACTGAAGAGACATTAGATAAAGTAGTGCCCTGACAGCTTTAATAGCTTTCTGAAATGAGCTGTTGTGAATAGGTGAAGTTCTGATATGCAGCTGTTCAAATTTAAGCCTTCAGGAGTACAGTAAGAGTCCAGATGCTGTATCCTACAGATCTTGTCATGCCTTTGCTCCGTAAGATCAGAGCCTTTTCTGTCTCTGTTAGACAGTGCAAGGCAAAGATGTTATTCTGATCACTCTTAAACCTCGTGTATGTTGTTACTGCTTCATTTGCCCATCTAGCTAAAATATTCTGCACTTTTAAGATCCTTTCCCCAAGGTCTTTAGTTTTCTGAGAGACCCAAAATAGTTTTTCTTCATACAGTGTAATGCTGTGAACCGCTGAACAACTCTTGTGAGACACTGTGTGTGTTCTCCTTGCATTCATTTCAGTGGGCTTTAGGCTGGGTCACTCTGAAAGAAACTGTGGCAGCTTACCTCCCCCTGGTGAAGTCTGCCTGCTTTTTAGCTAAAAGGAAAGGAACTGTCTGAGATAGCTCACTTGTGCTAACTCAGTGAAGTGACATGCGCAAAACAAAACCATCTTCATTTTGGAAGTTCATATGGCACATGATTTCCTGTGTCTGTGAAGTTACTCTGTGGAGTGAGCAAGGGGCTGAATCCAGTGAAGAAAACATCATCCCCCTTTAACAGCCAAACAAGCCTGAAAATAGGAATTCTGGAAAGCTGCTGGAGTCTTGATATAAACTGTGAAAACTTGTTCCTAATGTACTGGTCAGACATTTGTGGCTGTGTATGTGTCCCACTCTGGTGGTACCTGTGACGCGCCAAGAGGAAAACTCCCATCCCATTTTGAAAGAGTATTCAAACGGTACCTGACCAAAATTGAGAACAACCCTCACCCGGTGTGTTGATAGTGCTTGCAGCATGTCAGAAAATGGATTAAGAGCAATGTGGAGCAATATTCTTTGGCCACAGTGATCTTCTTTTAAAACAAAAGGCAAAGTCAGGCAATGCAACTATCTTAGAAGTTTGCTTTGAGTATAATTAACCAGTGTTGTGAAAACAGAAAATCATTCTTAAGTATCACTGCTTTTGCTTACATTGACCATGGTGTTCAAGCCAAACAGGACAAAATTGTACAGTTTAAGGCCAAAGACCATTAGAGAGCGTTCTAGATTCATCTCAGATGGGCATTTTTTTTTTGCATTGGCTTTTTCTTTGGTGTCATAAATAAGTTGAGATATGAATTTTCCCATTTGTTTTGTTCATTGTCAAATCAACAGGTTTCTTCCTTCTTCTTCAGCTTATTTAAGTACTTAGTTGATAGGCACAATAATGATGAATATAATGGCAAAGGAAGTTTGTAACAGGGCTTGTTACTGTTTAATTTGAAGCACCAGGGATCAGAAGTTCAGTTTGAAAGTCAGATAAACATTGAACCAAGAGATGATCTGTACCCAAGAATGTACCAAATACTGCAGCTGTTGAAGTGTTGAATGATTCATGTTTCAGATTTGAGTTTAGCCTGGGCTATTCAGTGTTCTCTATGTGGGAAATGCATTTTCGCTGAGTGCAGCTAGTACCTTGATTTCCATGGGTAGCAGACAGGAGGATGCTTGCAAATACTGTCAGATAGAGGCCTACTTCTAAGTAAAAAATCTGCTGCATTTGTAAAGTGGTGTTTGCAAACAGTTACTTTATATCATGGGCAAGAACAAGTTGACATTATATTGATGGCATTTGAGTAATATCTGTCTTGGCAGTGCTTAGCTTTATGTGGGCAAGAGATGCCTGTTGATTTATATACTCGTGCAATTAACTTCACACTTAATGTATCTTATCTTAGAGGCTAACATTCAGTGAAAGTAGCCTTTAAAATAATACTGTTATTAAAGTGGTCAGCAGAAAAGTCATTAATTATAGATCCCATTGTAGACCTCATTTAATTCAGTATTTGGTACTTGTTTATTTTTTGCCTCTGGCTAGATGATAATGAGTGAATTCAATCATTCTGCATGGTGTTCTGGCCTCTTAATAGCACAGAAACACTAAATACTAACACATAGTGTGTGTGTGTGAAAAGCTAATGAATTTAGTCTCTTTTTTGCTGTCTGCAAGCAGCTTGTGGCTCTTGTTTTTATGTTTAGTAATTAACAGCTGTTAAAACACTTCACACATGCAGCTTCTTAAGGGGTATCTATAATCCCTAATTTCTGGATGTTAATGATTCCTTTTTGTTCTAAAATGAAACATTGCTGAGTTATTGAAATGGGCAGCCCTTTGCAGCAAACAGATAATATACTTTCTGTTTCTTTATACATATTTTTGTGGCATTCGAAATAGCATCACTGTCCTTTAAGTTGATGCTGTTTGAAATGAATGGGACAGCTGACAGCCCTTTGTTCAGGCAGCTGGAATACTCAGGGGGATCTTGCTGAATCTCTTCCATTTCCATCCTATGTTTTCCACATGGAAGGAAGGCTTTACAATTGAAATAAATTAAAATTTTAGGTTGCCTGTGCTCTCTTCCTTCAGATCTCAACAGGAATGGTTTATTTACCTTGGGAAGGGCTGGAAACAGTTGGTCCTCTGTCCCGGAGTGTTTGTTATTTCTTTTGTATAGTTCAGTTCAAGTTTCATTGCACTGCTTGTGTTTTTTGTTTGCTGCTTTATTCTTCCTTGTTAGATTTCAACTTTTAAGTGTGGAAAGTGTTTCAGAGTGGAGTTGTGATAGGAGAAAGTTGGGCAAAGCTCACATAAAGTGACATGTAAGCCTCTGGTGAGCTAGTATGATTGAACCTCCCTGTTTTCTGTTTATATTGGAGAGGGAATTGTATTTATTCAGGTTTTGGGGGGCAGTTGAATTCAAAATTATTACAGATTTGTCCCAGAGCCTGAAGGAAAGGCAGGAGTGAGGAATATATGATTTTGTAAGCAAAAGAGAATGGGAGTCCAGCAATTCAGGGCTGTGCTTCAGGTCACTTCTCAAGTTACTTTTCCTATTACTTCTCCTCCCTCAGTCTCTGCTCCTGTTAAGCTTCTTTCCATTTGATGCCTGAAGAAACTTCACAGTTAGGACATTTCTGTGCTCTTCAGATGAACTCCACCAGCGTGTTGCTTTCTGATGCTTTCTGTGCATCAGCCTGCATGTATGTGCCTGTTGTCCCTTTGGTCTTTTGGAAGGTCTCACTGTGATTTGTCTGTGGTAGTGTAAGAAACTCACACAGCGGAGTGCTCTCTATGGCCTAGGTACTTTGAGAATGTAAAAAGTCCCCTTTTTGGATGCAGTATGTCTGTTTCCTAAGAAAATAAACTTGTAAGACATAGAGCAAGCCTGCTTTGACTTGTACAAATCCACTGCTGCAGACAGCAGTTAAAGTAAGGAGAGGAGAACAGGGATTTTAAAGAATGCTTTGTATGCAAAGGCCTTTTTGTACACAAAATATAAAGAAGGGGAAAACTAATTTAGGCTTTCCAGAAGTTAAACACAATCAGTTAAATAGTGGCTTAAATTAAAGTTCATGTCTTGATTTTCCTTTTAATGGCTATGGTTCATGTTCACTGAATGAATAAACAAAGATTAATGAACCCTGGAAAATATTAATTTACTAATAGAATGGAATTACCTTATGAAACCATCATGAAAGGTGTTTATGGACTGTAAACAATATGCTCTAATCTGTATCATGAATCTTGTCTGAGGTTTACATCATGTGTTTTGGGGAATAACAGTTGATAAACGTTGAAGACAGCCAGATTAAGTTTTTTAATGTAAAACCAAGTACATGCTGATGAAAACTGATGATTATTGAGAGTCCTCAAGAGTGATTTTTTGCTTTGTAGTTGGGAAAAGCCTCCAAAGGTGGAGGAATAGGAGTTACTTGAATGTAGTAATAGTACACGAAGATGTGTGTGCAGAAAAGAGTATGAAGTATGAAGATGTGTATGCAGAGAAGTGCCTGGCTGAGCAAGAGTTAGACCTTCAGAGTCTGTGACTTAGTTGCTGCACACTTCCTTCTGGTCTGAAGGGCCTGTTCCTGACCTGTGCAGTGGTGTGGAGAGGTGCTTTGTGGTATATTTGAAAAGCACTGTATGAGAGAAAGAGCCACTGGTTTGGTTTGGGATTGTCAGAAGTGTTTGAGCTATCCACTGTTCTTGGGAAGATAGTGAGCTGTTCCATGGGTGTATCATGCAACTTAACCCAGGTGCTGTGGGGATGCTGTGTGTTCTAATACACAGTAACAAGACAGAGTGATCCTAAAGTTACGTTACCCTAAGACCAGGAGATGTGCCCTGTGATCTCCTCTCAGTAGCAGAGTACTGAGAACCCCTCCATACCCCTCTCAGATGTGGTTTTGTCCCAGAGCATCTCCAGCCCATAGGTCTCCTAGGTACACAGCAATTGCTTGTGCTTATGTCACATGAGTGGTGACATGTGGGTAATAGAGACAGGATGATTGAACATCTTAGCTAATTTAATAAATGTAACGTGTGGATTAAGAAAACTTCCAGAATAAATATATGTTATTGGAGAGTGATTTATTGGAACAATTTTTTGCTGTTAACAGTAACTGCTTAGCAATAGTGATTTTAATTAGCAAATGGCTTTTTTCAGCTTGAAAGTGCTGTAATTAATTGCTGTTATAATTCTTTGTATTGTTTTGGATTTCATTGCTGATTCTTAACGTGTCTCTAGGAACAAAAGTTTGCAGAAAGACTTGTATGGAAAAACCCTGTGGAAGGTGATACATGTGTCTCTGAGATCAGTTATATTTGTTGGGTGCAATTTATGAGTGTTTTTACCAGAACAGCCATGGAAAAATGTGCTATACGGTAGTCCTTTACTGCATTTGGGGGACAAATAGAACCATTACAGTCTTGTTAATTATAATGCAGTTTGTTTTTCCTGTAAGCCACTGAAATATGAGTAATGCCATCTCAGCTTCCTTTTCAGGTTCAAAAGGACTTTTCAGTCAGTGTTGCTCACTCCAAAGTGGGCAGAAAACTTCTGTCTTCTATGGAATTTTTCTTGCTTTGACCTAAGGGGAAGAAAAGCCTTTCTAACATGAAAAAGTCATCTGTTGTGGCCCATTAAGTGACATAGTGTAACATGAAGGAAGTCGGAAGCGTCAAATTATCAGTAATAAATAACTATTAAAAGTAGAAAAGTAGCTATTCTGTAAAATGACGTTGTCAGAATTTAGCTTCAGTAAAATGCTACTGCAGAAAACCAAATGAGAAGCACTTTTTTCTTCTAAACTTATTCATACCCCGAAGGAACTGTCAAGTGTGGTGTGTTTGAATCTTGTTCATTGCTTAGAGGAAGAACTGACCAAGGCATAATTAGAGTGCTTGGGGAGAAATGAAGAACAGCTGCTGTTGAGGAAGACTGCAGCTTTTGCTGGGAAGGTCGTCCTCAGCCTCACATGCATTTCAGGTGATTTTCAGCAAAGAGATGTATTGCTGCATGTAGGGAAGAGAAGAGTAAAGGTATTGGTTTTATGAATCTGTTCTGAATGCAGACTACATGTTTGACTCTCACACCAGCATGGCTCTGGTAGCTGTGAGTTATGCTGATCTACCCGTCCGAGAGAGATTTCTGTCTCATAACAGAAATCTTTGGACTTTGTGGTTGGAGTAGAAGTGTAACGTTTGTGCTTGCTCATGCATGCACAAGGCCAGACAAGCTAAAGTAAAGGAGGCTGAGCTCAGTGGTTGCTTCCCTGCTGAGCAGAAAAATGCCAAAATGGGACATAAGGGCATATCAAGTCTTCATAACTTTCTTTGATTAGATTGTCTATTCTTGCTGCCACCACTGTTATTTCTGGGAGCAACATTTTTACTGTTACGGATAGATCGGCGATTTAAAAGATCCTTGTGTAGTTGTAATGCTTCAATAAGCTGATTTCTAACTTTCATAGATACCATTTCTGTAATTTAGTAGGATAATGTGTGAGGCAAAAAGCATAAATAAGCAACTGTTGGCAACTGGGTTATCCAGTTTTCAATGCAGTCTTGCTGACTTCACTTACCTGCCTGCTGTTTGGAAGGGGATCCTGGTTTTACAAATGTGAGCAAGTTTGAGATCAAGCCTGTTCAAGGTAAAGCACAAATGGATGTATTTACTGTGATGAAACTCGTGGTAAAATGCTCAGAACCCAAGGGTGCTGTAGCTTGAATTAAGTGTAGTTCGAATTAAGGAAGTCTTCGTTGGCCCTGAGGAATGTTTTAGTGGTTTTCTGACAAAGAAAAGTTAGGTCAGGTTGTGAAGTTTGAAGACTTTGTTGTTAAGGTCTTTTTCTTCTCCAACCATACATTTTTTACTTCATTGCAGTTGAGTCTTGAGTACATTTCTGCTACAGGGTTTTATACTCAGAAATGGACTTTGATATTTGTTTATCTCCTATTCTTTTTGAAAGTTCCTGGCATTTGATTGAAGGCTTTACCCTAACAGCTGGGCTTTCAAGAGCTCATTGCCAGTATCTTTTCTTGGTCTTCAGAGCGATGTGTCCAATCCTTTCTTGCTGTCATTCCAGACAATATTTATTTGCTGAGAGGAGCGGCTTGAGAGAGGACTCCTGGATCAACGGAGCGGAGCAGAGGGATCAGTGCCCAGGAGCCTCCCCTCAGAGCGACAGGAGCCAGCGAGGAGGGAGCCTCAAGTCCTCGACAGGACTTGCCCGGGAGCCGGCAGCTCAGCTCCCGCGGTCAGCTGACTCAATGGGGGCGGAGCCAGGAGGCTCAGCGGCAGCTGTGATTGGTTAAAAACCTGCCCAGGGAGCGCTGGCGACCAGAAGTGAGGTGAAGATGGCGGGAAAACAGAGCGGGAAAACAGAGCAGGAAAACATGGCGGCCCAAGGCAGTTCGCGCTGGCAGTCGAGCGGGCTGACCGCCTGCTCAGGACTCGTCTGGAGCGCAGGAGGAGGAAGGACTGCTTGCTTGTGTGGAGAGACATAGACGGACCGATTGATCAGCTAAATCATGGTCACAACGCGATCAGCAGCTGCTGTGAGGAATAACGCGGGTACCCAGCC
>NDXB01020778.1:0-46647 GCA_002631895.1 Agapornis roseicollis | reverse complement strand
AGGAGCGAACTTAAGGGACAGGGAGGTATGGAAGGAGGTCCCTCCTCGGAGAGGTAAGCAAAACCCCTCGCAATCCCTTCCTCCCTCCCAGTTGCTCTTGAATAACAGAGGTCTTGGANGAGAGGTAAGCAAAACCCCTCGCAATCCCTTCCTCCCTCCCAGTTGCTCTTGAATAACAGGTACAAGGTCTTGGAAGTACAGGACCAGGTAAATGGAGATGGAGGGGTAGATCTATCTAGCGAGACACCCAGGGCTTGTCACTCACCCCCATGCCTTAGAACTTCCTCGACCAAGAAGAAAAGAAGAGTAATTGTGGTGGGTGACTCCCTCCTGAGGGGAACAGAAGGGCCCATTTGTCGACCAGATCCGTCCCACAGGGAGGTCTGCTGCCTACCTGGGGCTAAGATTAGAGATGTTAAAAGGAAACTCTCTGATTTGGTGCAGCTCTCTGACTCCTATCCGCTGCTGGGTTTTCAGGTTGGCAGTGATGAAATGATTACAAGGAGAGCAAGGGCAATGAAGAGAGACTTCAGGGCTCTGGGGCAGCTGGTTAGAGGGTCTGGAGTGCAAGTGGTGTTTGCCTCCATACTTGTTATGAGCAAGGATGAAGGGATACATAGGAAGAGTGTGAGGATTAACATATGGCTATGTGACTGGTGCCGAAGGCAGGGTTTTTGGGTTTTTCAATCATAGGCTGCTATATGAGACACCTGGTTTGCTGGTGGCAGGTGGGATACAGCAGTGCCAGAGAGGGAAAAGGTTTTTGGGGCAGGAGTTAGTGGGGCTCATTGACAGGGCTTTAAACTAGATATGAAGGGGGAAGGGCAGATAACTGTGCTTGTTAGGGATAAGCCCAAGAGAAACATGCTGGGGCTTGCAGGATGGTGGACTAGGGATGACTCGCAAGCTATTGTTTCATTTGAGGGATTGGGTAGTTGTTTAGACCCTGTCCTGCAGGGGAAAAAGGGTACTAGGGCAAGAGTGAGCAGAGCTCACTCTCAGAGCTTTAGGTTAGATTCAAAGTGGGAGGAGGCTGTAGCTGGGTTTGAACTAGTGGGGTGTTGATCCAGTATTAATGTAGACCAGAAGGCCTCCCACCTCCCAAGGGTGCCACTTATGCCACAAAGATGATGGAGTGGAACATCTCCCTTATGAGAAGAGGCTGAAGGAGCTGGGTCTCTTTAGCTTGGAGAAGAGGAGACTGAGGGGTGACCTCATCAATGTTTACAAATATGTAAAGGGTGAGTGTCAGGATGATGGGAGCTAGGTTCTTTTCAGTGATGTCCAGTGATAGGACAAGGGGCAATGGGTATAAACTGGAGCGTAGGAGGTTCCATGTGAACATCAGGAGGAACTTCTTTATTATGAAGTGACAGAGCACTGGAACAGGTTGCCCAGGGGGGTTGTGGAGTCTCCTATGTTGGAAATATTGAAGGCCCGCCTGGATCAGTTCCTGTGTGATGTAATTTAGGTTCCCCTGCTCTCGCAGGGGGGTTGGACTAGATGATCTTTCGAGGTCCCTTCCAACCCTTAGGATTCTGTGATTAGGAGGCTTTCTCTGACCATGCCTATTTCTAACCAGACTGAATTGCTTGCTAACACTGGTAATTTAATTGCCAGTGGCAAATGAGCATGCCTCTTTATACAGGCCTCCGTGTGTATCTAAATACCAAAGCAAGATTGGCAGAGAGGGATTATCATTTAGTAGTTGGAGTAACAGAGTTAATTATGTGTACTTGGATCCTTATGGCCACAGCAACTATGTCAGTAAGTATGGTAAAAGATGCCACTTCTCTCCAGAATCATTTCCTTTCTGGGTTGGTCAGCCACTTATTTTGCCTGTTTTACCTGCTGGTCCTGAAGGACTGGAAGAGTTAGGTGGTGGTTAGTGCATCAGCAGCCACAACTTTCTGGAAGTGTTTTCTGAAGCAAGACCAACAGCATAGTCTTCAGGTCTGGATAAGGCACATAGGCTGAGGTAGTCCATTACAGTTTCTGTAACTCTTGAATGTGGGATTCTGTGGCTGAGCATAATCCCTCTTTACATTTAGCTGAAGGAAACCTTATTGCTTTTTTTCATTGTTTTTGTCCGGAGACCTAATGCTGAACGGATTTTCAATTCAGATTAGAAAACTAGTCTTTGGCTAGATGCTAGATTATAATATTAACCCATTTTTCTTGTGATAACCTCATGATTGGTGCTAAAAGCTTGAGCTGAGCAGATAGTTTTGGGTAATAAAATAATTCTCTTTTGTGAAGAACAGACTTTATTTTCTTCTAACACTAATGAATGCAAAAATGGTCTGAGGATTAAGTTTCAGAATTTGCTTAGGGTTATTAAAAAAAAAACAAAACAGAAAACCAAAAAGCAACCACCATCACAACAGCCCCAAAACACCACACACACACACACACACACAAACAACAACAACCAACCAAACAAAAATCACCAAATAAACAAAACCTCAATTTTATTCTCTTTGGCCTAAAAACCACTTTTTGGAGCCAAACCCAGTTTTCAAGCTTTGCAAATCTCACAGCATGTAAATCAGAGCACAATAAAACTCAAGCAGCTCTTAAAAGTTTGGCGTGGGTTTGGATTTTAAAACTGCCTAGATTGGGATTAACTAAATCTGGGGACTGGATTAGAACCTTCTCTGTGCCTATTCACACATGTGTTGTAAATTTAATCAAAAGCATTTCCTCACTTGAGGAAAAAGGCCTCACTATCCAACGTGTTAAAAATGCCTTTTGAGAGATAGCCCCTTTGCCTTTAACGGCTTCCATAAAAGAACTGTTATTCCTTTTTCACTACTGCTGCAGCAGCCTGGAGATAAACTGTTGTCTCCACTGCCTTTCCCAGTACACACACTGCAAAGAGCAAGTAGAAACCAGCATCGTAAAAACATGTGCCTCGTCCATGAGTTAAAATCATGTGAGCAAGATTTCATGATGCTTTTACTCAAGTATGGCCAAAAATGAGAGGTGGGGGGACTTCTCCTGGTCACTTTGTCACTTAAAATGGAAAATGATTACCAGAAAAATAATATTTTCGCTGACAGTATGGGGTAATTAGTTTCCCAGGGAGAAGATGTTGGTAGCAAGGGGCTTTACACAGGGAGCCTTTGTCATTTTATGGATGCTCATCTGTCAACTGTCAGGTTGTTTCAAAAGAACTCTGGTCATAATGTTTTCCCTTTGCACCTTTCCCATCATGGTGGCCTAAATTTGCCTGAATAACCATTAGTGGTCTTGTTTGCCCAGTCTGGGCATTTACAATGAGTCAGGAGATAGCAATGTTGCTGTGGCTGCACAGCATGGAGAATTTGTCAGGAGAGCATCTAACGTGTTATCATGGCTTTGATGCAGAAGATGGACTTACTGGACACACGTTTTACTTTTTCAGACAAGGTAGGTTTAGCAAATTGAATGGGATTTCCCTAGGTGGTGAAAGTAGGGGAAGGTCTGAACTTGGTTCTTGTTGGAGAATGTCCTTCTCGGTTTGAATATGCTGAATAAAGACGTACCACGACTTTATTAGTCTTTCCAACATGACATGTTGTGACATCTTTCCTAGGGCACAATTCTTCTTTAGCGTGACATTGAAATTGATGCAAAGAAACATTAAATTTCCAAAGCTGGATGCCTTGAAGGATGCAGGTGCCTAGATGGTGACAGATGTAAAAGTGCTCATTTATTCTTCTAGAGGTGGCCTCACTTATAAAGTGGTAAAGAAAAGGATTTAGGCTAAAGTCTGAGGAATTTTGGTGTCTTGGAAGCAACACCTGATGGTTTGCCATACCCCCCCTGCTTTTCCTTCCAGCTGCTGGTGCTGTGGCAGCTGCTAAGTGCAAACTGTTGTCACAATGCAGAGAAGCGAGAGTTTTACAATGGAGTATTTACCCATTTTCAAGATTGTACCATAGTTGCTTGCCAGAGCCTCACTTCCTGGCAACATTGGTTTTGTTTGCTTTTAGAACAAAAGAGTTTTACTGTCTTTCTGCTTTCCCGTGTGCAGTAGCTGGGGTAAGAACTGCACTAGAAATTTGGTTGCAGTCAACACCTGATGCATGAATCTGTCAGGATGGACCTTTTCAACTTTAACCTTTTCTGGAAAAGAAGCAGGGAGGTGATTGAGATGAGTCTTAGATAAGGAGCCTGCAATCTGGGTTTCAAGTATTTCTATGAGAATTCACTGACATTTGCAACAGAAATGGTAAAAACGTAACTTGAAAATCTATGTGGAGGAGGGGGGAAACTTTACCCAAGATTGTTTGTCCTAATTAGCAGTAATATTAATGGCTTTGTTTAGCAAGGCAAGTAGTTTTATAGTTTTGACTGCTCGTGTATACAGCCTCTAGTATTTTGTTTTGGTTCAGTAAATGAGTTGGATGTACAGAGATCTGAAAATGACAAACTGAGTTTGTAAACCTTTTCTGGGTGTGACTAAAGAAATGTAAAAACTGAAGTCCAGAGATCTCTAGCTCTTTTCAGTTTCTACTTGTGTTGCTCAGTGACACTTAAGAGTAGCTGCAAATGCTCCCTTGATGGAGTCGGATTGCTTCTTTATTAATTCCATTCATAAATACACACTGGGTGTCCAGTGGAGCACTTAAAACCCTGATAATCAAAAGCTTATTGTGTGTTTGAGAAGCTTGAAAGGGAAACTGAAGTAAATACCAAGGGAGAATAGAATAAATTTAGAGTTTTTATTTTGAAGCCAGCAGGAGATTGTCTAAAGTATAATGTTATGCACAAGTTTTACCATCAAGGCTGTGATGGGGGAGTGTAAATATATGTGCAATTAGAATAGTGAAATTAATGTGCCATGCATAATTAATCCTGCACTCTGCAGATGGCAGAATCCCAGTGCAGCATTAAAAGCTATCTTATGGTCTGTGTGCGTGATTCATAAAGGAATTGTACCTTTATGTCAGGTCCATATTTAGCTTTGACCCACACAAGTAGCACAAGGAGAAATCCATGTGAAAGTAATAAAAATGAAGAGTATTGTTTCTTTAGTTGTGTCTTTCTCTAAAGCAAAAGATTGACTTTGAAAAGCATTTTCTGTAAGAATTTAGCTACTAGTGTGCTATATTAGTATGGTTCTCTTATCAGTGAGCATGTATGGAAAATGGCAAGGCAATCCACTAAAATTGGTTGAATTAACCTGATTATGTCTATCCAAGCTGTGTTGCTGCTTTTTGCTATAGGAGGATATAAAGAGCAGAGGCTGTTTCTTCCAGAGCTGCTAATAGACTAGATTCTCTGTGCCTTCTCTTAAGCATCTTCAGTTCCCATCAGCTGAAGATTTGTAGTAACTTTCAGCCTACAGCTGAAACAGCAATTTTGCTCTTGAATACACTGTAGTCCATGCATTTGTGGTATAGATAGGTGCATCCTGTAAAGAAAATGATTTGATTTTTCAGCACCTCCTGTTATTTTATAAAACCATTTCCATGATGGCATGGCAGCAGAAGATCTCACATGAGGAGCCATGAGAATTGCAGAGAACTGGAAACAAATACTTCTCAGAGATAAACAATAACATTGATCTTGGCTGAGCATAACACAGAATTTCTCCAAATACCCCCCTGGCAGGTCCTTTGAAACCTTGAGGCCTAAGCAGGTCCCTTTCTGGGCAGAACGGCTTGGTAGGTTTTCTTTGGAGAAATGCAAAACTAGACTTGACTTTCTTTTGGTAACTGTGAATGATGGCAATGTGAGTGCTTTCTATTCTACTGTCATTAAAATCACAAAGAAATACAAAGAAGTGAAACTCCCAGGACACCAGTGTAATAATAAGTTTGACTTTTCAGAGGGATTGCATGTAGGAATAAAGCAAGGAGGATGCTACTCCTAGCATATCCATAAGAGATTCAGAGGTTGTCTGCATCATGTAAAAAGTCTCGGTAACAGGAAAAACAAACCACCACCACAACAGAAGCAAACTAAATTATGTGTGAGGGAGGAGGTAGTAGGGTAGCAAAATCAGTGGTTTAACCACAAAATCTTATTGCAGGTAATGTAGGACTGTGCTAAAGGGTAAAGTTTCCTATTCTATTTTTGTAGTTAATTGTTAGAACAGTGAAGAATGTTTTCGCCTTTGTAGTTCATGAAAGGTGTGTGATCTCACTGTGTCTTCTGCATACAGAGAAATAGTTCTTAAAAACTGCTCCTGGCCAAGAGCAGGAAAAATGGGCACAGCAGCTGTCCCCGCTTGTGTTAATGGTGTTTCCATCCCAGTTTTCACTGCAGTGCAGTGGTGGGATGCACTACTGCTAGGCAAATATTCCCTGCCCCTTCCCCCCCCNGCGGCTCCAAAGAGGCACCCGGGTGGTGCAGGCACGCAGAAGGTGCAGTCCCGGTGCTGAGCTACACAAACCCCGTGTCTTGAATTCCTCCACTCATTTACAGACCGTTTCTCTAAGCCCCCTGCACCTTCTTGTCCTATTACCCCCCCCCCCCCCCCCCCCCCCCCCCCCCCAAATTGAAGAGTATGGCTTTTGAATTGCTGGTGACAGGCAAAAAGGACCCAGAGGCTACTAGCAGGATAGAAACAAAGCTTGGTTTTGATGCTGATCTAGGAGGGGTCCACAAAATACAAGTTAAATGAAACCAGTGGAATTCCAGTATGGATGAACATACTTAGAAAAAGAGACCTAAAGAGTTGCTTTCTTCCTGATGCTTTCTCTACCAAGATGAATGCAAACTCCTTGATATGGTGCTCTGTGTAACCACCAGTCTCGACAAGGGTTGCCTGGACTGTGGAGCACTAAACACATCTGGAGCCACCATTCATTACAGCACCAACGGACAGTGATAGCAGCTCATGTCTGATGCACCAAAGCAGAAAGACATGGATGTGTGGTGAGATAAAGGCAGCTTTTACTGGATGCTTCCTTTCTGCTACTAATCTTCTTTAATGTGTATTGAGGCTTGTTGTTTTACATGTTGGTTAGTTTTAAAACAATCTGCAGTAGTTTTCGGCATCTGCAGATAAATACATAGGAGCTGAACTGTTTGGTTGGGGCTCCTGTTTGCAGAATATGGCAGAATGTTTTCATGACATACGAGTTTTTAAATAAGAAACAGGGAAAGGCAGCAAATCACTTGGGTTCAGACAACGGAAGGGGAAAAAAAATCCCACCTAAACAATAGATATTTAAGTAGAAAGTGTTCCAGCTCCTTCTGACAAAGAGCCTCCAGAGGGTTACAATGCAGTCAATGTTGCTTTAATTAAATTTAATGCTGTGTGAAATGCACTCTGAGAAACTTTGATGAATGACTGGGGCAATTCATGTGGCTCACTAAAGGGCATCCAGCCCTTGCAGGGGTGTCAAGCCACGATGAATTGGTTAGTACAGGCATGTTTATAGACTGCCTAAGGAACCTTGTATCTGTGTGGTAATGTCAGAGATAATGTTATGATTCTCTGGACCTTGGTGGGCTTTGGTGACATGGTTAATGAGATAGCCCAGGGAGTGTCCCAGTAGGTTACTTGCAGACCTCCCACATCAAAAGGAGCAGCTTTGCCCCTTCAGAGCCTGCCGTCCTCTAGATCTCTCAGCTGGCCCTTGCTTTCCATAGGGCCACTTTCTTTCTACCTTCCCCCTCCTTCTTTTTTGGTTCTTAGTCAACATTAACTTTGGCTGCTGAAATTCAAAAGTTGTTAGTTTTTAATTTGGTTTCTCTTTGACCTGCCTACACAATGGCTTTCAAAGATTTTTATAGAAACAGCAACCACCACGGTTACCCTCTTCCCAAAGCCTCAAAAAACCAACAACAGCAAAGCTTAAGCTGAGGAGGCAAATGAGAGGTGGGAAAAACTTAACACTCTCTCTGTTCCCTCTCTCCCCATCACAAGAAAAGAGGAATGTTTCTCTCATGCAGAGTTTGGTTACAAAGCAAGGGGCTATGATAGTACAACTGGGTCTTTTATCTGCTGCACCCAAAGAAGTGAAGGGGAAGTAAAAAAGGCAACCCAAAAAACAGTGGATCAATTGATAAATGAAAGTTTGTTATTCAAGTTTGATTTAAGGGGTTGATTATAGGCCTGTGGATAAAGCTGTTTAACAATTTCTCTTTGTAGGGGGAAAAGCTAACTGCACATTCAGTTTAAAGAGAGGTTAGATGGCAAGTAAACATTCTTGTAATAATACAGCAATCTTTGCAAAATTCCTGGGTCAGGAAGTACATGTTCAGTATATTACATCACTGAAGGATCATCAAAGTAAATCACTGAAGCATCAAAGTTAATACAAGACTACCTCAAATGATGCTTTTAAATTATAAAACCCTGAAGTTTTTGCTGCACTTCTGAAATGCTGTAAGTAAGAAAAGGAGGAGGGCTGATGATGGATCACAGATTGATAAACTCCATATTTCAGATCTGATGACTCTTGCAAGTGTTCTCCTTTGGATAACTCTATATGGTTAAGGCTTGTGATCTTGGGCAGAAATACAAATACTTCTGAGAAACCAAGGTGGGATCTTCTGAAATGGCATAAGTACCATGCTAAATGGTCTTGCCTGTGAATGTTCTGAACTTCATTGTCCCTAAAAGGGTCTGAAACTGGTAGTTTAAGGTTTGTGTCATGAACTTTGAGCATTCATCTCATTCTGCTCAATGTCAGAATTTAAGTATTTCTTCATTACAAATGATACTGAAGAAATGGTAAGCATAAATGTGGGTTTTTTTCAATGTATACATACACTTATGCTGAGTCAAATATTCTTGGTCCCACTATTATTTTATTTCAAATCCCTTTGTGAAGCATATCTCCCCCTCAGAGCTTAAAAAGAACTTAAACAAAAAAAACCCAAAACAAAAAGCCAATCTCATGGAGCTGAATCATCTCTGGCCATGTCATTGAAATAACCAGAAGCATTCATCTGCTTTCTGCAAACCTTATTTGTGTTCAGCAATTCTGCTGGTTGTAGCTTCCGATCAGGATGGGTGGGGGGAAAGGTGATGGTGATGATTTGTTTAGTTAACAATCATCATAGCAGGTACTAAGTCTGTTGATGTTTTGTGGACAAATCTGAGGGTCCTAATCACTCATTATGTTCATTAAATATTTAGTTGTTTCTTAAGTGCTTGTTGGAGCCACAGCAAGAGGTGATATCACCATCAGGCCATCCACAGAAGCCTGTAGTGTTGTGGTTATGATTGGCCTTACTTGTTTTAAGCACCTGAGATGGAACATTTATTTCAGAAGGTTGGGTATTTTTCTTCTGGTGAGTAAAAGAAACATCTATTTTCCTAAGCACCAAGCCAGCACCACCCTTCTGAGGACACGCTGTAAGGGTCAGACTGTCTATGCTGAGTCTTTTGCCCTCTTCCTTCTGCAAGAAGGGCAGCTCTCTGGGTGTTGCTGTCACATTGGAGGGGGGATTAAAATGATTTTAGGGGTTGAAAGCTGGTTATGTTGAGAAAGTAAAAATAAATGAATCTGCTACAAAGCTACTTCTGTCAAAGTGCACAGGACCAAGATTGTTGGTAGTTAGAATGAAGATTTTTTTTGTGATTGTTGTAAAGAGCTGGTGTAGCCTAGAAAGGGCTGTATCAGTTCTCCTCTTGTTGCAGCACTGGGAGATGCTACTCACCCTTGCCTGGCTAGCTGGAATGACCTGCTGCCCCAAGGGAAGGCAGACAGTGGACAGAGCCAGAGTAGCCCCTTCCTTCTTTCTATCCCTGTTATCTCAATTGGTTATCCAGGTAGAAGCACTTAAATGGCATTTATTTAATAAGTTACTTGCTGCTGGCCTATATTGCTATAATGAAGTTGTAACTAGATCAGGGAGGAAGCAAATGCCAGGTTTGGTTTGGTAACTTGTCTTGCAGGGAAGAGGGGAAAAAAGGCAGAATAAGCTGAGTGGTTTCCAAAACCCTAATCTATTTTTAAATAGGTCTCTCTGAAACTGTAGCAGCAACAACAATCTTTGCTGTAGTTAATGGGCTGTCAGTGTACCCTTTATTTGAATGACTGTTTTCTGAATCAGAAGTTAAAGACATCGTGCCATTGTCACTGAGTCAATGGCAGTAAGTTTAACAAAGGACCTTGAAGCCACTGTGCGCAGCAGCCAGTGATGTCTTCAAAGTAACAGCAAGGTCAGGGAAAGGCAAACACAGCTAACAGTGTCCCAGTCTCACTGATGTGGCCATGCAGGGTGTTTATGGCATCAAACCTTGAGCATAAATCTCTTCGACTCCCCAGTGAGTCATGCATGACCCCAGAGCAGGGTTTTTCTGTTGCTTATTGCCTTCAAAGGGTAGAATAGTGCAACAGTTCATAAATGTGGTTGTAGGACAGAGTTGTTGTAGAAGTGTGACTTGAAGAGACAGGACTACACATGGTTCTACTGGTGTACTGTTGTGAAGTTCTGACTGCTGCCACTGGTATGTGATGTGGTCAACAGAAGACTCAAAGGAAAGTCCCAGTGCAGGAAGGATTCCTCCTTGGGCAGTCAGAGCCCAGAGCTCTCACCAGCTCCTATGGATATTCTACTTGGCTTTGAGGCCCAACAGCCTTTGTTGGCTGCAGGAGAGCAGCATGGCTTTTGATTCCTTGACAACATTGAACTGGGTTGAAATGGGCAGGTGCCATGACAATACAGGAAAGCTTCTGTGATGAGCTACCAAACTGCTTGAGAACTTGGAATCTGCTTGTCTTCTTGGTATATCATATTCTTTTCCAGTGATCCTTACAAAGAAACGAAGGTGTCCCTCCTTGAGATGTTTAGGTCTGGGGGAGTTAACTGGATGAAATGAGATTTGACTGGGTGGTGCTTAGCTGGCAAGTGTCCGTGTGGCAGTGGAGACAGGCAGTTAATAGAAATTTAAGAATGCAGAGGGGAACACATGGTGGATGCAGTATACACTTTAAGCAATGCTAAAGGAACACAATGTCTATTTTTCTAGAGGCAATATTACCTCCAATGGGGACCCTGACCCATTCCCGCTGGGCCTGTGGGTCATCCCTTACCAAGAGACAGTTTAACTTCACCATGTGTGTTGCTGTGGTTGGGTCTGACAAGCTGGGCTGGAGCTAAAGTTCTTTCTTTCAGCTGAGCTCTTGTTGCTTTGGCATGTTATAATCAGACATTTAATGTGATTTTAACATAGGGTTTTTTTGTATTCTGTCTCTTTGCGTAGTTTAAAATTCATTTCCAGGCTGTGATCTAATGGCAGTAATTACCTCAGAAGTGTATACAGTGCAGAGTATGTTTATTTTTGTTTCAGCTAAAGCAAATGATTACAGGTCTTGGCTTCACTTCAGGGCTTAGTTCTGTTGAAAGAGCCAAAACCAACATCTACCTTTGCAATCTGGCAAGCAGGTCCTACATACCTTATGTGAATGTTTGACTTAATGATATGAAGGGTATTAAGAGCAGGAGAGTAAAGCCCTTTGAGTTTTGGTGTTGCAGTGGATTGCTGAAGTGCAAATTACTTACTGTATATTGTGAAGTGGCCTAGCTTTATCATGTGATGACTACCACTGCCTACTATCAAATAGTAATTCGCTCTTTAATTCTCTTGAATTTCTGCAGTGCCTTGTGAGCCCTTTAACCAACACTGGCAATAACATGAAAGGCATGAGTAGCAACATACTTTTAAGATTTGCCTGCAGGTTTCAGTAGCTATAGGAATAATTCAGTCTCTTACATGCAAAAATGATTCTGTAGACTTGCATGCTTAAAGGTCATTTCATGTGTGCAAGCAAAGCTGTTCCCCCTTTAAGTATTTCCTGGCAGAAACATCCGATGAGAGAGAGGTAGATGAGCAGGGAGAACAACCTACTTTATTCCTGTTGAGCAGCATGTGGTGATAAAGTCCACCCTGCATACCTTCTTTAAGAAGTTTATGCTTTGGTGCGTACCTTCTTTAAGAAGTTTATGCTTTGGTGCTGCTGCCAAGGTGTAGAGGGTTTTATTTCATTCTATTGCTCAAAGAATTGCAGCATAAAACTCAAGTCGTTAGCTATGTCTCTGAAGAGCAGTGGGGAAGTCTGCATCCTTCCTTCAGTTTAACTTCTTTGTGATGTGTACCAAAATGCAGCTGGATATTTGGGGTCAGCAGTTGGCTGCTCATGGAAAACGCATGAAAGAATTTTGTGAATCCTAGCTGGAACTGTAGAAATGAAATGCGCTCTTTGATCAGACAGCTTTGGGGGAGTCCTTTGTAAGTGCAACCAGTGTGATGTCCTGATTTCATATGTCCTTTTTTGACTTTGTAATTCTTGGGAACAACAAGAAGTTGCAGAAGTGGACAACACCCCTCCTAATATGTGCTGGAGTACAGAAGTGAAGTGATAATTACCTTGGAGTTACCACAGGTTTCTACAGAAACCAGGAGTACTCAGCACATCTAAAGTTCATGAAAGGTGGATTTAGCCTACTTTAAACATGTTTTTCCTGATATTTATGATTATTAAGCTTTGACAGTTCATCTGAATTCAAGAGACCTACAAATGCTCAGAATCACTGAAAAGAGAGAATTGTGTTTTAAAATGTTGATTCTTGCTTTCTGGGAAGAAGAGGCACGTTATCCTGGCTGTTCCAAGTTTTAAAACTACTTAAGCTTCATCAGCTTAAGTAGAGTTGCTCCAAGTTTATAGCAAAACAGAGAAGAGCAAACTCTGCCCCCCTTGAATAGAAAATGCTATTTTAATGTTTTTATATTTTCTGGATTTCTCACTTGACTTCACAATTTAATTTCTCTGCTACAAGAGACCCTCTCCATCACATCTATGTTAGAGTTTAAAAGCAATATATATTCAAATGTAAAACAATACAGGTGAACCTGTACTCACATGCAAAAGGACATTTGAGGAGGTGTACACATATACATACAGTTTTAGTAAGTGAAAAGATAAGATGATACAGTGGTGATGAGTGGTTTCATTAATTATATTTTATTATATAAAAGTTGTTTCATGAATGACAAAACTGTAAGAATGATGTTAGAATATACAGAACTACTGAAATTATGCCAAGAGCATAATTTCCTTTTGAAATTGAGTGTGTATAGCCCTTTGCCAGGGGTCTCCTGCTCTTTGTTGTTCATCATTTCAGATGAAAGTGAGAGGCTGATGATCCCTGTTTGTAATAACTGTTTATTCTGACCTTTCGAGAAGACTGATGTGCTAACAGATAGCATCTAACCTATAGGAAAAGAAAAAAGAGTGGCATCTTTATTAAAAGTGTGAAATGAAGCTTCTCCGAAGCTGAGGTGCTGATTTGCTTTGGAGTAAGTGCTTATAGGAAAGTCAAAATCCAAACCCAACTAGTTCTCATCCCAGATCTTGAGGTCATCCATACTTCTGTGGAAACACTTACATTGCTTCCACTTCATTGATCAACTTTGTATTTTCTACGAACTTCAAAAAGAAATAATCCCATCTTCCATCCTTTTTTGTCTTCTCTAATACAACTGCAGAAGAACAAGAGCTCATTTACTTAAGTTTTTATATATCTATATAATTTATTGAAGGTTATAAAAATTCAGGCAGAGCTTTGCATGTATTATTGGAAACAGTGCAGACTAGAATTATTTTGAAGGGGATGGAGGAGGATAAATTATTTTAGTTAGAACATTCTTTTGAGATAATTTCTCCAATCCTATCCCAAATGCTGACAAAGATCACTTTATTTGTTAGCAGCATGATGACTCTTGTATGATGTGCCTGTCAAACTCTGGTCGGTGAGACAGGGCCACCTGCACAATGACTGCAGAATTAGGAATATGAACATTAAAACTGGAGACTCTATGGGGTTGCACTGAGAAGCCAGTGCAAAGAACAGAGATCTCAGCTGTTGTACTCATAACAAGTTGAATTACTGTTGCTTTACATTCTACAGGTTGTACTCTTTCCAGATTGTGTTGCTGGAGTCTCAGATATTATTAATTTCAAACAGTGCTAGCTGTGGTTATATTAATGCTGGATGCTTTAGTGTGAGGTGTCCCTGCTTATGGCAGGGGGGTTGGAACTAGATGATCTTCAGGTCCTTTCCAAGCCTAGCTATTCTATGATTCTATGCTTCTGGGCAATGGTCAAACACACCTACAGGCACCAAAATGAAATCTCTGCTTGATTTGAACAGGAACGGGTAGGTTTAAAAAAGTGACTTTTTCATACCTTCAAGAACAGAAATAATACCTTTAAAACAGTAGTATAGAAAGTCTGTTAAACCATGTGCAGTGCTTGTAAAACTCAACTATTTTGTAGGCTTCTAAAACTCAGGAGCTGTGGAAGCTCTGAGATCTTCTGAAGGGGGAAGCCCCATGGGACCATATTGGAGCTTCATGCATTCCATTTCACCTTGTAGGCAATGCTCTGAAGCAATTCACAAATCTTGCATGTTTCTCCCAAACATTTTGGAATCACAGAACATGTGGAGCTGCTGCACTCTTCTAGAAAGAAATTGCTGTATTTGCTTCATTGTCTTTAACTGCTGGAGGAGGCAGCAGATAGTATAAGAAAAAATGAAAGTAAACCAGAATGCTAGTGGATCTGTAAAGGTGTCTCAGAATTAACTCCAACCCTGATAACAACCTAAAAGCCTGCACAACCATCATATGTACGTAGCTATACTGCCATTTCCAAGATGTTAAGGAACTGGATTATAGTCATCACTCAAGGAAAACACTACAGAAATTGCCAAAATAATCAATCCTATTCCCATAAACATTACAAAAGTACAACAAAACTCTGAATGACCTTCAGATATTAGAGATTGAGGCTAAGGGTCTTTTGTATCTATCTATCTATACTGTTTTGTACATAGGTTTATCTATAATATATGTAAATATACTTATTATATTGATTTATAATATCTGATAAAAAAAAAGGCAAGTCTGAAACTGCTTCAGGAAAATCATTAATTGAAAAAAGTAAGGTTTTTAAAAGGAAATCTGTGCGATTGCAGCTATCCTCCTGCTTATCCTGTTACTGCTTTTAGTAAAGTAACTTTAAAATATTGCCACTGGCATACCTAGGAAAAACTTACTCCTTTCAAGCCTAAAAGACTTTGCAGTTTTGCAAAGGTTACTGTTGGAACTTTTTCAGGCATCCTGAGAATGTTAGTGCTTGTTCTTAAAATGAATATATAGAAAGAGGAGATTGCAAGGTGCTTTTCCCTGGGGAAAGGAGGGTTAACACTGATGAGGGAGCAGTAACTTTTCTTAGATGTGAAGTTTTGTTGGTTTTGTTTGAACTAGCTCATTTGGAGGAACAAGCAAGCTTTTGAAGGCTCACATATGCTGTCAGCATGAAATCGAAGCAGCAAACTCCACTTTGAGAGGAGAATAGTCGCTCATAACTTAATTATGTTTAGGAGGGATGTGTGCAGGAAAGGTCAGAATCAGGAAAGAGCTCAAGGCCAGTTTAATGTGCTCTTTTCCCCGACTCTCACTTCCCAATAGCTTCCACAAAGATCATTAAAGCTAGTGAATGCTGAGGTCTTCAAAACATTGTGGACATCTGCAAACTTCTTTATCTAGCAAAAAACTGCATGTTTTTAACTTGCATCCACCGGTAGCTGAGCCAAGCCTGTTTCAAGCAAGGAAGACTTGTAATATCAAAGATTTACTTAATTTTCATTGCTGCACGTAAAACATCTGACAGCATTTGCCTAGAAAACCAGAATGCCTCTCTTTGTTTGAACAAGCCAAAGGAAAAGTACAGTGTATCCGTCTACAAACGAACATCAAAGCACTTTTGCAAAATCAGGGATGGTGACATATATTTGGAGAAACAGTATGAGAGCTGCCTGTTACAGAGGCATGGGGGTCTCTGCACTTACCAAGCATAATCCTGATTGGAGCCAGGTCTTTTCTTTTTACTCTTTATTATCACTTTGTGGTTAACTTTTGTTGGTGAGCAGGATTAACAGCACGTTTTCAGTGACATTTAGCTCTTTTAACAAGCTCCTTTCAGTCAAAGGTGGCTGGCCTGAAGGAAAAAAGAGAAAAGTCATTAAGCAAACAAATCTTTGCCAAGAGTTGATGCTAAATATGCCATCTACCCTGTGTGAGTTATTCACTGTATATGAAATTTATTCCACAAGACTATGACCTTGATGTTGACTAACCAGAAATCCCTTCTTCTCTTGTCATTATGAGCAGCTTTAGGTGCCTCAAGTGGCCCCTCTCCTTTTTCTTATTTTTTTTTCCTAAGCATCCATTAAGGAAGATTTTCTCAATTTATCATTTGTTTCATATTGCTACTCATTGGCATAACCTCTTGAAGCCCAACCGCAGCCCCTTGTTTCCATGAGGCTGCCAGGACAGTGGGCTGGTCATGCAGTTGGTCTACCCCTCTTGGCTTGGCACAGCTGTGTGGACAATATTACTGACAAAAGGCAAACATGCAGCCTGAGGAATCAGGGTTTTCCTTTAGCATGGTGAGGAATCTGAGCAGTCTTATAGATGCCTCCAAGTCCTAGGGGCCTCAGGGGACACTTTCATTTTTCAGGCAGTTCAGCCCATTTTCCAAAAAGCATGGAAGGGGAAATAGGATTTTCCCTCTGCACATTCGTATTTCCTGGGCTTGTCAGTCATGATAAGGCTGCTTTGTGGCTCTCTTTGCAGGCATAGGGCAGAGATCCTGTCTGTACACAGGACAGAATTTCTGCAGTAATTCTTGCAGGGCAGAGAGAGGGTGTATTATGGCTGTTCTTTACTTGATCAAGGCTCAAAAGGGCCTCTCTGTAGAAGTAGGAGACGAAGCATCAGTAGATTGCCCTTAGGTCACTCAGCTTTGAGTAGAACCCAAATATGGAAGATGGCTTAAAACCACCTCCAGGTCAGTATAAACACAGGATCAGAGCAAGAACTGAACCTTTTTGGTGCCTGCTGCTAAGCGTGAAACCGTTTATGGAACAGAAACACTGCAAGTATTCACTTAGCTGGCAACTTCTGGAAGGGGAAAAGAAATCAAGGAACAAGAACTACACCAAAAACAAATGCTGGATGTGTGCTTTTGGATTCTTTTTGCATGAGGTCACATAAATGGACTAGACTGGGAGAATTTAAAACTGAACTTGCTGTAAAGTTCCCTTACTGCCTCCTCTCGACACCTGGATTACACAGACAGAAAACCAAATATGGAACTTAAAGCAAGTCTGTTTACTTTCTGATGTCCAGAATCAACTTCTGCAACAGAACATAACAGAATAGAATATTCCACTTGTAAGTTACTACAACAATCATGTAGTCCAACTACCTGATCACCTCAGTGCTGACCAAAATGTAAAGCATTCTTATAGCATTGTCCAAATGCCTTTTAACACTGGCGCAGTCTGATACTCTAAGATGTGGTTTGCACTCTTGGATGCCATGACACACTGCTAGCTCACGTTAAACTTACTGTCAACAAGCATCCCCAGATCCTTTTCTGTAGAGCTGCTCTCCAGCCATTTGTCTCCTAATTTACATTTGTCTACTATTTGTCCATCCCAGGTGCACAGTCCAGCATTTCTTCTTGTTAAATTTCATATAGGCTAATTGGATTTCAACTTTGGAAATAAATGAAAATTGGAGAGATGAGAACCATATGAATTTTGAGACCTCACCTGGAGTATTGTGTGCAGTTCTGGTGTCCTCAACAGAAAAAGGACATGGAACTGTTGGAACAAGTCCAGAGGAGGGCCACGAGGATGATCAGGGGACTGGAGCACCTCCTGTGTATGAAGACAGGCTGGGAAAGTTGGGGCTGTTTAGCCTGGAGAAGAGAAGGCTGCTTGGAGACCTCATAGCAGCCTTCCAGTATCTGAGGGGGCCTATAGGGATGCTGAGGAGGGTCTCTTCATTAGGAACTGCAGTGACAGGACAAGGGGTAACGGGTTCAAACTTAAACAGGAGGGGTTGAGATTGGATATAAGGAAGAAATTCTTTCCTGTTAGAGTGGTGAGGCACTGGAATGGGCTGCCCAAGGAAATTGTGAGATCTGTATCCCTGACAGTGTTCAAGGCCAGGTTGGACGAAGCCTTGGGTGGCATGGTTTAGTGTGAGGTGTCCCTGCTTATGGCAGGGGGGTTGGAACTAGATGATCTTAAGGTCATTTCCAACCCTAACTATTCTGTGATTCTATGATTCTGATTATAGTGGATTGCATCACAAAGTATAGCTGGCACCTCTTGCTATGAAGAAAGCCTGGCTGCCATAGACTTTGTGGCCATTGGCATAGATTCATCCAGTACTTTGTGATTTTTGTTGTTTAATACCTACCTTTGGCAGCCTCTTAGCACACTCTCTTGCAGTGGAATATGACATTCATCACTGCAGCTGTATGAGATTATACCTGGTCCAAAACCTTTCAGCATAAATTATTGATGGGCCATACCTCACTTTTCTACTGACTATATCACAAGTACATCATTCATTCTTTGCTGTTTCTGCCATAGCTTATAAACAATCATGCAAAACCAAACATGCAGAAAGACACAGCATCATTAGGGTAACTTACATAACTTCAATTCTGCTCTTTCATGTAAATTTATATGCAGTTTTGGCACAGTCATTGCATAGGCTATATCTGACCTCGGTGACTGCTGCTGCACTCCCAAGCCTGGGTGAGTCCTTAGCCACATTTTGTTCCCACAGTGGGATGGATAGTGCAAAGCAACCAGCCCTTCTTTGTACCTCAGTTGCAAAGGGGAAGAAAGCTGGCTGCACAGGATGATGAGAAGTTGGGACATGTTCTGCAGACCCCCAGCCTAGGTGCTTGGTGAGAACTGTAGCTGTAGGCCATGCCCTTGGGCACGCTTGTAAGCCAGTATAGGTGCAGCATCATCTGGTCTTTGTGGAATCATCAGTTCTATACCATTCACAAGTAAAGCAAGGTGTATGAACTGTGGAGCAATTGTTATCTTGAGCCTTAAGACAAAACTTTTTGCTGTATGTCCTGTAAAGACCAATGTGGAGTTATTAATTCCTTAAGGACATTACTAGGATGCCCTTAAGGAATTAATTAAGGGATTGCAGTGGTGTCACTATGATGTGTGTAGCATTATTAGAGATACGAGATGTATTAGACCTGGCAAACTGCTGCACTTCTAGAGAGTGTTGATGGTCAGATGAGGATGGTGGGACAGTGGAATGAAGAAAGTGAGTGGATACAGCTGAAAACCATTGTACAGCAGGTGCAAGCAAAACAGCATACCTAGCAGGGAATGTGGACAGCTATTACAGCTACATCCACAGGAGAACTCAGCAAGCCAAATACAAAATTATGAGATCAGATGAGAAATTCACACACACACACAAAAAAAAAAACCCTGAAATTGCGCTTGAGACTTAAAACCAAAATATTCTCAAAGTATTGGGTTTTGTTACAATTTATGTGTTTATCAAATGCTTTGCTTTTGACAAAGTTACAGTTACCCATGAAACTAAGTGAAAACAACTTCTGACCAGCTTTGATCCAAATATATCTAGTTAATGCTTAAAAAAGTCAGTGTGCATGCTTAAAAGTTTTCAGGTTAGTATATCAACTATGGGTTTCAGTTGAGGCTCTAGTTTGCTTCAGGCTTTGTTTTTCATTGGCTTGTCACACAGAAGCTAGTCTGTACAATCTGTTATTATTTCTTTAGCTCTGTAAAGCTCTATTTATCCCCTTTCCTATGATTTCCTGTGTTACATACGATGTCATTTGCTATTTGTAGTATCCAATAATCATACCAATGTGACGGAACTATTTAAAGGTGGGAGAGAAATTGTTTCACTGCAAAATGTACTGCAGCAGCTCCAGCCAACACAAGTTGGTCACCTCAATTTCTCACTTTCTGTTGTTAAACAGGAGTACATTTCTGCTGACGTTTTTCCCTGCATGTCCACAGGTCAAACTTAAAAGCAACTAAACAACTGTTGTTTTGTCTGTAGTGCTCTGGGCATTGCAGAGCACGACCTGCTACTCCACTAAGAAATCTGCAAGAACTGAGCTGATTCCCTTCTTAAATTGAACAGTTTCTTTGTTGGTTTTTAAGAATACAGACAGCTGCTTCTTTTTTTTTGTTTCTAACACATTTTCTGTTCCTCCTGAGAGACCCTGTGTTGCTTTTGTTTTCCTTTGTGGATAATGTGTAAAACTTTAAACTGAAATGCAAGCCTTGAATTTAGCGCTGTGCTTCTTGCCTGGCGATTGACACTGCAGGCTTTGAGCTCTGCTGACCCAGGCTATAGCGCCATGGTCATTGAATGGTAGCACCGTATTCAGTACTAGGTTTTTTTGGCATCTTCCCCTAAATCATCTTTCATGTGTACTCTCCTATTTGATCTCCTTATAACAGTAGAGGAAAAAGGGGTTGATAGATTATCAACCTTTTTTTACAAGTGGTTTTGTTCCACATTTTTCTCCAGACAACTGAAAGACCAGCTGTCAATAGTATGATGTAACAGGCTTGAATGTACTGGTTACCTCTTACCACCACCATTTCCACCATAGCCAAGGTTTCTATTAGGACAGTTCCAAAAGGCAGACTCACTCATGGCCAGCTCTTCCAGGTGACCTTGATATTGGCACTGAGATTTCTAAAATGCTTGAGACTCTGGTAGCAATAGGATGTCACAGTTCATTGTTAAATGACTAACTTGGTATGGGTACTGTCTGGTACCCTCCCTTCCTAGAGGCAATCCCCTCCAAACATTGTTTTGCAATAGATAGTGCGGATGTGGGGAACTTGGAGCAGTATAAAAAAGGCAGATTGAAAGCAAAGCAGAAGTTTCTTTAATGAAGTCAAGGAATGATGTGTATCTCAGTGTAGTTACAAAAGCAAATTAAAACTGCTGATACTAAAAGCTTAAGAGTTTGCCTCCCCCCAAAACACACATAAAGTGTCCTGCCTGGCTTGAGCTGCAGTACTCAAAGGACAAGGTTTTCCAGCTGCTACTGTGTCATGTCTGCCAGCCGCGTGTGGTCATCTTTACTATCGTAAATGGCGCTACATGTCTTCTTTTAGGCAACTGAAGCATGGTCAGATAAACTTAAGATCTTCCACCAATCTGCCTTACTGGAACTTAAAAGATATGTGGAGTTCTAGTCTTAAAAATTAAGCACCGTGGCTTGTACAAGATTTTTTTTTAGCAGTATTTTCTCTGTCTTTACTCTAGTGAGGCCTGCAGTGTAAATGTGCAATGCTGAGCAGTTCCTTGTTGTGTCACCTAAGGCTAGAAACACTATAGCTATTAATGTTAGTATTTTGGATTTGATGTCTAGGTTTATTATACTACTGAAGACAGTCTGGATTGCTGATTGTCCTGGGTTCAGCAGTAGCAGTCATTCTTCTCAGTAGCTGGTGCAGTGCTGTGGTTTTGACTTTCAGCCTGGGAACAGCACTGATGACACCGGTGTTTTTAGTTACTGCTCAGTAATGTTTACTCTGATCAAGGACTTTCTGAGTTCATGCTCTGCCAAGGAGGAGGGGAAGCTGGGAGGAAGCAGAGACAGGACACTTGACCCAAAATAGCCAAAGAGGTATTCCATATCACAGCACATCATGGCCAGTATATAAACTGGGGGCAGTAACCTGGGAGGGCTAGATCACTGCTTGGATTGGGCTGGGTATTGGTCGGCGGGTGGTGAGCAGTTGTGTTCTCTTCCCTTGTTATCATTATTATTATTGGTGGCAGCAGCAGTGGTTTGTGTTATACCTTAGTTATTGCACTGTGCTTATCTCAACCCATGGGAGTTGCATTCTTTTGATTCTCTTCCTCATCCCTCTGAGAGCTGGGGGAGGAAGTGGGGGAAGTACGTGAGCAGCTGCATGGTTCTGGGTTGCCAGATGGGTTTAAACCAAAACAGTGATACAGAAAGGGATTCAGAACTGCACCTCATACCTGATGTGGGAGTCCTTTGAATGCGTATCATAAGCCAGATCTTCTAGCAGCAACTCCACAGCAGAGATGGTCCTCACAGATACTTCCAAACCTGTAGATTTCCATGCACAAAGGTAAGGGCTGGGAAAAGCATCATGTTAGTTGAACTGTCTTTCAGTTTCTGCATTGTAAGTAAAGATAATATAAGAAAAATATTGACCAAATTATTTTAACATAATACAAAGCTGAGAAACTAAACATATGTGAACTAGAGCAAGATGAGACAATTGTAAAAGTCCTTGTAGCTTTCTAATAGGAACAGTTTCCCCCATGTTTAGGGATAAGTTTTTTATGACTGTGTTTTACTAATTTTAAAAAAACATAGTGAAATCTGCATGTCCAATATATTTGAATTAATATGGTTCCCAGTATTTTGGTTTATGTTCTTAAACCAATAATATTACAGATATAGTACAGATGTTCAGATCCTGTGCTGAGCCTCCTTCATCCCTGGTTCTATAAAGAAAGAGGGAAGGAGAATTGCAAGATGGCTGTAAAACAACGTATCAAAAAGTCTTGCTCTTACTTGAGTATTTTCATAACAGGTTGCTTTTCAATATATGCAATTTCAAACCAGGAATGACCATCGTAGCTGTAGCTGTGATGAGAGAATTAGTTGGGAACCTCTGCACTCAAAGTTGCACTGTGTGCTGCTTCGATATCATGCAGAAGCCCTGTAATAAGGTGTCACTGTATTAGAAAAGTCCATCCAAGCTCTACTTAGCTTTTATTGTGCATTAAACTGGTCAAACCCAAATTGAAGTGGATCTGTGCTGCAGCTTTCTGTATTGGAGAATACTGTGTCCAGTGGTGAAAGCGGTACAGCATGATCTATGGTTCAGTCTACAGATGGCCTCAGGTTTGTTATTTGACTTTGGAAAAATTCCTTGGGTTGTGTCTGTGGTGTTAGACCAAGGAGAAATGTACTGTTGGAATGGGCTCATAAGGAGAACTTGGATATGTGAATCAGAAAAGAGATGGAGCATGGTCTAACATGTCTCTTGGTTTGTGTGTGCAAAGGTGGAGGCATTCTGATGCCTGCTGTTCAAGCTGGACAAGCTTCTCTCTTTTTCAGCAATATCACAAAATCAATAGGGATTGCATTTACCAGTCTCATTAGGGAGCTGGGATGAACTCTGCAGCACCTGAATATTTCACTAGAGTGGGTTGTTAATAGTATTAGAGGCTCTATTATATACAAGGTATAGATATAGGACATATCTATAAAAATACGGCTTGGAAATATCAGAGAGGAGTATTTTGCTGTTAATTTATGGCTCAGTCACTAGCCTTCAGATGTTTTCCTCTTTCTGAGGGGAAGGGTGATGGACATCCAAAGTTCAGTTGTGAACGCCTGCTGACAGCAACAGGATTGCACAAATGTTGCTAGAGAAGACATGGTCATTTCTCAGGCTTTCTTTTTATTAACTATGAAAGACTGAGCTGTGCTATATCTAATTCAGAATTAGCAGTGCTGCTGATATGCTTGATGTTTTTAGTGCCCTGCTGTGGCTTGGTATAATTGGCTTTTTTGGTGTGTATAAGTGAGGAGCCTTGCAGGCTGTACAGAACACAGCCTGTGTGGCATCGGCTCCCCTGTTGATTTAGTTTCATTTTTTGTTTTTCTGCCTTGCTCAACTGACTGTAACGGCATTAAAGTATTCTTCTGATCTTTGTTTCCATGTGTTCACAGAATGCAGGTTTTGAAAGCTTTTCTGCCAAAGGGACATTCAGGGTGAGAGGCAGCTCTCAGATTTGTTTCAAAAGCCATTGACAAATTACATACCTGATTAAGGCTTGTTTATAATAACTTCTATTGAGAGAGCCTTTGCCTTGGTATTAGATTAGGTGAGATTAGATTAGATTAGATTAGATTAAGCAGGCAATGGTTGAATTAAAGCTCCCAGAAATTATTTACATGTGCTATTGACATGCTGCTTTGAAGCAGGAAGTAATGAAAGTTTCATTAGAGAGTCTGTGGTCCCAAGAAGTGTAGCTAAATTTTCCCCTCTTTCACCATCTACACTACATTAGAAGAGTTTTATTCAGTGGTTTGGATTATGACATATAATAAATTGGTAACTCATAGCATAAATATCATATCCCATGGAAACTCTTACCACTTTTAAACTTTTTCCTTGGACTTCAAGTTTCCTGGGCAACTTTCCCCTCCTCATCCTTACTCCATCTAACTTCTTTGGTAATACTAGGTGTTAACATTTGCCTTCTGCTATTGCTGAACTGGATGATCAGACATCCAGGAAACTGTGGCTGCATTTGTGTCCTGATTCTCAGCAACTTCATGCATACCTGTTGGGAACCTAATACAGAAACCCTCGTCAGGCAAATCCATTCATCAGAAGCATTCAAGTCCTACCTTGGACCTGTTGTTGCCATCCATACCATGCTGCTAGAGTCCAAGGTCTTTTCTGAAGAATTGTGTTCAGAGATAGACAGTCACCATTTGGTACAAATTTCAAAGTGCTCGTGGGGATTCATAGACCCTGGCAACTAGAGGGAATAGATGGCTGTGCTTCCCTTAAGTACTGAAGAACTAGATTGCAGAAAAAGGCACTAGGCTGGAAGAGGTCGATGTCTCTACAGGAACAGTCTCAAAAACTTCAGATTAGTATATTCTCTGACCTCCTACTCATTCACTGTTAAACTGTGTCCATGCCAAGATCTTTCCTACCAGACTAAAATAATCTACCTCCACAGCTTATCACATTGTTCCCTACCATCTACCAAAGCATACTTGCCAAAATAGACTTCCTTTTCCACAGTTCAAGATAATTGACTTCCCTTGCCCTTATCCTTCTCCTGGCTTCATAAGCCTTACCAAAACTTTATCATCACTTTCCAAATTAGAAATAATCTTACTACTTCAACTGCTTTCACTTAATTACTCCTCTTATTTCCTTACTGTTCTTGCTTCTTGCTGTTTCCTATTTGTATGCATGTTTACATGGCTCAAGCTGAATAAGAGTGAGAGTTGGTCATTTTATATATAGAAAGGAGTGGAGAAATGGAGAAGATGATCCAGAATAAGAAGACAGCTCGTAAAGAATTTGATTTTTCTGAGTTATAACTCACCCAAGTTAGAGGACAGCACTCTGTCAATGAGAAAAAAAATCAGTACTAGTGACAAGCAGCAAATGCAGATATATTCCTCCTCAGAATGCAAACAAATTGCATCAGTGAAGTCTTCTGAGAGCTGACTTCCACAGTGAGTGATTTTTGGGGGAGAAGAAATCAACTGAGTTAGATTTCTTCAGGCTGGATTGGGTAGTAAGGATTGGCCACATGTACTGACTGATGTCTCCCAGTCTGCCAACTGTTACTTAATTCAAGCTACAAATTCAACTTAACTGGATATTGCAAGCTTCCATGTGTTTGGAGTTGACTGCCACTTTTTAAATGATGCTGTCTTGGGCACCTGAAGTGTAACTGGTGACCAGCTTTTTGAAGACTTGTTTGAAAGGACATTTCAGCCTCTTCCCCTACCCCTCTCATTGTTCTATTCTCCTGCTCAGAAAAGTTTGTGAGTGTTTTACAGCTATAAATGGCCATTTAATCATTCATTTCTCTTCAGAAGCATCATTCTTTATGCCTGCCACCAATGACAAAGTAAGGTTATAAAACATTAACTTTTCCTGTTTCAGTAAGACCAAATTCTTTTCAAAGTCACCAGAAGCAGTCGAAGCAAGAAATGCATGTGATGGTATTGTATACTGAACACGAACTGAAGATGAGCAGCTTACAGTGCAGGCAGACCTTTAAGCACAGGATTGGCAAACATCATGTACAAAGCAGTCAGAAAAATGATGGGCTTAATGCTCAGAAAGCGGCTTTCCATAGTCTTTCTTCTCCTTCCATTGTGTAAGAAAGGAGCATCATGCAGCCCGCTTCATTATTTCAGCCTCTCACAGAATTGGAGGGACTTTCTGAACTTTTGCTATTTCTCAGCCTGAAGCACAGCAGCTTGGTCATTTCAGTTCTCCGTGTCTGGTTTAATGCTTTGCTAGAAAGAAGCAATTTGCCATGCAGAGTGTGGCTGGTTTGTTCTGGAAGGCAACTGAAAGACAACAAGGCTGCTATAGGGTTTCTCCTTCCCTTCTCAGTTCCTGTTGCCTTTTTTGCTCTGTATTATAAGTGTTTGAAAAAATTATAGAGTTAAATGCAATGAACAGAGTCTATGGCAGATACTGCTACTTCCCAGCAGCCTGGAAGAAAGGAAGAGCTTTCAGTTTTGGAGACAGGAAGACAAGTGAATTTATCTTATGCTGTGAACTATGTCAGTGACTAATTTCTTTCAAAATCAGGAGGCCAACAAACATAGCTTGAAGCTATTTTTAGGTCTTATTTATAGCCATTGGTGAATCTTATAGGCAGCTCAGAGTTGGCAACTGCTTGGTTCTAACCTTGTGAGATTCATCCTCCTTTGATCCTGAGGCAATCCATACCGACTATGTGAAAAGGAAAAGACAGCAATCTACAGAAGCTGTCGTATACAAGCTAGAGGGCACCTTTTTTAAACCTCCTTACAAATTGCCTCAGATTTCCTGAGGGAAGAGAACCAGGAAGGGCAGTTCCACATCTGTCATCACTGTTTTACTCTCAGATCCTCTGGTTTGACAGCATCTCAGAAACAGATTGCCTGCACTTGCCATGCAAGTTGCAAAACGTAAAATCATCTTGCCTTGGTAATATAGCTTAAGGAAAATTTCCTGCCTCCAGTGAGTATTCACCTTTGAAATGCTTTTGCTTTTATTTTCTGCTTGGGTAAAGTCTCTAAGAAGGAAAAGGTCTACTTGTCACTTAGCGACGCTTAACAAACCTGTTACTATCCTGGAAGTTCAATGCCATGCTGAATTCATGAACTTGGTTTTTCCATCAGCCTTGTTAAAGTTGTGACTTCTTTTCTGTTATTTGCACATTGTTGATAGATAGCACTGCACCTCTGCAAACACCTCAGCTGAGATCATATCTTTCAGAGCCAGTAGTATATTCCTTGCCTGTTTAACAGTTTATGCAGCACTTGGACCAAATTCTTTTAATCAGTAGTGTTGTGCTATGGTGCAGAATTTCAGCCACTCTATTTAGCAGGCCCACACAGTTACTTGAGCTTAGCTCTTTCAGTGGCAATGAATCTTCCAGTTTCTTCATAAATTGAGTTCTATTATTACTTCTTTACCCTGTTTCCCAAGCAAGTTTAGACATCTTGCTTTTCATCTTGCTTTTTAAATAGAAGAAACAATAATAGCAATGACTTCTGCATTTTTATGGCATGAGAGGTGGCCTAATGAATTAATAAAATTTGCAGCTGCAAAGGAATTTTGGTTTAGTTTGTCTAACATGCTTCTACAAACTCCTCTTAAGCCCATGGGATCCCCTGAATAACCTGGTGAAAGCTGTCTTAGACTGACAAATGAGTTGCACAAAGACTGAGACCTGTCAAAAGTTGCATAAAAATCAACACTAGGGAGAGGGCATTAATATATTTGGCTAAGTATTCCTCATGCTGCTACCAAAGTACATAGCACTAGATGTTTCATCTGACAGTGAAGGAAAGATTCTACAGCTAATAAAAAACCTGGCTAAATTTTTGCTCTTATTACTCTGAATATAACAAAGACTTCTTTCCTTCCATTGAGGAAATCTGAGTAGTTTGAGCCCATACATTATTCCACCTTGATGGGAGTGTAACTGTCCCGGAGATTGCACAAGCTTCCTTTACGCTGGCAGCATAAACTGCCACATTCACTTCATCAAGCCTAAGTGTTAACTACTTCCCATTAACTCAAATGTTCCCAGGTTCAGGATCAAGAGAACCTGCTTAAGCAAAGCATCTGTCTGAGTTCCTCTCAAGTTAATGTACCATACAGTATGCTTCAAAAAGGCTGGCAAAGGAAGAGGGAAAAGCCTTGGCAATTCTGTTTCTTCCACTGCTTAGGGGGCTGGGGAAAAAAAAAAAAAGGAAAAAAAAAAAAAAAAGGAAAGAAAAAAATTCATGTGTTCTTTCTCCTGATAGCGCCTGTAAGTTCGAGTCTTTGTTAAGACCTCTGATACTTTGAAGGGTGGGAGAAAGTGAGATTTATAATCCAGTCACAGTCAGGAATTTGCAAGCCTGAGGTCCTTGGCCCCAGTATATGAATCTCCCAAGTGCAGGGCAGAACTCAAAAAGTCCTTTGGCTCTTGTCCAAAGGAATAATGCTACTACAGTATAGGTGATGCAATATTTCAGATATCCATTTCACAGTACGCACAAGAAGGGAAAAAATATCCGGATGACCTCTCTGTGAAGAGGACTAAGTAGGCCTAGGTGCAGACACAGTCACAAATGAATATTACATCTGCACAGTGAGCTCACCTTTTACTGACCACAGGATGTTTGAATCAGAGGAACACATCAGTTCATGAAAACCTAATAACTTCATTTCATTAGACCTGGCTTCTACTCTAGAAACATGAATGATCTGTAGTTTTTTTTATGCAGCTCTGCTATGGAGGGCAGCCTTGTTCCACTCTTGGTTATGTGTACATAAAGATAAGTCATGCACCAGAGGAGAGCTCAAGCTGGAAAGCCATAGCTATATGCTTTCAAACAGGCACTTTAGAGTTAAAATAAGTAAAAAGGGAAAGTACAGATATGATAGCACCCTTAAGTAGTCTCCCATCCTTTGCTCAGTAAAGAGATTTCATGAACCCTCTCTTATTTGCCTATTGCCAAACTTCCAGTAAATACTTCTTAGCTGCCTAACTGGCATCTTATGCAGAGTTCTTGCATCACATTGTCTTTTGTCCACAAGTACCTCAGGTTTGCAACTGTGTAGAGAGACATTTCTTTCTGTCTGATTTGAACTTGACTCCTGCCTTCATTCTTCAGTCCTAAGTTCTTGTATTGGAAGAAACGGTTGATTCCTATACATATTCTCCAGATCGCTTTCTCATGTTTGCCAGCCTTGTCACACACCTCAGTCATCTCGTTTCCAAGCTGAAGGGTTTCAGTCTGTTCAGTCCTTTGTTGTACATTTGCTTTCTAGGCTCCACGAATCTAACTCCTTTGACTAAAATCACTACCCTAAGCACCACCACAAAAATTAAGGCAAATGAAAGGAATAAACTTCTCAACTGATGAAGGAGTTCTGCTCTGGAGCCTTGATATGCAAGTGCAGGTAATATGAAAGAGTGACCAAAGAAACAGTCAGTGCTAATATTTAAAACGTAAGGACAACTCACATAAAGAAGTCATCTTTTTTCAGGGATTTCTAGAAGCCTTGGGAATTCTTGAGGATTTGTTCATAAAACATGGCAAAATTGTCCTTAGTTATGGGAAGAAATCTAAGAACTTGGAGTAATTAAAAACAACCAAACAAAATGAAACCCCACCTGGTGTGCTTTATTCAGCTCTGGAGTCCTCAGCACAGGAAAGATGTGGCCTTGTTGGAGCAGGTCCAGAGGAGGACCACAAAAAAAGATGGAGCACCTTTTCTATGTGGACAGGCTGAGAGATTTGGGGTGGTTAGCCTAGAGAAGAGAAGGCTCTGTGGAGGCTTTGTTGTGGCTGTTCCATACTTAAAGGGGAACAGACTTTCTCATAAGGAATATACAATAGGACAAGGGGATAGTCTTTTTAATCTAAAAGAGGGTAGATTCAGACTAGATATGAGGTGTATTTTTTATACAATGAGGGTGGCAAAACTCTGGAACAGGTTGTCTGGAAACCTACCTTACAACCTAAGCTATTCTGTGATTCTAATTAAAAATAGTAATAGCATAGAACAGATTGTCATTGCCAAAACAATCTCATTGTACTGAAGGGGATTTTTCGGTTGGCACCAATTCCTCTAGCATGCACACTGTCTGGTAATGGCACTGGCACCTCAGTGTTTTCCTTGTATGCACTCCCTTCTATGTGCCCATCGTGCATTTTCAGGAAAAGCTCAAGGCCTCCAGCGCTGTGAAATTGTTTCCTCGTCTCTCTGAACTTTCCTATTGCTGCAGTTCCCTTCTCGTGTCACCTGGTGGCTGCTGAGCGCTTCTGCGGCTCGAAAGGTGCTGCTTACTCCTGAAACACGAGAGAGCTCGGTAGTAGTTCTAGGAGATGTGTGGTAAGGGCGCAGTTACAGAATCTGGCACCATAATCTTTCTGCAAGCAAAACAGTCAGTGCTTTTCATGGAAAAGGGGAAAGAACAGGTATAAATATTCTAATTTTGGGTTAACTTTTGCTGTTTACACATAATTCCTCTTGATAGTTTGAAGTGAGAATCAGGCACGGAAAAACAATTCGTTATTAACATCATCTTCTTCAGAGTTGCATCCATATGTAAATTGCTTGGCTCCAGGATGAGCAAGGGAATTATCTTTAATAGTGCTCATCCTGTTCTTCACCCCACACTGGAGACAGTTCAAAACAGAGTATCAAGCAAAAAAACAATCAACCCAGTGTCAGCAGTTGCTTAGTTTCTTTTCGAAGTGTCAAGTGGGATCAGTGTCCCGTGTGCATAACTAAGGGATTTTTCTATTTTTTACCAATATGGGTTGGATTTGCTGGGGAATTGTGAGCGATCATTTTTATTAACCTTTGAATTTTTTTTTTAAGGTAGTGGTTTTGCTTTGTGTTTAGATTTTGATGTGGGTTTTTTATTCCAATAAATACATCCATACAGCGCTTATTTCCTAGTTGCCTAGCAGGCTTGTTAGAAGGGGGTGTCATGGTGATACATCTTGTTGAATAAGAGCAGGTGGTTTTCACTGTTGTCTGTCATCAGCCCAAGTTGCTGCCTGGTTTACAATGAGAGGTGTGAAAAAGGCACACTTTTCCCACAGGGCAAACACGCTTTTGGGTGAAGGCTTGTGTTTAAAGGACAGATAATTAATAGCTGTAAAAGGTCTGTTCCTCTAAACATAGCAATGTGGTGATTTTCACTTAAACAAGTAGTACCAGGGGAGACGTTTTTACCTCCCCAAAAATAAATCTGTTCAGGAATTTAAGGCAGCAATCCTAATCAGAGCCAGTAAGGTTTGTTCTCTTACCTTCTTCATGTAATCCTATCAATCTGGTTTTGAGTATCTTCGGAGGGATGTCTGAGATGTCTTATATGGGGGGTTGTGGAGGATGAGAGTGGGGTGTGTGAGCACTCAGCCTCTCCTGATGAAAGCCTGCCAGAGTCATAGCTGGCACAAGAAGGGTTTCTGATCTGTTTTTCTGAGACAAAAGACCCTGCAGAAGTGGTAGCCAGGACATGAGCCTATAAACCCGAAGACAGGGGAGAACAGATGGCCACTAGAGCCAGTGGAGTGCATACAACAGTCTTCATACAACCTGAAGCACACATGGATATGGTGCTTCAGGACACCCTTGAGATGTCCAGAAGCAGAGCCTCTTGAGGGCGAATAGACCTTATATGGCTCTTTCTGGAAGCTGCTTCTGACTGGAAGCCTTGGCATGGGAATCCCAGCAAAGAGCACAGAGGTCTGCAGAGGAGGAAGGGATACTCCTTGTGAAACATGGCTCATTGCTAAAGAGGTACGGAGAAAAGGAGATAGAAATAAAAGCCTGGCCACTTTTTAATGGTACTCCTGAATCTCTGTGAGATCCATACCCTCCCTGCACAGGGTCTGCCTCCTGACAGCAGAGAAAAGGGTGATGCATTCCTGTTACTCAGTAGGGAATATTTCCTTTCTAGTTGTCCTTAGATCATGTCAGATTTGAGGACTTGCTGTCAGTCCCCTTGCCTTTCTAGTACTGAAAAATGGGATCATCTGCCCTGTGTTCACAGGTGCTCACGCAGTAAGCTATGCTAAGGCAGAGTACTTCTCTCTGGTCTGCTAAAACAGAGCAGTGCTGCCCAGAAAAGTTGCCAAGAGCTATGAGATGCTCCCTCCAGTGTTTTTCCTTGGTCTTGTCTCCTTGCTCTAGTTTCAGTTTCAGCCAGCTTTCTGCAGCATATGAGAGGGTGGAGGAGAAGAGGTGATCTGCCCTTGCCTGCAACAGGCCCAGGTGAAGTCTGGTGGGGTTGCAGCTTTCAGGGATGGCTCATCTGGGGCAGATCTGCAGGACAGGGCTAGTGCCTGGCTTCTCTGGGAGACCACATCTGGTCTTAGGTGTGCTCCCTGTTCTGCTCAGACCTCTAATGACCAGTTTCTTAAATCTTCCTTTCCCACTGCTTCTGTTTCACTTGTGATGTTTGGCTTCCACACAGCTCTTAGGACCATTAAGGTTTGTTCTGCGATGATGATGTTGTGCCTCTTCCTTCCATCTTTCTTTTCACCTGAGTGTAGTTTCCTAAGTAGCATTTGTACTGCCTTCCATCCCCACCCTCTTCATTCCTTTGCAAAGTAACGCTTCATTTTCCGTGTTGCCAGCTGCTCTTCCTGAGGTTGTGCAATAGTGGGGATGGAGGTAAAAACAGAGGTGAGACCTGAATCAGGATGCGCATGTAGGAGGGAGGAGGTGTGGGGGGACAGGAAGTACTCATGGAGCCTTGCACGGAGGGACCAGCAGTCTGTGTGACACAAAAACGTTTTAAAGTCGCAACAGGGAACTCTGTGTGGATTGAACACTTCAAAGGGGGAGTCTGCCAGCTACAAAACCCAAGGCTTTAAATAACTTGAAGAGCAATGAGGAAAAAGTCTGAGCTGCTCACTCACAGGAAGAGAGCAGGCTGCATTCAGACTCGGTATAAAGCAGTGCAATCCAATTGGCTTCAGGGACGGTGCAAGGGCTTGTGTCATGGAAGAATTTAGCCTGCTGGGTCTGACAGTCTTACTTAGGCTGAAAAACTCTTTTGTCCTGTCTCTGCATTGTGATTGCAACAGTAGGCACCAAAATGTGTGTTGGTTTTGGTTCCAGTGAGGCAGGTTTTACCAGGTTTGCATGAGGGGCCCTTGTTAAAACTCCACAGCTCAACCGAAGGCAAAGTTTCTTCAGCTTTCCAAAAAGTTCTCTTTTTGGGCAGACTTCAAGCTTGGAAAATGTCAAGCCTGAGAGCCGAAACTTAAGGAAAATTACAAGCAATAGAGGTTAAGCAGTTATAATGGAAATCCCTCGCGGGGGTTGACAATAGCCAGTAACAGTACCTGCCAGCTATTTTACACAGTTTAAAGGAAATTCTCTTTAAAGAGACTATAAAATATACTTTGCAATTAATTGAAGGAGCTCACTGCTCCAGAATACAGGCGAAAACCCTGCCTTGCAAAATGTACATTACTTAAATGCACAGTAGCCCTAGCCCCTATGTTTGTATGACTATGAATGCTTGCTGGTTTTAAAAGAAAACTTCAATGTTCATGTTTGCCTTACTGCTTACCTGAGGGAGCTTGACATTTTTGATTTAGGAGGGAGTGGGTGGGTGATGGGGATGGCCTATCTGAGCGGCTTTCCTGCATGGGGGACTCAGCAGCACTGGGGGACTCACTGCTGGGGAGTAAGGTCCCTTGGGATAAGCATCTGCCTGAGCTGTAGGACTTCAAACAAGTCAGACTGCTCACAAGGAGCACTTTGGTTTGGGAGCCAGATCTTAGCCAGTCAGTCTCTGAAGAGCTGAGATAATAGTGCCAAACCCAGGATAGAGGGAGGTGAGGGAAAAGGAGTCAAGGGGCTGAGGTTTTTGTAATCCTTCTCTCTTCTTGAGGCGTATGGAGATTGTTACTTTAAGCGAGCTGGATCCTCTGTGCTTTTGCTATAGTTTGTCTGGCCTCATGTTGCACCCTGCACCTTTCTGGCACAGGAACTGATGGCACCTTGTCAATCCTTACCGTTTCTACAGAGGGTACTGCATACATCTGCTTCTCCAATTGATGTTTAAAATAGTGTCCCTTGAGCCTCTGATATGAAACAGATAATGGAAAAATACACAACTGTTACAAGGCCCAGTATTTCTGTAGGGACCAAGATTTTTCTGATCTCTGGATTGCTTTTTTTTTCCAGTAAGTTTTATAATGCCTGCTTCCAGGAAGATATTACTTGGGTTTGGTTTTTTTACTTTCAGTGCATGCGTGTAATTTCAAATACCTTCCTCAGACTCCAATACGTAGTTCTTCAGAAATGTAATGGGCAGGTAGGCATGGAAAGGAATTTGATTATACTTGAAAAGAAAGACAAAATAGACCTGAATGGTAAAGCTATCCAGCATGTTTTAGGTTCCTCTGTGTAGTTTAGGTACAAAGGATTGTTCCTTTGCCAGTGTAAACATATAAATTTTAAAAGAGATGTCAAGGACTGCTTAACATATAGACAAAAAAAAGGTTCACATGTCTGCCCTTATAATGGCCCTATGTGTTTGCATTCTACTTATTTATGCATTCGTATTTGGTTTATTTATGAGATCTTTGCCCAGAAATGTTCCCCTATTAGCTCTATATGGTAATTAATATATCACTGTGATACTCCATTTGTTATTATTTCTCCAGTATTTGCACCTATGAGCCCCAACCAAGATCAGAGTCTTATTTGGATCAGAGGATCAAAGCCTCTTTTGTAGTAGGGGCTCCACATATGGATAGAGAGTATCTGAGGCTTTTTAGTCTAAACACAGAAACTAGGCAAGTGTCGGTGAATGGATGGGTGCTGGTCCTTGGCGTCGCACTGACCAACCTGCCAAGCATTATTGAGGAAAGTGCAGTAGTTGTGGAAGTCAAGCTCAGATCCCCTGCTGTCTACTTCACCATCCTGCTCAGTGCTCAGTGTTCAGTACATCAGTACATCAGTACCGTGGCACTCACATAGTATTTCCTTTCCAAAATGAAAGCATGATATGACTGTGATTTACTTTCTGTATTTGGGCAGGATGGAGCACCTGCCCAAGGCCACAGAAAGGGATGGAATAATTGCACCCAAGGCTGTAGTCTTCTTGCTCATAAAATGGAATAATAGAGCAATATTTATCAGGCCTAACGACAAGGACACCCTAACTTGTGTCATGGTTCTCTAAGATTTTGTGCACCAGCAAGTGCCTGCTGGGAGCAGAGAGAACTGAAGCCCATAGTCTCCTCTGCAGTAGGCTGACAAATGCAGGAGACAGGTGCTCTCCTGCCCTATAGCAGCGATAACACGGAAGATGATTAAAGATTAGTTGTGGTTGGGGTAGGAAACTAGTAATCATGGCTCTTTTACACAGAAGTGTAAGAAAAAGGGAGGAAAGGAAGGGATAGTGTCAGTATAGTTACTATTTATGAACCCAAAGGTAAATTAAACATAAATAACCTGTAAAGTATGTGATAATAGAAGGAACATTTTAATTCAGCATTGAAGGTTGTGAGCAAGTGATTCTGGCAGGCTATGATAATGTTTTAACTATTATGGTGATAGTGTTATTGTTACTCCAGAAGTAGAAAGAAAACTAGCTTTTGTTAGAATGCTAACGTTTTAATAATGATAAAATATGTGGCTCCAAACTGCTATCCAGTGAAAGCAGTCTGCATAAGCAGTGTGGTGGTCATGCTGTCTGGCACTCATTATTTTTGTTCAGTGGTGGCAGGAAGGTACCAGCTTAACTGTAAGCAGGCAAGCTGAAAAATCTTTGTTAGAGGGGGAAAAAATTAAGCACAAGTGATTTCTACTACAGTTTCCTGATGATAGAAGCAGAGATAATGGCAATTATGACATCCAGAAGATGCTAAAGGTAACATGAAACATCCAGTTGTGCTAGCAGTGCTGGAAATTAAATCTTTCTACCTGAAGCTACATTAAAATATTCCCTTTCTCATCTTCCTCTTTGGAGAAAGAAATTTGTGTGTGGATCAAAACGAATGTTTATTACTCTGAAAAGTAATAGCAAATAACAGTAAATGCACTCACAGTAGTGGCCCATGGCAATTGTATTTTAAGTGATTCCTCATGTTTCCACTCTGCTGCTTGGTCTACATCTTTCATCTAAATCCAAGAGCTATCTTTCTGCAGGAGGGGGATGATGGAAGATTCCATATTGTGTCCTACAACATACTTTATTTGGATGATGTATTAATTGCAAAGAACCCTTTAAACCCAGATGTTTTGATATCCAGGGAATGCTCTGAGGGGAATGCTCTGCCAAGGACAGCTTTTGACAACAAAATGGGAATGACCATTTCTTGAAGCTTTCCTGTAGATCACACAAATAATCTAAAAGAACAAAAAAAGCCAGAACTGAATTCAAGCAGTTGCCTCAGAGGCCATTTATCTACCTCTTCTTTTTTGTCTCAAAGAACCCAAAGCACACCTTATTTCCAAAAGAAACATCCAAAGGAATAAACTTTCAACTTATCTGCATGCATTTGTGTTGTTCAAAGTTTTTGGCTGCAGACACACTCCACACTGTGCAGGGTTTCCAGCCTCAGGGTTGCATACTGCTGGTACCGTGGGTACAGAAGCAAGTTTGCTTTTCCTGCATTGTGACCCAGCTTGGAGTGAGCCAACACCAATGCCTGTCCTAGGTTATTGTTTGTTTTACCTTTCTTCTTTCTCTTTTTGTGACTTTACATACGGCTGTAATCTGGTGCCTAGGCATCATACTTGTGTTATGTCTTTAAATTGCCATACAAGTGCAACGTGCAAGGTATGGGAACACAGAATTTTTGCTTGAAGTTACTCAGGTTATCTTAAAACACATTATCTGTTGTATGTTTCTTTTTCTTAGTAGTTTTCTGCATAAACTACAACTTCAAATATGTTCAGCCAAAATTTTCTTATTTAAAGTTTGAAAACTATCATTATGAAAATAGGAAAAAAAGGCAGTTTTGTTCACAGATGTGCCTATTTTTCAGTTTACTGGTATCTATAAACATCTGAAGTAATTCTTCAGATTTCTAGCTGGGGATTTCTTATATTCATATGTAAATAAACCACAAAGGCACAGATAAGTGCTTGCCACTTTGAATGTGTTTTTTTGTAAGCTAACTGCAGTGGCATAGTTAAACTTCAGAAAGCATACTCACATGCAAAGTTTTGCAAAGACATACTGCAAGTTCAAATCCAACAGGCTTGGTAAGGCATGACTGTAACCTCAGCCAATACAGTTACAAAGGACTCTTATGCTGATGCCTTAAACATATAACCTTATTACTGCCTGTATCCAACAGTCTGAGAACTGCCATTCACATATCTTTATGAGAAGCAGGGCCCTCCATGAGGGAATGCCAGTGTGCATGTTAGTGAGTTGTACCAGTGGGTTTAGTGTGCCACATGTAGCAGCTCCCCCAAAGAACCGAGACTGTCTCTAAGTGATACAATGAGAAGAAATAGGCTATTCTAGCTTGCGACAGATCTTGTCACTAATAAAAATAGACTGCATGCAGTATCAGAGATAAATCTATTCTTTCTTTGTGAAAGATCTGATCTGAGGATAAACAGGTGAAGTGCAGTGCTAGATAATAATAACAGGGCACTGAGACAGGATCAACGCCTGACTCCATAACCCTGTTGGAAATGTGGAATAAACCCAGAGTGCTAACTCCAGCACACTTACAATGACATAAACCATGTGTGGGTCAGACCTGGATCTTTCTGAAGTTATTACGCTGTGGTCACTGATGAGCATTATAACCATGTTATTGCAGTCCTGCATCTCTTCTCTAGCCAATCTGCAGTGACATATAATTTTACCAGCTATCTAGACTTCACCCTGTGCTATTTAAGAACAGGGTAATGTGTTTGTGGATATGGTCTGTCCCTAGCTGTGTGTATCTGGTGAGGTCAGGAAGAAGACAGGGTTTTAGGAAAGGCAGTGGTTTTACATATATATGTATCATATACAGTAATGGACTAAGATGTACCAGTTGACCAGGGCATTATAGGCATTACCCAGAAAAACCTATACAGCTATGAGCATGCTTGTGTTTTGCTTTATGGGGAGGGGAAGAAAAGGCATAAAGCAAAAATATTTCTGCCAAAATTGTTCTTGTCTTGCCAAAAGAGTTTGGACCTAATTTTTCTTAAATGCTATGCATATACTCAGGATAAACACTGTGCTTAAGCTTCCATGGCTGCTCCACCAGGCAAGATATAATAATCTCCATTCCTGCTTAGCATCGTCTTTCAGTCCAGATACAACTTTATTTCTTTATCACTGTGATGAAGTATGTTTTACTAAACTTTATTTTATTGCAGCTTCCCAGAAATGCATGTTTTAATATACCAGACAAGCATAAGCAATGAGCTCATATGCAGAAAAGGATCTGGTTTATAGTTATTGAATATACATGCTCTGTGTTTGCTATGAGTTTAATATGTATGTCATGCATTCTACTAAACAATTCAAGCATAAATGGAAAAGTTGGGTAATAATGGAAAGAATCTAAAGCCTTCGGATGCCAAAGGGCTTGATGGAAAGGCAGATAGGAAGTAAAAGCTTTGATTCTGCTGTTCATATTTGGGTTTGATGGCAAAATCTACAACAACTGTGATGATGAAGGGGGACTTTTTTTGAAGCTTAATGATAATAGGTCAAGTATGTCAATTATTTGGTGCACTTAACTCAAGAAAAGATGCTCACTTCATTGGAAGGTAAAAACAGGAAAGCTATAGTTTTTGTAGCTGTAATATACAGACAGGAAAGCAAAATTCTGCATGTTTAGCAATTTGGGTCTGACTCCAAAAAGCAGCTTCAAAATAGTACTATGGCATTTTGTGGCCTTTATCTCCCAGCAATTTCATATCAAAGCGCTTAGCTTTCTATCAGTAGCGCACAGTCTTCCTGGAAGCTGAAAGTCAGACTTTGTTGCTTTTGATCTGCACATCAGCAACAATAAGGATTCAACCATCAAAAGTTACAGTCTATTAGTCTGTCCATAGACTTAAGTGGGTGTTGTTTCAATCCCCTTGCATTTAAGAGCTTGGCCTTTTTTAGTAGTGGTTATTAGTATTGTTGTTCTAGTGTGTTTCATCTTTGGACCTGTTAGTATCCTTTCGAGCTTGGGCATGTCAAGTCCTTTTCTTTAGGGTGACTTAATGCAGAAGACAGAGGACTTTCTGGTTTTATCCCTTCTCAAGGAAGAAAAATTAGCCCCAGTGGCAGAAAAGCAGCACAGGTAATATGACTGTTCAGCACTGAAACCCAGCAGTGGTCTGAGGTTCCCAGAACTGCATAATTCCTCCTAAAGGAAATCTGAAATAGCTTGTTTCATCCAAACTGAAAAGTCAAAAAATTATTTAAACAAAATATTTTACTGCTAAAATACTTAAAGAGAGTGTTGAAATTAGGCCACATTTGGACATTTTTATTAACAGTGCATTGTATGAATGGAAATGGACAGACTTTTGGACACTTGGATTCAGGCATAGCACTTCTGTGATGGAAAAGCACAAAGGCCTTGTCACTGTTGCACTAGCCAATGGGGTGTACCCAGTCCCCCTCACTGATAGGAGGGCAGAGCAAATCTGCAAATGCAAGAAGCAAATAGTTCCCCCCAGACTGGGCTACTCTGTACACATCAGCTGTGCAGCTGTGGAAAAGCTCTGATGCCAGGTAATAAACTGGCATAGTTCAATTGCCTGTACTTCACCCTCTTGATTAAAGGCAGGCATTTGCCCATGTTCTCTAAATTACTTGGGATCATTTACAGTTGTAAAAATGTGCTGTTACAAAAGCTTTGTCATTCACCTTTAGGGATGAACATGTTCAGCTCTGACAATGTTATCTAGAGAGAACAGCAGCTCCAATCATCTCAAGCATGCTTGCAATATAACACGGCTTCAGGCAAAGCTCACTGACACCAGTACTGCAAAAGAAAGGAATGGAAATGACGTGACCATTATGATGAGAAATGTGAGGCAAATGAAACACAATTTTGCTTGAACAACCAAATTTAAATAACAGAAAATTGCACTGCCTGTCTTTTTTAGTGTTTTTATTTTTTTCCCTTTTCTAGTTCTCTGAAGGTCTTCTTTCTGTAGCAGTGAATTATTCCTGGGCTTTAACATAAACCAGCATGTATTGCTGAAAGCTGTAGCGCTGACCAGAGTGAGCAAAAGACTTCCAAAACACTGCCGTCTCGCGGCAGCCTCTTTGCACCACTGCATCTGCTGCATAGCACGTACAGCCGTGCCAGAGGTCACAGGCAGATGTCACAGGCAGTTAGTGGTAGGCAGAATACACAGTGAAAACCTCCTTAAATTTCACAGATGAAGATGGAGAGTTGGTTTTGTGCAAAACAAGAAAATGAATCGGATGAGACAGGTGCCCAGTTGGATGATGACAAAGTGAACTGCTGCCAAGTGAAAGGCGGCCCCGGATTCCCTTGATGGGTTTCTGTGCTTTCATGAGCCTTATAGCAGCCCTGAATTCAGTCACCTCGTTGGAGCAGTTCAGAGTCTACACTGACAGTCAGGAAGGTTTACAGCTTGGGGAGGCAGATGACCTGGGATGGCTTTCTCAGAAAGGGAGCTCTCTTCTTTTCCAAGCCAAACTTGCTGTACTGTCTCCAGCACATCCTGTTAAACACATTTGGTACAAAGTGTCACAGTAATTTTGCAGTAAACACCAGATGAAAGTATTCTAAATCATGTGAATTAATGTGATTTCACCACCACCACCACCAGTATTAAGTCAAGGAGGTTTTCTGCCATGGCTTGCTTTAGCACTTACCACTTAAACCATCATTATCTCTATGTCTAAATTACCGCTATTCACAGTATTTCAGCATGTATTCTACAGTGTGCTTTTAAAATCAAACTAATGTCTTAATTTTTGACATATTAATTATTTCCTAGAATTACAGTCTTTAACATTAGGCAAATGAGGGTCAGCTTTTCCATTCTGTGGCTTTTAAACACTGGGGTTTTTTTCGGAAGAGTTATTTTGTGCAGGGTGGAAGACCTGCTTGGTTGCAAGTCTGACCTGTACCTCTGGCAGTCTATATGGGGCTTTATACAGAGCTCATTAAAGTCACTAGGTGGATTTCCACTGACCTGTAATGAAGAATCTTTTTATTCTATGCCAAATGTGTTGACCTCTTGTCCTGTAGTATGCTCCAGAGTTTGTGTGAATCTTCTGTTTATTGCAATCTGCTCAGAGGTATTGTTAGGAAGAAATTCTTTCCAGACTGCAAGCTCCAGCTCTCTGAGCATCTTCATGGCCTCCTCTGGACCTGCTCCACGTCCCTCTAGTGTTGGGGGCTCCAGAGCTGCATGCACTACTGCAGGTAGGGTCTCACAACAGTGGAGCAGAGGGAGAGGATCACCTCCCTTGACCTGCTGGCCATGCTCCTTTTGATGTAGCCCAGGATATGGTTGGCAGTAGTAGAGCCCTGCTGGGGCCAGAATGCTTGCTGCCTTTTGAGACCAAGACCCTAGATGCAAAATATCACTCCACCTAACATTAGTGGCTTTAGCAGTAACACTAGAACCATGTGGGTAGTCCCAACAGCCTACGATAAAATTCCTGAAGAGACGGAAAGTACTGAATGCAAATACAGCTGTGATAATACTACCTTCATAACAGATTGATATAGCTACTGGCACCAGTACAGATTTGCAAGGCTAGGTTGTAATTTGATGCCTTTCTTGCCTTATTCTCTTAAATGTATATAATTTTATTTTATGTACCCACACCTTATAACCCTTGGTTTCACATGTCTGCTGCTGTAAAATACAAGCTTGTCATTTTCTCAGATTTCCAACCTTTTCCTCTTCTGTTTCTATTTGACCTATTTTGTTCCCCTCCCTTAAATGCACTCAGTTCTCCTTAATGATGTGATGCAGTTGCAGAGATGCTTTCTGTAAGGCAGGGAGGCCTGTTGTCTTTCTGTTGCAGAAAAATATTTGCTTCTCATGGTTCAAATTTGCTGAACTTTTTAACCAGCTTGTGTTTTTCTAACTCCTCCCCCTATTGTGTCTTCATGTAAACCCAATGGCTATCTGTAAACACTCGCTTTAATCTTGATATAATCTGCAGCTCACTAAAAGTGCCGTTCATGTTTGGTTTTGATATTTAATCTGTTTGGACATCCCTAAAAATGGACTGACTTTGAGGCAGCAATAAGGTGCCAATCAGTTTATTAACTCATCCTTGTATAGAAGTGACAAGCTTCATCTGCTCTTGGAGCCTTGACTAAATACAGACAAGAAGAAACATGGAGAAAGCCATTTACATCCTTTTTATTTATAACTTTGATGTCAGCAGGTATCTAGCTTGCACTGCCTAAAACAGCATACTTTCCATACAGGCACACAGGGTGAAAAGGGAGGTTTGTTCTTTGAGAGCTGGGCCCTTGGTGATTATATTGGTATCCCCTTCACCCAAGTTCAGGTCCAATTATTGTTTGGTCTTGGAACCTCCCAGAAATCAGAGAGATGTTAGGGATAGAGGCTTCATAGACCTACAGTGACAAGACAGCCCTGATCATAGCTCTATGTTGGGCTTACCTGTTGTGGATTGTAAAGCAAATGTTGCAAATTGCAACAACAAGTGAGGCTGAGAGTCCATCAGCAAGGTGCTCAAATCTCCACTAATGAAGAAAACTGTGTTACACAATGGTGATAGGCATTTCGCCTCTGAGTTATCTCTGCTGAAAATACTATAAAATACTATTAAACTGCTGAAAATACTATAAAAAAATCACTCTCATAGAAGAGCTGTGGGAACAGCTTTGCTCAGGAGTATAAAATGTGCCAAGGTTGTTCCAGTTATGAAGGTTATTGTAATTTGTAAGGGCTTCTTTCTTGGTGCCAGCATTCTTTACCCAGCAGAGTAGTCAGGTCTCCAGAGGAATTGTTTGTTGTACAGTCCAATGCCAGTGGAGCCTCAGCAGAGCATCACCATGTCTGCAGGGGATTTCAGCTGTACCCACGATGACTTGCTCTAACCTCTTTGGATAAATCAGTGTCCCGTTAGTATCTCTGCACACTGGAGCCCCCAGCATTAGAGCAGAAACTTGCATAAACATGAAGAACTTCTTCATTTGGCTCAGTAATTTCTGATGAAGGACAAATTAACGTCCACTGATGATCTTCTGTTTGCTTGTTCTTGCTCCTTTTTGTGGAAAAGCCTTGCCTCCTTATCTCTCCCACTTGAGTTCATGTAGCCAGTCCATAACTCTGATCTCTAAAATCACACTGAAAAACCAGCTATGCCAGACCTGCTAGCTGCAATGACAGAATAATTTGTGTAGCTGTGACTTGTCCCTCTTTCATTCTCTCACTCAGTAGCCCCTGGAGTTTGGAGACACAAGGGCTGGGTACAATTCCCATCTCTGCCACTGATTTGATGAACCTGAAAGAATTGTTTCATTTCTTTGGGCTTTAGTTTCCCCATCTGTGAGCATATGATCTTTTGTAATGTACTGCAAGATCTTTGTCTGGAAAATGTTCTTACAGTATCCAAGTAGTGCTGTGTATTACAACAAACCAGGATGTGTTGAATTTTGGATATTCTTGTTTTCTTCTTATTTGATTGAGGGATTCCTTGGACCTCTTTCCATTTTTGCCTGGATGTATGCTTATATGCTTGTTACTTGTCTGTCTCCCTGATTACTTAATCTCAAATTGAATTAATTTGATCTTAGTTGACATCAATGAAGTAAACTGCAGATGTAGAAAACCAAGGTAAAGCAATGCTGAAACCCTGTTTTAAAGTTGGGTTTTCTTTCTCTTCTACTATTTTATATAATAACATAAAAAAATATAAATGTTTGAAAGAAGAAAAAAAGCCTTTTTTTCTGCTGCTAAGACAATGAAAATGAAGTGTGAATGATAATGGATGACTATGTTACTGCAGATCAATTCTGTTAAATCCTTCTGGTAATGAAAATAACTATTTGATAGAGCAGAGTGAATACTGCACAAGAATTAACGGATGATCAGAGTCATTGGATACATCTACTTAAAACGGCTTCCTCATGAACAAGGATGTAACATTCCGTGCTCCATTGCTATGAAAATGCTAACAAAAGGGTTTATGGACAGGACTACTCATATTCAATTTGCAGGAATACTCATAAAAACCCATATTTTGTGTTTGTTGCATATTTTGCATGGGCAGGCCAGTGCTGGCTGTGCTTCAGAGAAGCACTTGTGGTTTTGTCTAGTTTTAAGCATACCTTTAAGTCACATCAACTTTTGTTCCATGTCAAGAAAATGAAATCTTTGCCACTCATCTTGATGACAGCAGGTATGGGCATATCATCCATGCAATCCAGATGGCATTTCCATCCCTAATTTATCAGCTCCTGAACAGAAATAAAATGCTGTGTGCCACAGAGCCATCAGCAGGCGAAGGGAGTCTCCAAGGCGTGTGTTTGACCTATCAGTGCTACTAAGCTCACCAAACAACAGCACTGGGAAGGAAAAAACCATGTTCCTCAGAGGGGATACCTTGTTCTTCCTCAGGTGCATCATTTGGATGGTACACCCTGGCAGTGAAATCTCATTGCTGAGCATGATTACGCAGCTCAGCTTTATGAAGGTCAGGAAGGGCCAAAGGTAAGGACCTCAGCCAGTGTGCCATGAAAGCAGGTACTTCACTAGGCAGCATGCAGCCCTCCTTCCTCTTCAGGCTTTTGCTGCTTCCATTTTCTGAGCATTTATGCTGACCACAGTTAATGCTTTCTTCTTCCAGTGAGTCTGCTTTGCAGTGATGTACAGGTGCCCCTTTTACTAGAGAACTGCCTGGGCTGGGCTGGGGCAACAGCCACTTGGGCAACGCTTCACATGGCAGTGCCTCCTTGGGTACCTGCTGGAATGAAACCAAATTGCTGTGGTGCTGCACAGCAAGGCTAGTGAATTAATGAGCATGTAAAGAGATCTGGAGGCTTCTTAGGAAGTGCATTGTTAATGCTATTAAATATTACTTAGACCTACAGCAAGCTGCATGTTCAACAGTTTAAACTGTAATTGCTAACTGAAGCAGAAGTAAGACAACGTATGTGAATCCTGTTGAAAGCTAATATCATTTTGGCTTCTCCGATTAGCAGCCTCTACAATTAGCAGTGTGTGCAGCTGATAATGTTAGTGGAGAATCTATCATACAGTGCTGTAGAATGTGTTCAAATTTGAATACAGTAGACGTGAAGCATTTTCTCAACCTCATGAGTATTGCCAGATAACGAGATAAAGCAGAGCCCATGCTGCCTGTGGGAGGAGCAGGCTAGGAGCCACAGGAATGTGTGACTGACTTCCAGTAACCTTACTTTCTCTCCCTTTTCTCAATACATTCATGGTTTATGGTTCCAGCACAGACGCCAATGCCTCATCCATTTTTCGCCTGCCCTGATCTTTTCCTGAGACATAGCAATGTTTAGGGACAAGGGGAAGAGGGAAGAAGAGAAATCTCTCTTCCGTGGCCAAAGCAGGAATCTCCAGCTCATATCATCCAAAGTCCTTGTACTGGCACATATTTTCGTGGACTTTTTTCATGTGCATAGCACTCTGTGTCTGTGTATCTATTCAGAGCAAAAGTTAGACACACACACGAAGCCCAACAAATGTTTTTCCCACCATCCATAAAGTCTAGTATTTGAAGAGTGAGTAAATTGGGTCCTGGAACCCATGCTGGGTGAAAGAGAAGTGCAGATGCATCGCAAGTGCCTAAAATATGACCGGTCTGATTTATATATTTATTAATTTATTTTAGTGCATTTGGAGCAAAGATGCAGCTGTCCCACCTCCCTGTTGTTTTGAAGTTCTAAGATCTGGCTTTTTACTCTGTCCTTCAAATGAGCAATCAGTATGCACTTTTTCATGGCTTAGCATATATGGTTTCTAGCACCTAAAGACGTCTGACAGTCACATCAAACATGACTGGGCATCCTGTACATCCCATTACAGTCTTCTTGTGTTGAAATTTAGAGAAGAAATGCACTGTTGATGATTTTCCCCTTAAATCTGGAAACATTAAAGAAAACATTTCCTAGAGGTGCTTAACATAGGTAAATTCTCTTTGCATCTATAAATCTGAGAACATCTGAGTCTTTGTGTATAGAGGTATAGAGGATACTAGTGCGTGATAGCTGCTGGACTTAAACTATTGTTAGGTCTATTCTGCTATGAGCCATTTGGCAGGGAAGGTTTCTCTGTGGGGGGTGCTGGGCACTAGGCAGTGCAAAAAATAAATAACAGTGATAGTACTGGAGACCTCAAAAGCCTCTGAGAAGTCTTAGTTATGACACAGTAATTTTGGATGATCTCATCCCTGCAGGCAGGTGAGTGATGAAGGGTTCACTTTACAGGATCCTCCATGTATTTCATGGGGACACAATCACTACCATTCAGCAGTCTCTTCTGAAAACTTTTGTATTGCAGTGAACACTCTTTGCTTGCATCCTGTCCAGCTCAGCTCCTATCTTATTTTTCTGTCATTTAAATGATTTTTCTTGAGAGGAGGATGAGACTGTAATAGCAATACTATCTGCATATTTTCTAAGATCATGCCACATTATCTTAAGCTTCCCTTCTCTTCAGAACTTCAGGCAACATGCTGTCATTGACAGAGCTGGAGTGGCTTGAGGGCTGCCATGGTCGTTTGCCAGGAGTGTTTACACAATCCTATCATAGAATCATAGAATAGTTAGGGTTGAAAAGGACCTTAAGATCATCTAGTTCCAACCCCCTTGCCATAAGCAGGGGCACCCCACACTAAACCATGACACCCAAGGCTTCATCCAACCTGGTCTTGAACATTGCCAAGGATAGAGAACTCACAACCTCCCTGGGTAACCCATTCCAGCATCTCACCACCCTAACAGTAAAGAACTTCTTCCTTATATCCAGTCTAAACTTCCCTTGTTTAAGTTAGAACCCGTTACCCCTTGTCCTGTCACTGCAGTCCCTAATGAAAAGTCCCTCCCCAGCATCCCT
>NDXB01020777.1:0-15338 GCA_002631895.1 Agapornis roseicollis | reverse complement strand
CAGCTACTAAAGAGAAGAAAAACTGACTGCAACTGCTGAACCCAGGACAATGGACTATGTATGGACTTATATATATGGACTAACCCCCATTTGGGAGACAGTACATTAAAGCTTTATGTAGAATCATGTTTATTCCGTAACAAATATGGTTGCCAGTTCCCAATCATCCTAAAAGTGTAAATTAGACTGAAATTTTCTCATTATTTTTCCTCCTTTACAAGAAAGCTTTTGGGAATCCCATGCAATGCCAGTGTCTGTCATAGGATGCAGTCTTAGGGAAATAAAGGCTGAACTATTAAATTTAACATTTATATGTATCTTTCTCCATATGAATGCCCCAATGCATGCCTATGGATATCTGGTAGGGCTGTAGTGATNGGAAATAAAGGCTGAACTATTAAATTTAACATTTATATGTATCTTTCTCCATATGAATGCCCCAATGCATGCCTATGGATATCTGGTAGGGCTGTAGTGATAGGACAAGGGGTAACAGGTTAAAACTTAAACAGGGGAAGTTTAGATTGGGTATAAGGAAGAAATTCTTTCCTGTAAGGGTGGTGAGGCACTGGAATGGGTTGCCCAGGGAAGTTGTGAGTGCTCCATCCGTGGCAGTGTTCAAGGCCAGGTTGGACAGAGCCTTGGGTGACATGGTTTAGTGTGAGGTGTCCCTGTTCATGGCAGGGGGGTTGGAACTTGATAATCTTAAGGTCCTTTCCAGCCCAAACCATTCTATGATTCTATGATTAAGAGGTTTTAAAAGCAAAACTACAGTGATACCTGCAAATGTCACCAAACTGTACAGAGAAGCAGATAAAGACAGCATTAAAGGAAATAAATTAAAATATCTTTACCACTGTAAGATTTGTATCAACACACGTGTTTAAAAACTAAAAGAAATACACTGTATTTCTGGCAGGGTATCAGGTTCTCATCTTCTTATTTGTTCTCCAGCTCATCTCAGCTCCCCCACACTGGTACTCCTTCCCCTACCAGTGCTCACAAGGGTACCAGTGATGAGAGAGCTCCATCATCATTTATTTGAGCTGTGTCTGCTGTGTCAGCTCTTCATTAACAAGAAGGAACTGCTGCGGGGTGCTGCACCTTCCTCCAGAAGTCCCCTGCAAGGTACCTGAAAGGGTAAATGTCCTTCCTCAGCTGTGAGGGCTGCCTTCCTGTGCTGATCTGCATTTTTCTATCTTGTTTGATGGCTGTACTTGTTTTCTTGCACCATAGTTTGTTTGGTTGGTGCTTTTAAGCCTACACACAGAGCTGAAATGTCACTGAGGAGCTTTCTCAATCCATGTTTAAGCTCCAGATACCTAGTCTCTGGTTTATCAGTCTTGTGGAACTTAATTGCAGTATGAAATGAGTCTAAGGAAAAGACAGCCCTTGCTGGAAGGATCTTCTGCTTTTACCTTAAGTTCAGCTTCCCTCGGGAGAACATTAATCAGACCTGGAATTCAGATTCATCACATTTTAACCTCCCTATTATCTAACATGGGAGCTATTCGGTATCACAGAGAAAAAAAATGAAATCAGGCATCATCCAGCATTGCAGAAAACCCCTTTTCAGAATCAAGTTTAACTACTTGGTGATATTATTTACTATTTCCTTAAATGCATGGGAAAGAACGATATTATACCATTAAACCCTCCATGCTACTGGGGCATGTGTTCGTTTTAGGATACCGGCAACACTGGGGTTTGCAGGCTGTGCATTTAGTTAACTTTTTCATTACATAAGGAAATTTCTGTGCTTTCAACTCAACTGTTTATTTAATCAAATCAGTGTCAACCACATTCCTTTGTTACTGCAGTATTTACTGGCAAGGAAATGGGAATGAGCTGCAGGGTTAGGAATTACTTTTATAGCAACTACATAGACACAGCTTAAGTAATCTGCATTTAAATATAACCCCACAGCCAAAGAATGCAGTCAAAACCTGAGCAGAGGATACCTGATCTTTAGGAGGATGTGTGACTCGGGATCTGGGTGTGCTCTGGCTGCGAGCACTGTCAGCCTGCAGGTTTAATAATTTGGTTAGCATCCCCAAAACAGAGCTCTCCTGCTCCCTCGCAGCTCTTTAATGTTTTAGGTTGTGTGTTACATAAAGGATTCAAGCATCCATTAATGTTCCGCCTGAAAATATTGCACCAAATATAAAAGCTGAGTGGAAATTAATACTCTAAGATAGTTCAAGTGACCTTATTTTCCATGACAGCAGGCAGTGCTAACTCCTGTTGATGGCAACTGCGAGGAGATTTTGGCTTTTCAACTTTCAATCTGTCTTTAGCCAAGAACACATCTGATTTGGGCAAAGAAGAGACTGAAGACTCCGAGAATCTACTGCTAAGCCTGAATCAGCATTCTGAATAAGGTGTGTTTAAAACCTTCTTTTATGCTCCTTTACTGAACAGTGTGTACTTGTCCTGTGGTCTAAAAGGCACCTGGATTGCCCCAAAGGGAGCAGATGAGGGGAGGGCATATTGCTGAAAGACTTCAACACACAGAGCTGAACAAAAAGGACAACGGTGTTTACTTTGGTTGCTGCAAGTTTTGCAAGTGGTCAGTAAAAGCCATGCAAACCTGCTGGCTGGCATCTCTGAACAGCGACAGGCACTGCCCTCAGAAAGCCCCATGCCCCAAAAGTCCTTGTATTCTTGCACCGAAGCTCTCAGATCAGCACAACCCAGCTACAGCAAAGAATCTGTGACCACAACATGGATTTTTTCATACAGTAATTTTTCAAGGGCATCTGTTTATGTGCATCTATCCCTGCTGTGTTTACAGCATCACACTGATGCCAGGCAGACATTTGCTCCAGGGTATTTTACCACCTAGGAGGAAGAGCACAAAGCCTGGCGGCATCCTCACAGGCACACACACCACCACCAGCATCCCCATCTTGTTACAGCAACATTAACCCTCTGTCCCTGGCACACAGATACATCACACAGATCCTGAATTACACACAAATATGGCTCAAAATAGAGAGTGAAAAGAGAAGGGCTCATCTAAAAATACAAAATCAGGCTTGAAAATATGCCTGCAGTTCAGGATGCATTCAGCTGGGTTTTTCTTCTTAAAAGGTGTAACAAGACAAAGTGGTCAGGCCTAATGGGCTTTTTTTGCTGTTTTTACAGCATGCATCCATGCCCTTTCCAATGATCTGAAAATAGAATTTACGGGGACAAAAGGGACTACTCAAGAGTTATGTTGCCACTGCAAACACATATTCTCAGCAGAACCAAAATAACTATGCTTGCTTCTTTTTAGTAATTCCAATACATGGGGGAAAAAGCTAAATTGGAAAGAAAATTATTTAATTTTTGGCATTTTTTCCTCATTTCTTTTAGAAAGCAAAATTCTGTCTTTACATTCGCCATGAGAAACCTGCCACAGAAGGGAAGGCAGCCATGTCTCTGCAGTCCAGCCTGTTCTACAGCCCCTTATACACTGCTGCTATTGCTGTTTTCAAAGCCTCAGGACAGGCATCGCACCCGGATATATCAGCAAAACAGCAGCTCTTGCTGAGTGTGGTGCAAAGCCCACTAAAGATAGTGGGAATCTCTGCACTGACTCCAGTGACCTTTGGACCAAATGCACTAACATATCACTGCTACGTGCCAGCAGGGAGCCACTGGAGGAATACAGCTCTGATGAAAAAAGAGAGAAGCCACAGATTTGCATTTTGCTTCCCTCCCCCTTTTTTTTTAACACATAAAATGTCCTTGCTAATATTTGCTGCATGATACTTAACGCCTTTTTTCCCCCAGCCTTTTTCCTGTGTAAGAGGAAAAGCAAAGGCTCACGGTGAAAGCTGAAGCTCTAGGTGCAATACTGCAGAGAGATCAGTGTGGGAGGACACTTATGCCTGCGCAGAATCCCACTGAAGCCCTGGGGCCGCAGGCTCTGCCCACACAGCCCTCTCTGCCTCAGCTAGGATTACAACCTTGTTTTAGTCAAGCTAAATTCATCTTAGAAATCAGTACAGGCAATAGAATGTGAACCCTGCACCACGGTCAGTGCACCACCTCTGCATCCACCTGTTTAAAAGTTTAACCAGGACAGATCAGGACACCAGTTCCCAATGTGATCCCAAAACCTGCCATGCCATAAAGACTGTTTTCACACACAGCACTTCATAGTCTTCTAGACATAGACAGGCACCATGTTGAACCATATGTTTTTAGAAGAAGAGTCAAAGAAAAGTTGTCTAATTTTGGTTGATCTCTTGTTCTCAATTCAAGGGCAAAGTGGCACTGAAGAGGAAATCATTTCCGGAACTGAATTGCGGAGCAGACATTTAACAACCAATAAGTGATCCGCTCGGCATATGAAAACTGAATGTGAAAATAAGCAAATGAGAGCTGGAGATACCTCTGCACAAAGAAAAGCTGCAGCTCCTCCACATCAGGTATTTAATGGGTTCTCTCTTTTTCTTCCCATGAACAAGGGGAGGAGAGGGCGATGAAATATAAAAGAACTTAACTACTCCTCCTGAGGCAAACAGAGATGATGTGAATGGCTCATTTGAGCTTTCTGTACCTTTGAAGAAGAGGAGACATCTCTCTTTTTTTCTCTCCACAACAGCAACCTTTCTTTTTCGGTCTGCATCCACAGTTTGGACATCAGCATTTAGCAGAACAGATGCATTTCTCATTGGCAGCAAATCTGTAATGCCACAGCCCATTCCTCTTGCATCAACAAGATGTAAGATTTGTGACCGGATCCCCTTGGTAGATGTAAGGTCATCACTTGCTGTGAGACTGTGAGAAATAAGAAGTGTTTCACCTCCTCCTTGTTCATGTGATCAGACTAAACACGTCCTCCTGGGAGGTCTTGGCAGTGCTGCGGTAATGGTTGGACTTGATAATCTGAAAGGTGTCTTCCAACCTAGTTGGTTCTATGATTCTTTAAGCTTGCTTTTATCTGAACTGTTGCTGAATGCCCAGTGGAGATTTTCACTGACCATCCAACGCTTGCACCCTGCTTTTCCCTTCCTTCACAAACCTTTACACACAGACCTCAGAAAGGTTTACAAAATCCAAATGACTCCTTTGAAGCATCATTTTGCCTCCCCTCTGGAGGTGTAAAACCAAATTCATCTTGGCTGTATTAATTAGCAAGGGTGGGTTCAACTCCGTTAGCTGCTGTCTGTATCTACCACAAAACCATAGTGATACATTTCTCAGAGCCTGCCAAATTGTTTGCAGGAAGAGCATTGGACAATGCAGAGACAGCACCGAACACAGGGAGAGGTGCACTGGCAGGGCTGGGCAGTGAACGCTGTGGCATGAGCTTGCCTGCGTTCTGCATGATGCAAAGCCAGAAGCGGTATTTCATCTTCAGGAGGACTAAATTCACTCATAAATTGAAAACCAAGTTCGATAAATAGCTAAGAAGTTCTAAGAAAAGCAGACATGGTGGCATGCTGGGCTCACTGCATTCATTCTGCTCCACCGTAGGCCTGGTAATGTTCCACTGGACATTATAAAATGTACCTTTATTTCCTTGGATAAATGGATTATCCTGAGAGAAAGGATGTTGGGAAGCTGCTTTACATTTGGCACAGCCTTTCTCCCTATAAGCCAAATTAACAGTTTTAGAAACAGGTTATAGACAGGTAAAAATATTTTCTAGAATATGAACCTGGGTTATAAAAAGGGTGCTCATACCATAGAGCTCTTGAAGTAACCAGCGAGTGAAGATGGCATTTTCTACCTCCTTTGATTGATTCTCCAACAAACAAGTTCTTGATGAGAACTCAGCATTACCATTTAATGAGTTTGTGCTACTTCTGTATGCACCCATTTAACAAAGGGCTGTAATTAAATGCTGATAAAATACTCCTCATTTCAAACCAGTGCAGTGGCAGTGATGGGTGTCCGTTTGGGGTTTTTCTGTTGTGGCAGCAGAGCAGGGGAGGACACTGGTCACCATAAGCATCCTCTGCACCAAAAAAGTAACGACACTAGAGTAACTTTCACCATAACTTTTAACAAAGCCTCAGTCACATGAAGAAATCAAACACGTCTCTGGTGTGTTACAAAATCGGAACAACAACCCTAATGAAAAACATCTCAGAGATGCTTTCCAGAAGAAACTCTTCTCATGCAGTGTTGATTCCTGTGCTGCTGCAAAGAGGCTAAGGCCTGGGTTATTCTGAGCCTGTAGTCACACTCAGTGGTCAATCCTTAGCAGCAATTTCATGGATGTGTCTGAAGTTCGGGCAGTGGAGAGCTCTACATGGCCTCCTCTCAAGAGAAAAACCAAAGAGGGATGAGAACAGACCTGCCCATGAATCATTTGAGACAAGCGATGAGGCATTTCCCTTGCTGGAAACCTCTCTCACATGGTACCATGGATGGACAACGCTCCCTCCTCTCTCCACTGTCATCCAACGCTGCTCTTGAGCGTGCGCCATGAAATCTCAACAAGGGACTAATGATCCCGTTATAGGTGGGATTAGCATTAGTGCTCCCATGAAAGATGAACCTCAAAAACATGTTGTGGTACTTGCACTGCATCACTGCAGAGGAGTTAAGAAGGCAAGAGGGTCATTGGCCATATTAAAAGAACACCTCAATATTTTCCAGCTGGACCAGTCCTCCAATGCAACTCCCCTTTTTCTTGCTAGTTTTTGTCTGCCTTGGATTCTCTGTCTGGAGATGGTCATGAATAGGAAATAACAAGCAAACACATCTCCATTATTCCTACCACACGTTACACATCCTTTGTGAGCAAAATGACCAGGACTTTTTAAAACTGTGGTGAAGTGTATTTTTAACTGTTACTAAAGATACAGTGAGTCATTAATGACCCGGGCGCCAGAAGAATGTGGCTTCTGGAGTCAACACTGCTCATTATTTCAAGAAAACAATTAGTCAAAATTAAAAATGAAGCCCTAGAGCTTCCAGGAACTGGATACTGTTCGTTGAATCATTCATGAACAGGATGAAGACAATAAAGGCCGTCTGGACCATCCCCTCACCCCTCTGTAACGGGTATAATAAGTGGAGACAACTTCATCAGTAAGGGACAATAAAATATAGAAACCCTTCAGGAGCTCTGACTGTGGAGGATGCAGGGATGTAAACACTGAGAACTGATGCTTATTTACTGACCCGGCTGTGTTAAACTCCAGGCTCCATACTTTTTATTTTTAAACAAGAGTCTTAAACATCGAAAAATACCAGCCTGAGAGGAATACTCACACTGGAAATAAGTTCAAATAAAAAACCCCCGCAGTGTCTAAAACTGGGATTAGACTTTTAAATGACAGCACAGGGATAGAAGATAGCATATTACCAGAAACAGAACAGAACCAAAGCCATTTCTTTCCATTAAAAAATGAATCACCATACTTTTCCCCAGCTATAATCCATTTATCTGACTATAATGAGGAGCTAGCATTTAATGTTCTATCTCTGCAGATTCACCCACTAAAATATAACTACCGCAGGAGCAAAAAGACCTTGGTACCTGCATCTAAAGCACTGGTAGCACTGTCTGAAGTTCTTCAATCTTAGAATAGCCACATCCCTAAGGCCAGACGCACTCTGCGTGATGAGATTTATTGCTATCAGATCAAATGGCCAGAAAAGCAGCTTTACTAATTTTCTGTCTGAGGTAAAAGCTCTAATCACTGTCCTCTTGGTTTTCAGCTACAAAGGGAAAACTGAGGGGGTTTTGTGGGTAGTTCTCTTTTTCTAAGGAAAAAACCCCAAACCCAGCAAACCCCAAATATATTTGGAGTTTCGGTTACATCACCCCTCCCTGTACTCTCAGTGACCTGAGAGACACAATCCTGCAGCAAGATCTCTCTGCTGATGCAGACATGTACCCTCAGCTGACAGCTCCAATAGAGGGGAAGTAGACAGTGTGGTTGCTCACCTCAGTCTGAATTCACTTATGGAAAGAAAAAAAATAGGGTTTTCCTCAAAGAAGGCTTGGGGAATCTGGACTGTGGACCCTGCAGGATATTTTTCACTAAAGATACCTTTCAATTTGCAGCTTTTTGTGCTTAGTCTGTGATCTACTTTTTCCTCGTGTCATAGGCTCTCCCTGACATGGCTTGTCTTGGTGTGATTCAGAGCAGGCATCTTGGGACTCTTCACTGACAGCAGGAAACACCATTTTCTAAGTGGAAAACACAAATCCTCTTCAAAGCTGAGTTTCACATCTCTTCTTCAGAAAATGTGGCACCCTTTTTGGGTCTGGGTTGGAAGGGACCTTAAAGCTCATCCAGTTCCAACCCGTTGTCATGGGCAGGGACACCTTCCATTACAGCAGGTTGCTTCAAGCACTGTCCATCCTGGCCTTGAAAATAAATAATCTGAATGTGTTACATTTGATTTATATCTGACACATCCCCTTCTATAACTTCTTGGCACTGCAGATGTGACTGCTGTCACTGTCTAGTAGTGAACGGCTCTAATGACAATGTTCAAAGCACAGAAACATTATAAATGTATAATGAGGCCCAAGAAGAGCAGCCTTCTATTGGCTCTTCCTTCTGTTGGCTTAAACATTACACTTTGGTTTGCAGTCCAGAATGCCCCATATTGAGAGCTTAGATAAGCAGCTGGCTGAGGATTAAATATAGCACTAAATCTTATGCGTCTTCCTCTTTTTCACACCCATGGAATACCCTCTCTGGTCTTGATCTGACATCATCAATATCACAAGCTTCTCTGTTTTATCTTTGCTGATTCATATCTCATCTCTCCCTCTCTACAGAAACAGAGAGGACCACCACATGCCACTCTGATTACAGTACCCTGCCTTGGGACTGACTTTGATAAATGGTTAAGGCATCTGTACTTTCAAATTGCAATACATGTGCTCCTTACAGGGTGACTACGTTATCACAGCAAAGAGAGCAGGAAAAAAAGAAACAAAACAATGTAGAAGATCAGCATTTATTGTTTCAAAAAGTAAGTTATTTCTTCTGCTTAATCACCCTTTGTTGCCTTCCATTAGCGGTCTGGTAATGAGATAATTTCTTACAGCACATTCTCAACACACCTAATGTAGCACGTTATATTCTGGAATCCTTGAACCACTGTCAGGAGATGAGGATGAGTGAACGAAGAAAACTAATTTCACAGTTTTGCTTTGCAAAGCATGTGTGACGCTTCCAAAGGGGATTTTGAGCCCCACAATTCAAAAAAGATGATCTCATGCCACAGGCACCATCCCAAGACCATATTAAAATGGAAGAGGATTAATACCAGCACATGCTATACTCATTTTGAGATTGTGTCACTCCTGTCCCTAAGAGCTCATCTTAGTTTCCCCTCTGTCAGGTTAAAGCCATTCTCCCTTGTCCATTATCATAGGATGATTTGGGTTGAAGGGACCATAAGGCTCATCCAGTTCCAACCCCTGCCATGGGCAGGGACACCTTCCACTAGACCAGGCTGCTCCAAGCCCCTGTGTCCAACCTGGCCTTGAACGCTGCCAGGGATAGGGCAGCCACAGCTTCTCTGGGCAACCTGTGCCTCAGCACCCTCACAGGAAATAACTTCTGCCTAAGAGCTCATCTTAGTCTCCCCTCTGTCAGGTTAAAGCCATTCCCCCTTGTCCTTTCCCTACAGGCCCCTGTCAGAAGTGCCTCTCCAGGTTTCTTGTAGCCCCTTTAGGCACTGGAGGCTGCTTTAAGGTGTCCCCGGAGCCTTCTCTTCTCCAGACTGAACCAGCCCAGCTCTCTCAGGCTGTCTCCACAGCAGAGCTGCTCCAGCCCTCGCAGCGTATTTCTGGCCTCCTCTAGACTTGCTCCAACAGCTCCACATCCTTCTTACGTTGTGGGCCCCAGAGCTGGATGCAGGACTGCAGGGGAGGGTCTCACCAGAGCACAGTAGAAGCGGAGAATTCCCTCCCTTGACCTCACTGCGGGTGATGCAGCTCAGGACACAGCTGGTTTCTGGGCTGCAAGCACACAGTGCAGGGTCATATTGAGCTCTTCTGCAATCAACACAGCTAAGTCCTTCTCCTCAGGGCTGCTCTCAATCCAGTCTCTGCCCAGCCTGTATTTGTGCTTGGGATTGCCCTGACCCAGGTGCAGGACCTTGCACTTGGCCTTGTTGAAACTCATGACATTTGCATTGGCCCATCTCTCCAACCTGTCCAGGTCCTCCTGGATGGCACCCCTTCCCTCAGGAAGCACCACTCCATTTGGTGTTTTTGGCAAACTTACTGAGGGCGCACTCAAGCCATGTCCCCAACAAAGATGCTAAATAATGGATCAAGCCCCTCCAAGTACATAACAGCAGACTAGTCCCTCTCAAGTGCAAAACCAGGGCATTTAATAGCAGCGGTATTTAAGAAGCTACTGGAGCATCATCTGGTTAATATTTATACCTCAGCTAAAAGCAGCTTTGAAAAGGCACTTTTTCAGCCACATGTACCAGTGTTTATGGCTAATGTGCTTTTGCATGGAGAGGGGGGGAGGAACAGGTGTAGCAAAAGAAAACAATAGTAGGAAAAAGGCTGTTAGGGAAAAACCGTGTAAAGGTCAAAGAATAGAGACCTGGTCCATCCTTAGAGCTAGTAAGTGCAGCAGCTCACAGTAAACGAAGGATGGTACAGTTTCATTTTGGGGAGAAGACAATTTGCCAGTCATTACAAAACTCCACTACAGCAATTTTCCAATTTACCAAATTGGTCCACAGAAAAACTCCCTTTTTTCCAGGTGCTTTTGCTGCTTTTCATTTGACATTTTCCAACCCTAACCACTCTGTGATTCTGTTTTTGTAGGTGACACAACCGGGCAGCACTCTTTGAAGTAAATACAGAAATGTTTCTTGCTGGGAGGGAAGAAAGGCCCTGTAAAGCCTTCAGTGCTCATTTTACATCGCTAACATCAGGCACTACAGATGTAACTGCCTAGCACACATAAAAGACTGGCTGAAGAAATGAGAATTAGCATGTATTTTCTCCTTCTTTCTTTGGGTGAACAAGCAGACGTGAGACGGCATCTAAATGAGCCATGTGAGACTTCATTTCCATGAAGCACAATACAACTTGGGCAGGAAAAACAAAATCTGAAGCAGCCTTGGAGTAAAATCTCCTATCTCAGAAATACTCTTCAATACCTCAGCATAATTTTGAAGGTTTGTTACTGTGTTAAACCATTATTAAATGACACACAGCAGGCTGAAACAGCAGGCCTTTCAGGAGTTTTGCTCCTTGTGATGAGCGCTATTCCTGGCTGGGGAGGGCTCCTTCTTGATGGCCCGTTCTAAGAAAGGGTTATCAGAGAACTGCTACCTTCCACTGCAGGATGACAGAGCCAGGGCACTGAATTACTTTGCTGGAGAACTTCCTCATCTGCTTCTTACAAGTTTCCTTTTGCTTACCCCAACAAGTTCTTAAAATTGCTCTTCTCCTTAGTGCTAAGGAGAAGGGCAGGCAGGAAGGCACATACAAAGCACCCCACTCACATGAAGAGGACAGTAAGCATGGTTATATTTTAACTATCCAATCAAGGACTGGTTTATTACTGGAATTTTATACTCTGCACTATCTGCATGGTCTACACAAGAAAGTAAACATCCCTAATGCAATGATGTGGATTCCACCACAGCAAGATCCACTAAAGCTTTTGTTTTAATGCCTGAGCCAGTCTGGTTATTTGAAACAGAGATGCCAGTTCACAGGGCGTGCAACTACTTTTAGTTTCAAAACCAGAAACTCAGTAGTTCATCAGTAGTCATTCTTCCATTTAATCTCTAATGCCCTTCCTGTTTTGCTCACAGATTATCCAGCTTTACTTTAAACATTGTAGAGGTAGCATCAGACTCATACACAGCGATAACACATTCAGTGTGAGAACAGTTTGTGTAAGATTGCAAACGTTACAGGAAACGGGACTGTACGTGGATCTCATCTTGATCAGTATGTCTAGTATATAATCTAGTTTCCAAAAATATCACTGTAGTTCCCTCTTTGTAAGGAAAAGAACCTGAAAGTTTGAGATGAGGTGATGAGATGATGCTTGCCATGAATAAGAATGTTTATATTGCCAATGAATTAATGTTTGCATGAATGTGTAACACTTTGTTTTTATCCTTCAGAGTGAGCTTTACATAAATTTTACATGTATCTACCATCCATTAATGATGGTACCATAGATCCAGATTGATTTCCATTGGAGAAAAGAAAAAGAATTATAAAGAAGCAGGGAAGAGCATCACAAATCAATCGTCTCTGACAGATGACTACAACTGGACTTGTTTTTAAGTAAATGGACTTGGGTTTAAGCCATGGTTTAGCAAGAGATCGATACAAGCTGGCAATGGCAGCTAACACCCGAATTCAAGCTTGGATGAATTTTGAGAGCTGCAAGACAGGCTTTGCATCTTAAAACCTGGAGGAAGGTGAAGAGATACGGAAGACCCAAGATTATGGCCAAGGAATCTTTCACATCCTCAAATCTACAGAAGAAATGCCACCTCAGAAAATGAAGTCTGGGGAGCAAGCAATCCCATCCCTCCTCCCATCCAAATCAAGGAAAAAGCAAGTAGCTTTTGAAGCTCTTTGAAGTTCCCTGTGCTGGGAGAGGGCTGCACTAGTCACTATGAAAAACAACAGGCAGTGCTAAAAACAAAGGGACCAGCTCCTGTCTGCAGCTCCAGACATTGTTCCTGGAGCCTCCAGGAACCTGAAGAAATTACATCCTGTTCACCTATTTCTGGTTGTTTTTTTTTAAAGGCATGCCCATGGGTGCACAGGGGCATCAACCAAGTACTGGCCTGACAAAGAGATTTCTTCTGCTTTTCAGTTTTTACATTGTCTGCTTTCAAAACCAGAGCTCTAATCAGAGTGCTCTTTCCACATCCATTCAAAGACAGAAAACCAAAATACAATCCCAACCTGAGACTACAACCATATGCTATTACAGCTGGCAACCTTGGTTAATTCAAGACTTGGATATTTTCAGTAGAGGAAGGAAGTGCCAGTGTTCAAGACCAGGCTGGATGAAGCCTTGGGTGGCATGGTTTAGTGTGGGGTGTCCCTACTTATGGCAGGGGGGTTGGAACTAGATGATCTTAAGGTCCTTTCCAACCCTAACTATTCTATGATTCTATGATTCTATGCTGATGTGTAAGTGCCTTGCTCCCATGCATTTTACTCTCATTGGAAGGTTTCATTAGCAACAATTAGCTTTTTAAGCTACAAAAGCTTGTTTTTCTTAAGCCCTGAAGTACCTGTCAATAGTTTGTTTCTTGGAAAAAGCAAGACACTTATTAGTTGCACATCTTGGAAAATCTAACAGGTTAAAGATTGGCAGAGCAAAGCACTCAATATCCTAATCAATATAGCACTCAGTGTGCTAAGTTTCAAGAGTTTGGTAGCAAACTCACCCATGAAATATTTTCTGGGAGTCTCAGTGTATGGGTTAAGAGGTGCATGGTGAGAGAGAAGAGAAACCTCTGGTTTCATTTATTGAGAGCCCCTGGGCCCTTCCTGATCCCAGCCAAGAAGTTCATCTTCTTGCATAAAAGAAATTAGCTTAGCATCACCAGAAAGCTTCATCTTGCTTACTGATGCCTGTCAAGATGTTTGTTCAAAAACGTTTAGGAAATGGAGGTCTATGAAATCTGCCAATGAAAGGTTTATTATGTTTAATTGAGGCTGATGTTGCATCTGGGTTGGGTTTATTCATTCATGTGGTTAAACACAGATGAGCGATTCTATCATTAGTAAATTTTGTAAAACAATCAATATTCTGTAATGTGAAAAGCAAAGTTATTTTGGGCCATAAATGTTAATAAAGGCACAAGACATCTCCACAGCCCTTTCAATTTTGCCTCCTGGGTACATTTGTTTTAGCAGCTTCCCTCAACGTTTACGTGCTGAATCTTCTTACAACTGGGATCCACAAAGTCACTGACAGAGTAAAGAGTGACTAAACACAGATTTCAAGTTACAAAACAAAGTTGTTCACATTTGGTGGTAAAACAATCCCTGTTACTGTTGGAGTGAGCTTCAAAACACCTCAGTGAACTCATGTTGTAGATAAAGCTCTAAATATAGCTTGCCTTTAAGAGAGTTTTGACCAAAACACATGATCCAGTTTAATAAGCATCACTCCTTCCTTATCCCCTGAACATTCTGCCTGCCAAAGGAGTTAGAAACAGAAATAGCAGTTTTATCTTCCTCAAAACTACCAATCCTACAGGCTCCTAACCAAGTCCCAGCTCAGAGGAGCGCAGCAGCCTGAGCTATATGGTGTTGGAACTGAAAGCCAGAAAACTGTTACTTAGCTCTTTAGGTATCTGAAAGGGTAGGACATATAATAGTCAACAATTCCACAAGTTCAGCCTCAACTCTTGGATTATTGGTTGTTGACACTCTCCTCNAGCCAGAAAACTGTTACTTAGCTCTTTAGGTATCTGAAAGGGTAGGACATATAATAGTCAACAATTCCACAAGTTCAGCCTCAACTCTTGGATTATTGGTTGTTGACACTCTCCTCAAAGCACAGGATTACACATATTCCCCCTGAAGCTTGTCGTTGAGCATCCCAAAGCAGCTCCAAAACAAACCCCAAACTGAAGCTATTTTAAGGAACAGATGACTGTGAAAAATACAGAATGAACACAGGAAAAGACCATGACTTTCAATAAGGCTCTTCATTAAAACAGCCATGCTTGAACAATCTGCTTTTCTCCCAAGTGTTGTTAAACATTCACTTCAAGTTCCATGTTTCAAAAATTCCCTCTTCCACTACCAGGGTATTTCCTTGTAATAAAACCTGATGGTTTACTCATGCCCAACATGTCACAGAAACTTTTATTATACGTGTTTTTCTATAGAGCTGATTTCATTGTCAGACTTCGGCATCTTGCCCCAGATCCCAGAAATGAACACAGAAATCAGCCCCAATTTGCAGATTACCAATCTACTATGTCCATCTGCCACATTTGTCGACAAAACTTCACCTCCCAAAGGTGAAGCTCCCTGACCTGCTTTATTTTGGCCCAAATACTACTGCTTGTATTAGCTGACATACTAATAAGAAAGAATCTATTCGAGTAGCCATAGTTAAAGAACAACACTTATTAAATCCCAGTATGCACCCTTGCAAAGCTACTTGCTTGGACTTTCCATACTTTGCATGTTTCTTGCTCTGAAATACATGCATTATTTATGCTACACAATGCATTTCTACCTAATACATTGTCACAAGTAGAAATTACTAACAGCAGATCCACCAGTCTTCAGTTTAACAGAAATTTATCATCTAAACTAAGGTACAAGTCATCATAGAATCACAGAACAGTTAGGGTTGGAAAGGACCTTAAGATCATCCAGTTCCAACCCC
>NDXB01020776.1:4854-15124 GCA_002631895.1 Agapornis roseicollis | reverse complement strand
CCTTCAAACCCCCCGCAAACTTTGGTTTTTTTTTTTTTTTTTTTTTTTGGGTGGTTTTTTTTTTTTTTTTTTTTGGTTTTCAAAGCTTTCAGAAAACATTTTGGGGATTTTTTTTTTTCTGTTTCTTCTTCACAAGCAGGGCACAGATGTTTCCCAGAGCTGTCAGTAATTCTCAGGTTCCTCTTCCACATCTCTATCAGCCCCATCTCAACTTCTTCCAGGATGACTTGTGTCTTTGCATCTAGATAAAAAAAACCCCAAGCATTGTTCGCCGCAGTAGGTGACAAAGTGCATTGCCTTGGGGAGCTGCATCTCATAAAGTCGTGGCGCAATCGTTTTCTTCTGAGAACTATTGTACAGTTAAAAACAAAAAAAGCAGCCTGGTTTGTGGTCAAGACAGTGATGTGAGAGGTTTACTCAACTGAATAACGGTGTCAGCGTGCAAAGATCAGCCATGGTGATTCCTGTTCCTTTCTTTCTAACTGGAAAGAGAACGAATGCCTGGAAGAAGCACCAGACAGTTGCTGTATCCGGGATTTCAAGTTAGCTCTATTAACTTGTGTTTATTAGATCTCCACAGAGCGAAGGACACCGGGCTGCATCAAAGCAGCATCCTGCCTTTTGTCAGCGGTCTCAGCAGATGCTTCAGAGGAAGGAGAGACGCCTTCCACAGTGTGTAGCAGTGAGATTGCATGTCTCAGTGAGGAGGGAAATTCCAGTGAGAGCACATGAGGGCTATTGCGAGGGCTGAGCAGTGTTTAACCACCCTTACTCACTGCAGCCGTGCTGTGGCTGGTGCATGTTTGGACAGCTCAGGCAAGCAAGATGTGTCTGGGCCCTGAATGATGGGAGAGGTGTAGGAAGCAGAAAGGGATAAGCATTTCTTGAGCAGTCCACGGACCGGCTTGCAGGAGGAAGAAGGGAGAGTGGCCACATACAGACTGACACAGACACCTCAGAACTGTAGACTGGGCACTGCAGAGCAGCCAGAGACAGGACTGATTTCACATGAAGTCAGGCTAAGTCTACAAGCAGGAAACGTTCGTTATTTACTGGCAATATGGCTTCTTGTTAAAACTGGCAAAAGTCAGTAGTCCTATTTTCATGGGGAGTGAATGAGCAAAGGCAACAAACACATTTTTTTGCTTTCTAAACTGTATATTAAAGCCATTGCAGAAGGGAGAGGAGCTCTGCAGCTGAGGGAGCTCATTGTTTTTCTGCTCTCAATGGTCTCTATTTAAACATCACCATTTTCACATTAAGGTGTGAACTCATCACACATAGCTTAGCAGCCTCTTCTATTACAGCTCTATTTTAAAAGTTACCCGTTCAAGCCCAAAACTCAGCTACCTTTCACCTCATAGCTGCTACTTCACACCAGGCTACATACAATTTTCACCTCAAACTGTCCCAGAGCAGTTCATGGCTGCTTTCTGCTTGTATGTGTTTGGAATAGACCCACAGCATCTGTGTATCTTTGAGCAACAAGCAGCCCCATGCCTGATGTTTGGATGCTTAAGTGACTGCAGTGGGTTATATGCAGCTCACTGGTCTCTGCTCCAGCCATGGCAGAGGCAGGCTCCTCCAGAGAGTAGGTGCTGCAAGCAAGGAGCTCAGAGAGGAAGCTGAGCTGATGAGGTTTCCCTCCCTCCTTTGGCTCAGTGAGTCTTGAATTCTTGGCTGCACAAGCGGAAGAGCTGAGAAAGGAAGGGTGGGAAGGTGCCCTTCCTTCTTACAAGTGCTTTAGCTAACTAACAGCACTTGAGTGCTGGAAGTCTGCCTTGAGGTGTGTGATGTGGTGGGAACCCACGTTGAACACCAGCACTGAGCCAAGCGCGTCCTCCAGCCCCGTGGAAATTACAGGGGACAGGAGCAGCACCACAACTGCCAGATGTTTGGTTTCCGTTTCTTTCTCTTACACATCACTGCGTTTTGTGAGGAGCCTGATCCTGTCACTGCAAGTGTACCTTGAACGCAGGGACTGTGTGCTATGAATTGTCTGAGAGGCTTGAAGGAAGAGCTCTTTCCTGTATCCCTGCCAGTCTGAGGCAGGATTTCAGTGTTGAATGGCTCTGGACAGCACAGCTCTGGGCATGTGGCACAACTCCAGGCACCTTCTGTAGCACAAGTAGAAACATCAAGTGTCTGAAGTGCTTGGGCACATCAGGGCAGTGCTGGCAGTTTTGGTACCTCTGTCTTGCCAAAACCACTTTTGGGAACCCCCATCCTTTGTTCAACCTCAGCTTGCACGTTTGGGAGTGTGCTTGCTGATGGAAAGCCGATCACTAGGGAATGACAATCAGAAGACTGGGGGAAGACAATCAGAAGATTTCCCCATGTAAAAGAAAGAAAGCTTTGAGGAAAAAATGCTTCTTTTCGGCCTGTTGCTCACCACGAGAGTAAACTTGAGCAAAAGGCTGCTAATACTGGAACACTGGCCCTGCAGCTGCACGACACACAGCATTGAGCTGGCTGAAGTCACTGAGATTCATGAAATTGCCACATTCATTCATGAAACTGTCACTGCGGGTGGCACGCTTTGGGAATTGTCTGTCCTTTCATATAAATCTGTCCTGTACTTCCCTACTTGTCCTGATCTGTCTGACTGAAGCGTGGCTGTCCCAACCAGAATCCAAACCAGCTCTGGCCTGTTGGATAATCCCACGGAGCACAAACCCCCACATCTCCCTGTGCTGCAGAATGCTTTACCCTCAGACCATTTAGCTCCGGCACTGAGCAGTGTGGCTGTAATAGCACAGTTCCTTGCATGAGCTGTCTGGATATTTATACAGCTTTGTGGGCAGGCTCCATAGCACACTCTGTTTCACACAGCTGTGGCTAAACTGTTATTAGCTCCCCAGGCAGCGGGTCTGAATGCCCCTGAGCTATGAGATGAAGCATAGACAAACGTTGGTGGTTTTATATAATTTCCCTGGTTAATTATTAGAGCCCCTCATGGCTTTTAATGTGTTCAGCCTACCAGGAAGGGCAGTGACATTAGCTCCATTTCACAGAGAGAACCAAGAAACAGCAAGGGATGAGACAAAATGCTTCTGATTTCTCATGTTGGTCCTGGTCCCTTTATCCACAGCCCTGTGCGTCAGTGTTTATTTGGCTCTGCTTTTACTAATGCCTGCCCTAAGGAGAGATCTCCCTCTGCAGATGTTCATTCACACCTCAGCTCTGCTGATGGATGCAGCCATGCCAAACCAGCTGGCCAGCCCACAGCCCTCCAAAACGATCCTCACAGGTTTCAGAGCCTTCTAGCCTTCCTAAAGACCACAATGCATCCAGCAGACCACAGCAGTCTCAAATAACCCCCTTCTGAAACAGCAGCTCCTTCTCACTCCATTCACTGTTCCACCTAGAGATGGAGGCAGGTGCTGTGCCATTAGCACATGCATCTTGCACTGTAGGATGGATAGATCTGACCATCACTGGGGCTGACTTCCAGGTTGTGCCACCCTTTCTATTTACTATCTAGCGTGTTGCTCTGTCTAGATCTGTTTTCTAAGCAGTCCTGGAAAAGACTCTGGAAGGGGTAACTCAGGTGAAGGCAGATGGGTATAGAGTTGCAATGAGTGGTCTGGGTACAGTGCAGCAGGACACTATTCCTCTTTGCTGTGCATTGCCTGACAGCTCTGTTGGGTTTATCACATCAGCAAGGCTGCTCCCATCACCTAGGGCCTGACATTTGGACAGTCCACATAAGAGAGAACTACGGATGAGGAGAATGAAAGACTTGGATTGGGAACCACTGGAGAATCTCAGGAGCTGCTCATAGCCTAGCCCAGTGCAGAGCAAGGTGGCAGAGAGGAAGCAGAGCAGCCAGGTGAACCATGGACAGACACCTTGCGTGTGCCTCTGCCTCACGCAAACCTCACAGCTCTTCCAGAAGCTGTTTGGGCTTTGGCTCTTGCCTCTTGCCTCTGCAAAAGCCATGGCTGATGGCTTCTGTGATGGATATTGATGCTCCTTGCAGCCTCCACAGGGTCCTCCTGTGAAGCCATGTGGCAGAGTCGACAACAGCATGCATGTAGGCATGATGCAGGGCAGGATGAGGATGGGAAGTGAAGACCACCACCACGCACATCCTGTCTTTGTGCTCAGAGGAAGCCAGTAGAGATCTGCTGAGAAAGTCAGTCCTGGATTCACAAGAGCACATTCCCACACTGCATTCAGCCGTTAATAGTGGTGGTGAAGAGAGGAAAGAGGCCTTTGCTGTGCAGACAGAGCTTTGGGCTACTGGAAAAGGAAGAAAGTTTTTTAGGGGGGCATTACAGGAAGCTTGTGTGAGTGACTCAGTATCTTATTGTAGAGAAGTCTGGAAAGCTGCAGGACTCCATAGACAACAGTGTTATAGCAGTGATGTTTTACAGCTGCTGCACCCACTTACTAAATCTTTGCTAGTCAGTACCTTTAATGGCCCTGAGCAGTCTCACCTGGGGCTCCCCACACCTGAAAATGGCTCTATTTAAGCTCAGGCTTGGGCCTATGGTATGTTTCTCACCTTGGTGTGGGCATAGCTGTCTCTGGGCTTACCTCTGGGGTGAGCCTCAGCAGTACAGGTAATTTGTCTCTGGGGATGCACATTGCAGTTTGCTTGCAGCCTGGCTGTGGATGGGGAGATTTTGGAGTCTTGTTGCAGCCTGGTCTCCAGCCCTGGCTCTGCTTCCCTTTGTCTCTGTTTGGAATAACTATATGGACACTGGACCTGGTGATGTGTGTGGCCTGGCTGGGACTGTTAATGGGACTTCCTTGGGTAGGGGTTGCATCTGCTTGATGAGGGCACTGGGATCCCACCACTGCCTGTGCTGGGATCATCCTTGGCTCCCAGGTTCCCTGCCTTTAGATAGCAGCCTCCTTCATGCTCCCTGATGGTCTCCTGTCAATCTGATGTTGTGCATAACTTCCTAAGAATGCTGGAATAGCAGATAGTTGCACCAAATAAAGGACTTGTAGGTTCCAGGGTCTGTGTTAGGGTAGCCAATTTTAGGTTTTGGAGCAGGTGCAGAACTCAATAAGGTGCTTCTCTTATTTTCCCTAGGAAAAATAAAGCATCTTGAAATGGGATCTGTAGCAGCCAGGGTTATGTGCAGGGAGCAGCCTGAGCTGAGCTTGCAAGGAGCAGTGAGCCCAGGGACTATTTTTACTTCTATTTCTAAGAAGATGCTGCCTGCAATGGAGGTCTGTTAGCCTCTGCTACCCAGAGAGTATAAAAGGGGATATCTGTTGTGTTCAGCTTCTCCAGAGACTCTGTAAGGATCTTGTTGGGACACAAGCAAGCACTATGCTGTGAGCTACTCATGCTGGGCTCCTCCTTAGTTACCAAGAAGAAATGGGCATAGTCAGGGTGTGATTGCCTTAGATACCTCTGGTAAACTTCACTATTGTGAGTGTCTGTTTTTCTCCAGTGACTACATGGAAGTCAAGCTGATGAATTAGCACCTAAGCTTACACAAGTTGTGACCCATGTGGGGTGTCTGAAGCAATGAAAAGGCTGAGATCAGATATGCCTACAGAGCTCAGACAGAAGGATGAGAGAGTGCAGGATGTCAGCTTGGGATGCAAGTGCTTGAATTTCACTTAAATGAGCTGTCAAAATCCTTGCTGGATCTTGCCTGGCACACCTGGCATAAAGGTCAAAGCAGAAACTGGGCCCCTTCTCCTTCAACCCAGAGCCCTTCCAACGGCTGAATTGCTTTTTCTTCCTCTTATGACTATGAAACCACTGGCAATGGGGTCATGTTGTTCCCCCCTTCTTCCCTGCCAGCCTCTCCAGCCCAGCTCCTCCTCCCTGGCAGCATGGCTGTGGAATTAATTTGAATCTCAGGCAATTGTATTTACAGGGTAAATGATTTTATAACTATTTCTTATTAGCTTCTTGGGCTTCCTTGCTATTTTAAGCTTATTTTTCAGCTTCAAGCTCTAGCAAAATGGACTTTCCCTTGCTGAAAATGGGCGTTCAGAGCAGGAAGGAACTTGACTTTGTGAAGATTTATGTCCCTTTTAAGCTAATTATGTGACTGTTTGTAACAATAAGCTTCAGTTCCACTTCGGATAGTAAAATTTCTCTAAGCAGTTATTTGCCCCGGGCTATAAAGTGTCTCCTGTTGAAACTCAATGAAAGGAAGGAACTCATACATATAAAACTTTGAAAACGTGCTGCTAAAGTCTGGACCCTGTCTTGGATTGGTTGTGCGGAAGTCTTCGGATGTGGGGTTGGAAATGCATTGTATGTGCACCAGTGTAAGAACCTGCTAAATTCTGAAAAGCACTTGAGGTTATTTAAAATGAGATTTAAATGTTTTCTGGCCGTAATGAAGATGGACAAAAACCCCTTCTGTAGGTGCAGGGAGAGCAGAAGATCATTTTGTTGTCCTCAACAAAATCTGAACGGAGGAAAAGATGTTTCTTTGAGACAAAAAACCTCATGAGTTTTGATACAAAGCACTTTTCCTCTCACAGAAGTTTCCATCAAACCAAGCTTTATTTTCACAGTAAAGACGTGCCCAAATGTTTTAAGGAGAGATTCACTTCTGCAAGCACTTCATCTTCTTTGTTGCTTCATTCTCCCTTTATTTCTTACTCTGTGCGGCTGCTGGGGTTCTTTTCTTTCATTAAAAATAAAGCTAGATGGGCAGCAATAATAAGATGTGTTATATATATTGTATATATGTGTATATATATATACATATACAATAACTGTTGCTGGTGCAGCACCCCTTTGCTGCTGCAGGGTGTCCCTGGGGATGCCTCTCAGCAAAGAGTGGCCAAGGAGGGCTGCCAAGTGCCATGAGCTTTGGAAATAGAGGACATGACAGCAGAGTTGCTGTCCTTCTTCCTGCACATCCAGGGGCAGGACACCATTTCAGGAGGCTTGGCTTGGCCCTCAGTCACCTCTTGGTCCTGGGAGCTGTGACCACACCAGGACCTTGTGGGCTTGCAGGGTATGTGAGGGAACCCACAGGGTGAGTGCTGTGGCAAGCACTTGTTCCTTGGCAGATCTCATCTGTTCACACAAGCCCAACAGCCCTGTGCATCACATCTGCCCTACGTTCTCCCTTTGTGAAACTCTCCTGACAATATACATCATCTGATTTTCTGCTTTCCTGCTTTCCTTCTCTCACTCAGCTTCCCTGTAAGCATTGTAAAACCCCCTCTGTGTTCCCACTTCTTTCTCACCAGTACTTGTGTCTCATCAGTTCTGGACACTTTTTTCTTAAGCAGGCAGATCCACATTCTTTATCTTTACACTTCCCACGCTTGTTTCCACTACTATTTCATACAACCTCGCTATTATTTAATTCATTTCCTGCTTAGTTTTCTTTATCTCTCTCCTACCTTTTCCATCGCTGAAATCTTTGTGTCTAGAAGAGTCTTCATCCCTCACAGCCTATTCAGATGTCAGTGTCCTTCAGGCTTTGGAGGACTGTTCCTGCCTTTGGCTATGTCTGTTTCCACATCCTTTGCTTTTGCTTCACAGATCTCTCCATGCCAGTGGTTGATAAGGATCTTTGCTCACCAGCTTCTCCAGGGTCAGCTCATCTTTCTTTGTCTTCTCTTTGCAGTCTCCTCCTCTTGCCTGCCATGACCTCGATGATTCACCTTGCACTTTTGCTGCTTCCTGATGTTGCATGGTCCATCCTGACAACTTCAGGCTCTGCCTTTCATCCCATGCCCTTTTTCTGGTTATGTGTACATGCGGTAAGAATGCCTTCTCTTGGCCATGTAACTGTAGTCTGCTGGTTTTTCTGGTCTCTATTCCTTTCTTTTTAACACATATTCCTGACTTTTTAATGATTCCTAAAGAACTGCCCTTCATTCTCTGCTATTCTTCCTCTGCACCTCATCTCTGGATAACCTCACACGTAGAAAATCTAACAGCTAGTTGCTGTCAATAGGTAACTGACCTGTCTTCGAACATCCGAACACAAGTCAACATCTTTGTTGCTGACATGGACAGTGGGATTGAGTGAGCCCTCAGCAAGTTTGCTGATGACACCAAGCTGTGTGGTTGGGTGGATATGCTGGAGGGCAGGAATGCCATCCAGAGGGACCTTGACCTGCTTGTGAGGTGGGCTGATGCCAGCCTCGTGAAGTTCAACTGTGCCAAGTGCAAGGTCCTACACCTGGGTCAGAGCAATCCCAGGGACAGCTACAGGTTGGGCAAAGAGAAGATTGAGAGCAGCCCTGCAGAGAAGGACTTGGGGGTGTTGGTCGATGAGAACATGAACATGAGCCGGCTGCAGTGTGCGCTTNTGAACATGAGCTGGCTGCAGTGTGCGCTTGCAGCCCAGAAAGCAACCATATCCTGGGCTGCATCCAAAGGAGCGTGCCCAGCAGGTCCAAGGAGGTGATCCTGCCCCTCTGCTCTGCTCTTGTGAGACCTCACCTGGAGCATTGTGTGCAGTTCTGGTGTCCTCAACATCAAAAGGACATGGAGATGTTGGAACAAGTTGAGAGGAGGCCACAAGGATGATCAGGGGACTGGAGCATCTCCCATACGAAGACAGGCTGGGAAAGTTGAGGCTGTTCAGCCTGGGGAAAAGAAGGCTGCGTGGAGACCTCAGAGCAGCCTTCCAGTATCTGAAGGGGGCCTATAGGGATGCTGGGGGGGGACTCTTCATTAGGGACTGTAGTGACAGGACAAGGGGTAACGGGTTCAGACTTAAACAGGGGAGGTTTAGATTGGATCTAAGGAAGAAATTCTTTGCTGTGAGGGTGCTGAGGCACTGGAATGGGTTGGCCAGGGAGGTTGTGAGTGCTCCATCCCTGGCAGTGTTCAAGGCCAGGTTGGACAGAGCTTTGGGTGCCATGGTTTAGTGTGAGGTGTCCCTGCTCATGGCAGGGGGGTTGGAACAGGATGATCTTAAGGTCCTTTCCAACCCAAACCATTCCATGGTTCTAAGTTATCTCCCAGACTTCTATCCTGAACATCCACCTTCACCTTCATATTTTTGGTTGCTACCATTTAGCTCCTGATTCCCTGGAAAGGGCAGCACCAGCTGATCTTGTCCTTTCAGCTTCCAGTGAACTGCAAAAGCACTGGAACATCTGCATGAGCAGAGCACCAGAGTGGAAGGGAGCTGGGTCAGTGTGCAGAGGTGCTCATTAGAAAAGGAAAACCTGCCATCTGGCAGTGACATTACTGTGTGTCCAAGCAAAACACCAGTGCTTTCAATTTGGAATTAAATAACTGTCTAAGAGGTGTGAAAGTGGGGAGTAAAAAGAGCTTTGTTCTCATAGACCTCAAAGGGGAAATAGCTTGGATTAAGTTGACACTCCAGCAGGTGTTCTTTGCTTTGTTTTTAACCACTTCATCTGTGTCTGCTTTGAAGGTCAGCCAGTTTCACATCAGCTTCTCATGGGAAGCTGAGGGTCTTTCAGATTCTCTGCTAGCAATATTCCTGACCAACTGTGCAATTAGGAAGTAATCAGTAGTTTGGTCTTGTGTAACAGTTTGTGGCCCATCTTGGGATAAGTCTTTATATATATAAAAATTGTTTGAAAAATGTGCTATAACAACCACATTCCCTCTCATGCAATGGTGCTCTGGTCTGGGGGGTAATCAAGTCACCAAAAAGCACACTCATACCTGTGTTTCTAGACCTTCACACTACTACTTGCAAGCATTTGTGTACTGTTGCCTGCAGAATTGTGGCTCTGCTTTGGTGACGCCAAGGGGTAACTCTGAATTGCAGTTTTGAGGGTAACTTGATAAACCAATCCATGACAAGGATGTAAGGTGGTGGAAGTGGCCACAAAGCTCGAACACAGGCACAGCTTGGGTTTGTTCCACACCTGAGCGGTGTCTCCAGGTCTGAACCAGGATGGGGAAGGCAGGAGAGGGCAAGCTTGTGTCAGCTGGTTCATTAATTTGATTTAGACTACTGCTTTTTGGTTTGTTTTCCTTCTTCTCTCACCATCCTTTAGGTTATCTCAGTACCTGTTGGGGGGTGAGTGTCTTATCACATGCCAGTACGCTGAAGAAGTGTATGCAGTGTTGTCAGGAAGAAACCTTATTTCTACAGGGGTATTTTAGAGCTTATTTGGCTGAAAGAACTAAGCTGCTTGGAGCAGTAAATCGGAACCGAACACTTAACGGTTAGGAGCAGCTGATGTCCTGCGATGGCTTGAGGATCCTGCAGAGCAGAGGTGTTCTCACCCAGCTGCTGAGCTGCTTGGGTCAGTCCCTCCTCTTCCCTTGTATTTTCCTTTCTGAACGCAGGATGGCGGCACATGCTTTAGGCATTGGAAGATTTTTTTT
>NDXB01020775.1:4272-15511 GCA_002631895.1 Agapornis roseicollis | reverse complement strand
TTTTTTTTTTTTTATAAAAAAAAGTTTTTTTTTTTTTGTTTTTTTTTTTTTTTTTTTTTCTTTCTTCCCATTTGATTCTGTGGTTCTTCTAAGGTATTATTTTCTTCTTGCTTTTTAGAGCTAAATGCAGCTGTCTAATAGACTGTGTTGCCTTCTCTTAGTACTCTAATTGGTATTACACCTCCTTGACCTGGAAGAACAAGGGCACTTTTTCTAAAGGAAGCAAATTATATACTTCAGGTTGTGTAGCAACACGGTGCTGATGAGCAACTCCTTTAGAGGGCTTCTGTAGAAAGCACTTTCAGATTACAATAAACTGAACTAATAACATCTACATTTTTTAGTATGGTATTCTTATGCTGCTGTTAACAATGCAAATCTAATCCCATCATTAAAATCAATGTAGTACAATTTTCTATACCTAAATTTAGATCTTAAACATTTCAAGTCATTTCCAAAATATTGTAATAACAGTAATTATTGTTAATCTGTTATTTTCGTTAGTTAAAATCCAACTTTGGGTGTATTAAGAAAGTGAGAGATGAAATAAAGTTAGACTTAACTAAAAATAGAGACAGAGGTAAGTTGAGCTACAGAGTACAGTTTCTAGAAAACATCAAACAAAAGCTATCTTCTTGTGCAGTTTGGGGTGGAAATACATGTAAACCTATGCTGCTTATTTAATGTCTTCAGCTATGTGTATGGAACAAAACCAGTGTTGGTTAATCTCAAATCTTTGATGTGGCTGAATGCCAGAATTATGCAGCAGTGTTAGAGTTCAAACCATCTCTTTAACTCCATGGGGATTGGGTGGTAATTAAAGTCCCCTTTCATCCTCCCCAAGGGCTAACTATTAGTTCCTCTTTATTTCCAGAGAGGGGTAAGATTCTCCTTCATGCTGCTTATTACCATAGATCAGCAGAGCTTATGGTTTCTGCAGCCAGCGACTGGATGTAGGGAAACAAGGGCTTTGGCAACTGAAATAAATTGGCTGCTGGCATGGGACTATAATTGAAGCACAAAGCTATACAATGCTCACCTTCTCTCTGCCCAGCAGAGAGTCATTTGCAATGCTCTGTGTCACTACCACAGGCATGGAAGAAGATGTCAGCCTCACCTCTTTTAATTAGGTGCTGAAAGCTAAAAATATTCTCCTTGTATGCACTAGAAAGACAAGATAAGATACACCTGCTGACTCCCACTTGCTGCAAACCTAGTAACATTGTATTTGCTGAATGGCAATTGAATTACAACCAGGAAAATGTAGCTTCAATGAAAGCTTCAGAAGGGAAAGCTGGAAAGAGCTGTACATTTTACTTGCATACAGAAAACTTCACCTCCCAGGCAATGAGCTCTGATAGTGGCAGCATGTCCCAGTCCAAGCCTGCAGACTTGCACAGGGTCATACAGTTCTCTTGAGCTCTCTCCAACTGCAAACCATTGAGAAAGCTGAATAATACCACAAAGGAAAGACTGATATAGTTCTGTTAGCAAAGGCATTCAGTCACCTTTGGAAACTGTATCTTCATGTAGCAATTCAGAGACAACTTAGAACTGGGAAATCAATATATATGTTTTGGCAGGAGTGAAACTTTCTAAAGAAGAGATAGAGGCAGCTAACAAAAACAAACAAACAAACAAAAATGTTATTTCTGACTTAAATAAAAAGACCAAAATAATTGTGCATGAAAATCTCTTGGCAAAAAAGCTGTTAGCACTTTCTATTCTTGCTCTGTTTTGTCTAGTTTAAAATCATCTCAGTTACTCTGATTGAAACTTGAATGTTGCTTTATTTGCATTCTACTCAAAGAGGACCTAAATCAAAAGCAGTGGGCAAAATATTGGTCAGAGCAAAATATTTAAAAATCAGGGCTCCTTCTCCCTAGACATATTGATTCCTATGGGAGACTTAAGTTACGGAAAATTAAATCTGTTGATGGTGATCTTTTCCCTTTTTTGACACCACTGTCTGGATACATCAGTGTAGCTAGTCTGAAGTATGTGATCTTTCAGGTCAGCTTTCTAGTACAGAAGTGATGATATTAGCTTCACAGGGTTCTTTTCTTTAATATAACCTTATTTGCATGCTAACATCAGTGTTTACCAGAGGTGTCCCATTAGAATGCAAGGTGATAGTTTCCTCTATCAGGCCCACATTATGTTACATAGCCATGGAGACTAAAGTTAAGAATAAATTCTGGTTTTGATATGTTTGTCCCATGCAGGACAGCGATAATTCAGCCAAAACCCACCACATGCTTTCCTCCAAGAATAAAATCATTAAGCAGTCAAGCAACTCAGACTATAGTTATCTTCATCTGATATCATGTCCCAGAACAAATGATACACTCCACTGTCTGCAGGTTGCCTTCCTCATGGCGATGGCTGGTATCTTTAATCCCTGATACGTTTTCTACCTGTAATAGTGAGAAAAGAAAAATATCCTGAGATGAATATGCTGTTCACATGTAGGAGGGAAAGAGATATAAAACTGGATTTATGCTGATGCCAATCATGTTGTTGGCACTTTTTTTAAGGGTTATTTTAGAGTGTGGTAGTGTCCAGAGTTGGATGGATCGGCACAAGAAGACCTAGTCAAAGTTTAAACCTGAGAAGGAAATGAAATTAAATGTAATCAGGTGTCAGTGGTTTCAAAATTAAAGAAAATTCCTCTCTAAGGGTTCAGCATTGGTTTAGTCATTGCTCTTTCTGTCTGTTTTCATAAACATCTTTAGTGACCTTAGAAGAATCGCTGTCTTATCTTTGTACTTAACTAAGCAAATTAATTTTCCCCATGTTATTGTAAGTACAATCTGTAAGGTACCTGGATCTGCCTATGTTGAAAAGTTCTTAAAAGGTTTTGAAACATTCTTTTCCAGGATTGATAGTTCAACCCGCTCTTCAGAAAGGAACATTATCTTTCTCTCTCTCTCTCTTTTTTAAAAAAAAAAAAAAAAATAAAAAAAACCAAAAAAACAAAAGGGAAGAAAAAAAAAAAAAAATAAAAAAAACCAAAAAAACAAAAGGGAAGAAAAAAAAAAAAAAATAAAAAAAACCAAAAAAACAAAAGGGAAAATAAAAAAAAAAAAAAAAATTATCTTTTACAAAGCTGAATGAATCAGATACCATCCACAGATATTCAATCTGCAGGGTAGAATATCTCCTGAATAAAACATGCCATTTGAAAGCACTGTATCTTTAGCTGATTTGGTAAAGTCAGCGACTATGGCAGGGGGGTTGGAACTAGATGGTCTTAAGGTCCTTTCCAATCCTAACTATTCTATGATTCTATATATATGATGGTAGCATCAAGCCCTTTGAAGTGCCTGTACAAGGTTTGCTGGTTGTTTATAACTCTCTGCATCCTTTAGAGTTTTAACTAGTTAAACAGTCAACATTTCTTGCTACATCACTGGTATGTCTTTGTGTCATGAAGTCATTCGTCCATAATAATAAAATAATTTTCTTTCTGGTAATCTAAATACTTGCTCTCCTTCAACTCAGCCCTTCTTTGACTAAGGATTTTTTGTTGTTGTTTATTTGTTGGGTTGTTCTTTTTTCTCCAGAAAAGTGTGTTTAAAATTATAAGACAAATTCATAGTTATGAGGGAAAAATAGCATTTTAATAAATAAATAAATAAATCCTAATATCTACAGGTGGAATCTGTAGTACTGACTGGTGCAGCATAAAGAAAGGACAACATGTTGAATTGTCATGTTCTGTTATTGTTCTAGAAGTATATATATATGTATTTTGTGTTTTCTGGCAATGAATTTGACACAAGTTGCTAGATTTGGGTACATAAGATAAATCTGTATCCAACAGATGTCAAAAAGTAGATTTCTGTATAGCCACCTCAGATGGCTGTCCCTATTGCATGTGCTGTTACTATTATGAATTCATGTATGTGTTGTGAGTAAACTGCTGGAATACCTCTAAGAGGATGTGTTTTTGTACACATAGCATGTGAGGGGCACTCTACCCTGACGTATCACTTCAGCCTTGGCTCCACCTGAGAAAGCATTTCAAGTGCATTTCAAGGTGCAGTTGAGTTCATACGACATGACTCAAATACAGATGCAGCGCAAAGCATTTCTATCACTTTGCAAGTGAACAGGATGGTTCCAGCAACCTAAATGAGGTATGTGGATGCACCTCAAGCAGTACACACTCCTCCTGCACTACCGCTTCCTTTGGTTTTTGCCAGTGTTGCCAGAAAGATAATTAGAACCAGTCTGGTTAATTTTTGACTTTAGAATTATATTTGTATGTTATAATTGCCTACAGAATGAAAGTTTTAGTCTCCTGTCAGGCCTGTTCCCAGTTTTACATGGTTTATCTGGAACATGCTGCATTTTACCATAGAAGTCTATTCAGTGAAGTGTCAACACATGATGACAGACAAATTTGTTCTTGGTATGCTAAACCAGATTGTATCTACAGAGATATGTGGGTGAGGGGTTGGTACTCTTTGGCATAGTTAGATCAATATAGCTGTGAATGGTAACTTGAGCATATAAGCATCTTAGCTGATAGCTTCCATCTATGGCATGACATAGTTTTCAGAAAGAGCAGTGCCATGCTACCAAAGTTCTAAGTAGCTGTCCTTGTCCCTTTTCTGGATAAAGTTTTTTGAAGTATGTGTGTTTATGGTTTCTGTTCCACATAAACCTTTTCCAGTGTATAATTCACATTTTGAAAGCAGAGAGAGAGTCTCTTAGGCATTTACATATTTAATCTGGGAAGCAAGTTCATTTGTATCAGGTTTATTTTTCCCCAGGGTGTCTATCCACCATCAGTGGTTTGCTTAATGAATGTATTTTAGCTATTGCTTCGTATCTCACAGGATTTGATTTCTTAAATATTTTAATGTCATTAGCTACCACTGGAAATCTCAATATTATTCTGTAAAAGGTAGTTGTACCAAGGTGCTCAGTGTTCTTTTCAGTCAGGAAAAATGTATATTTTTCTTAAATGTAGATTTCAAAGACAGTTCTGCATCTCCTATGTGTACATTAGAAGTTTAATGGCTTTCTTCTCAATGCACAGTAACCTTCCTAAGGACAACAAAATGTAGTAATGCTGGCTGAAAGCACTCTTTTTGGATTCATGCATCCTTCTTCCCTGGTTTCAGCTGGGATAGTTAGTTTTCTTTCTAGTAGCTGGTACATTGATGTGGTTTGGATTTAATATGAGAATAATATTGATAACACAGCAGTGTTTTAGCTGTTACTCAGTGATGCTTGCCCTCATCAAGGACTTTTCAATCTCTCATGTGCTGCCAGTGAGGAGAGGGGCACAAGAAGCTGGGAGGGAGCAGAGACAGATCACCTGACCCAAACTAGGCAAAGGGGTGTTCCATACCACAGCACATCATGTCCAGTATATAAAATGGGGAGAGTTACCCAGAAGGGACCGATTCCTGCTTGGGTTGGGCTGGGTATTAATCAGTGTGTGGTGAGCAATTGTATTGTTCATCACCTGTGATTATCGTTTTTTTCCTTTCCCCTTTTAGTTGTATATTCTCCTCCCTTGTTATTTCCTTATCATTTATTATTATTAGTAGTAGTAGTATTATGTTGCACTTTAGTTACTAAACTGTTCTTATCTCAATCCATGGGGTTTGCATTCTTTCAATTCTCCTCCCCATCCTGCCCAGGGAGGAGGGAAGTGGGTGTGTGTGTGAGCAAGCAGCTACAAGGTACTTAATTACTGTGTGGGTTTAAGCCATGACACCTTCATGTCAGAGCTTTTTTTTTTTTTTATTTTGCTGTATGGATTGTTTAGAATTTATTCTTGATCTGATATTTTATGAGGTGTGTTTTTTTGTTGTTGTTGTTGTTTGTTTGTTTGAGGCTTTTTGTTAGTGGAACTTCTTTCTCTTGAACAGTACAGCGTAACACTGCCCATGATATTTCCAGGTGCTGATTTCTGTATTTAGCAACACACTGTATCTCGTGAGGATTTCTTTCATTGAAGGATTCCAGCTAGTCACCAATTAAGCCTGCAAAGGCAGTGTCTTTAAGGAGTCACAGTTAAATAGTATTCACACCAAGGGAATGTCTCTGACAGGAAGAGATCTTAACACTGACATCTTTGCAGGTTGATACTATTGATCATCATTCCAGAGCCATTATTTTTAAATTCTGCTAGTTTTGAAGATGATGGTGTTATTTGGTTTTTTGTTGGTTTTTTTTTTTCAAATAAGTATAATAACAGTTACAGTTGCAAGAAATGGGAATAATGTCTCAGTTAATAAATCTTTAACCATGGGGATAGCATTCTTTATCTTTACTTCAGGAGTTGTACTTGTGCAGGGGATCGTTATCTGAACTTCACAGATGTCCTGATCAGAATCATTGGGTTTTCCATCATTTTTGTTTGATTGATTCACAAAAGAATTTGCAGAGAATCTGGGTTTGTTTTCCTTGACCTCTCAATACCAGATAAAGCTATATGGCAAACTATGTTCCTTTGACTCAAGACACTGAAATCCTATTGGAAGTATTCTTAATACTCTTCTCAGTACCACAGTGTAAGTTCTTCAAAACTGTAAAGACTAGAAGACCCTCTTCTAATTTATACATTTGATCTAAGCTGTAGGACGTATACTTTTTTGAGCTAGCATTGTAAAGCATTCGTCTGTATGTATACAGGTAAAAGTTTCCTTGTCTTCCTGATTCTACCTGTGACAAAGCACTTGAACTGTATATGAGTGCTGACCAATGCTCTAATTCAGGAAGCTTTTTTTACACGGCTGTGCAGCTGTGATGTGGACATAACTAATTAGTCTTCTGTAAGTATGCAAAAGTTCTGCCTTCAGATTCTGACCACAAATTTCCTTTAGAGAACAATCTCTTTTGTTCTACTAGTCAGAAGATCATGTAGCTCCCTAGAATTGCAAAACCATGATGAGCTAAGGCAGTGCATGGGAAGTAGAATAGGGAGGAAAAAACAAACAAAAAGCCCCAAAAACAAACAAAAGAACCCCCAAACCTAAAACCAAAAAACACACACAAAAAAACCCCACAAAAACAAACAAACAAACAAAAACCAACCAAAACCCACCCTGTATACTTCCAAAAAATGTAAGCTATGTACTGGTCTTTCGAAAGCACTGGAGGGGTGACTGTAAACATGTTACTTCACCATATTATTCTCTCCTTTTTCCTTTCTTGCCTGCCTTCCTTCTCTCCTCTCTTTCTCATTTATTAAATATATAGCAAAAGTAGGAGTTGCTTTTTATTTTTACTTTTGTGAACGTAATTGACCAGAACTGTATTCAGTGCTCAGGGCTGGGTCCAGACAGTGCCTTCTAGAATGCTGTCAATATTTCTTCTACCAGAGCTGGAGTTTCATTTGCATTTTTTATGCCATGTTACATTGATGACATTTACCTTACTAGTCCACCTGGTTTTCATCATCTTCTAGTCTTCTTAAATTTTGAATTTCTGGAGGAATTCCATTAGTCATTGGTTTGTCTTACGCTCATTGCTATTTCTGTTACTTCTGCATTTGTGACTAAACAATTTTTTTCCTGTGATACTCCAGTCATCCTCTGAATGTTATTCTACTTGAATAGAAGACATTGTCCATTGCCTGCCATTACTAAAATTGCAATTCTGGGCAGAGGAGCACAAAATAAGTGAAGATGGTACAAAATATAATATTGGGTAGTTTCTTAAATATTTTTATTTCCATGAGGCAAAAGCAAATTTAGAGTGCAGAGAATATTCTGGGCTTAGTATTCTGGATTCTGATTTTAAAATCTTAGTTGCAAACTGATACGATTTTTGAAACTGATCATGTTGTTGATGATGAAAATTATTCGGCATCTGGCAATGATGATCCACTTGTATGCACTTAATGTTTCATTTATGAATTCATTTGTTTTATTTAATTAGCTGGGCTCTTGTACTCATTCCCCTGAAACATGGCAATGTAATGTTTATGGAAGTGCATGTGACCTTGGAGATACACTTCTAGCCATTCCCCTGTCTTATGAGAATACAAAATCCATATGGTGCCCTCCAAAAGGAAAGTGTTTATTCTGCCTTGATGCCAAATTAGTTGTCATTACATTTGAATAAAAGGTGAACAGTTTGAGGCAAAATCTAATTATCGTCTACTGCTGCTTATAGTCTTTGTGCAAATTGAACATTTACATTTTTTAATAACAATGCAGAAAATCAAAGTACATCTTTGTCAGATTTGCTTATTATTGCCATCTATGCTGGTGTCATAAACTCTGATACTGACAGACTGACTGACAGAATAGCTAGAGAGCTAATTACTTGAAATACTTTTCATGAAAGCTATTAATAAAGGGTTGTCAGAATTACCACATGTGAAAACGGGTTTGGAGCACTTTGTTTCTACTGAAAATTTTGTTTCTATTGAAGAATGAATATAACTTGATTGAAATTATTTGCCAAATTGTAATGAATTTTTCATTAACGATAATTCATTAAGAAACTGGGTAGCTTACATTTAATGAATGAAAAGTTTCAACTTTCCAGCTCAATATATTTCATTTCGAAATGCACTTTTAAAAAAATTATCAGCATGAATCAGAAAAATTTACTCCTAAATGTAAATAAGGTGTTTGATTTCTATGTAGTCAAGTTTCATTTGATATGAACTGGTTGCTTGGAAAAGCATAACTGTTTGAAATTGATGTAAAAAGATTTTTCTCCCCTTTTTAAGCCTACTAATCAAATCAATCAATATAATCTTACAATAGGGTGATATTTTAAAGGCTAAGGATATTTTTGGAAGACATGTTGATGTTTAAGAATACATTTGATTAATAGTAATAAAATTAATATAAAATTTGATAGAAGGCTGTAGGAGATTGTTAAGTAGGTCTTTAAGTTCAGTACTTTAGAACAGCAGTTAGACATCAAGCAGTTACACAGTTCATGATGATCCACAAAATACCTGCTCCATACAAAATAGGCCACAAAGCTTTATCCTGTATTTTATATTAATTTCAACGCTTAAAGGACTGGGGATACAAATTAAAAACAAAACAAAACAACTACGTCTGCCACAGAAAGAGAGAAATCAAAGGCACTGAAGGTCTGACTGCCTCCAAGTGTGCCTAAAAGAGTGCTGCACTCACCATAGCATTGGAAGTTGGATGTTGGAAACATGACTGAGGCTGAAATTCATCCAGTCTTCAAATCTGGAGATCAAAGACCCTAAGTGTATGATCCATACATTGACCAGATAACTCTGAGAGCTGAAATCCTGTGCTCCTTATTTTGTATATCTGGTCAACTGCCATTTTCTGTATTATTTGATGCAACTAGCCAATCCCTCAGTACATGGACTGAAACAAAAAATTCCCAGGTTATAAGGATCCTTTTTGGTCATGCTGGTAGTCGTAAATATTTAGGAGAAGCAAAAGGACACAGTGAAGTTCAATGCACTTCCAAATGCAAACAAATATTTGTGGAAATGTTTTCTGGTTTTCACTCAGTTCTGGCCAATACAAAAATATTTTTATAGACATCTGAACTGACAAATTCAAAACAGTTTCAGGGCCAGATTTCTTTGCTCTCAGTATCCATTTTTGGATCACAGAGCTTGGGAAAATTAAACTCATGTTTTCAGTTTATCAAATGCATATCCCATGGTGAAACTGATAACCAAATTTTTCAGAGGTCTGCAGCCAGCCTGCTGATATTTCCCTTGAAAATCCTCTGGTGATGGTGCACTCCTGCAGGATGCACCTGCTGAAGCTTCCAAAGAGAATTCAGTTTGAGGGATTTTTACTTGTGAAGCTTTGTAACTAGGCTGCATCAAAAGATTTCTAGGGTGTGTTCACAGATGGTTTCATCAACTACATTAGTGATGAGTAGACTTGATAGCCTGTTTGGGTGTGCTTTTGCATTAGGACAACACATTTCTTGAGAGGAATATGGCTGGACCTCTCTGTTCTCAAGCAGCTAAGAGAATTTTCAAGCTGAGCATATTTTTTGTGAATGTCAAATAGTCAGCTGCCAAGTAATGACACTTCTGAAATTCCTTAAGCTTGTAACACATAAATAAGTTTGCAGCTGAAAACAGAATTTTCTTGGTAATATTAGATGAAAGCTATCTTGCTCGAGCTCCTGAAAGCCACATTAATATCTTTTACATGTAAAATATGTGATTGGATTCTTTCTCAACATCTCACATGCAACTTTGTAATTTAAATGGATTTTTTAATGTGTATTAATTTTAATGAATGACTGGGAGGTCATTCTCTCCTGGAGAAAGGGAGGGAGGTCTCTCAGTTCGAGTTGGCTAATCAAATTGCTATAAATAACCTTTGATAGTCTTAAGTCCCTACCCCTAGATGATTTCTCTCATCATTATCGAAGATGTTAAAAGACCTAACACCTGCAGAGGTTTGCTTCCAGCTGTTGGGAATAGTCCTGAATTTGAATCCTCCCCCTACAACAAATACCTTTCAGTAGAGGTTGTAAGTAGCATGTACTATGCCAAATATTTGGCATGTTATTGAAAACTCAAACTGATACAGATTGGCGTTCATGCTCACGCTTAGGTATCAATTATGGAAGGGAGACTGAGGGAAAATAATATGTACCCCTGCTCAGACGCCTGATTTGTGCTTGATCTACACAGTTCATATAGCAAAATTAGAGAAACTTTCATACAACTACTACAGAGATTTCAAGGGGAATGCAACAAAAGATGGGACACTGCAAAAGTGAATCAGAGGTATGTGGGCTTGGAGACTTCTTTCTGCAGCTGTGTGTTGCTGAATGGCTGTATGTCCCTCTGTATCAGCTCCAAACTCCTCCTGTTCTTCTTTAAAACAGATAAATACTATAGTTTGGGGTGGTTTGATTTTTTGTGTTTTGGGTTTTTTTTTTGTTTATTTAGTTGTTTTTGGGGTTTTTTTGTGGAGGTTGTTTGGTAGTTTTTTTTTTTCAGGAAGAAAAAAAGTTAATACAAACAATTGTAGTTAAAAATTCCATTTTGAATGTGAGTTTGACACCAAGAAGTTGATTCAGTTGTCCNTTTTTTTTTTTTTTTTTGTTTATTTAGTTGTTTTTGGGGTTTTTTTGTGGAGGTTGTTTGGTAGTTTTTTTTTTTCAGGAAGAAAAAAAGTTAATACAAACAATTGTAGTTAAAAATTCCATTTTGAATGTGAGTTTGACACCAAGAAGTTGATTCAGTTGTCCAAAATAATAATAAAAAAAAAAAAAAATACAAAAGCTAACC
>NDXB01020772.1:7224-17517 GCA_002631895.1 Agapornis roseicollis | reverse complement strand
AGAAGGAAAAAGGGAAAAAAAAAAAAAAAAGGAAAAGGAAAAGAAAAAGAAAAAATTAGAACCTCCCAAGCAGTAGAGGGGCAATGAAGAGTAAGTGTTGTACTCGGTCAATAACACTTTGTCTCTGCTGCTCCTTCCTCCTTACACTCTCTCCTGTTTAGCATAAGATACCACCTGCAGGAGATAGCTCTTCATGAACTTCTTAAGCATGGATCCTTTCTATGAGGTGCAGAGCTCCAGGAATTAACTGCTCCAGTGTGGGCTTCCCATGGAGTCACAGCTTCCTTTAGGGTACATCCACTTGCTCTGGCATGGTATCCTCTGTGGGCCTCAGGCGGATATCTGGTCCATCATGGACCTCCACAGACTGCAGGACACCCTGCCTCCACAAGCTGAAAGGGAGTGTCTGCTCTGGTGTCTGTGAAGCACCTCCTTCCCCTCCTTCTGCACTGACCTTGGTGTCAGCATTTTCTAACTCTTCTCTCACAGTTGCTGTGGTTTTTACCCCTTCTTAAATATTATCATAGAGATTCTACCAGCAGCACATAAGGGATCAGTTTTGGTCATCCATTCTGGTGTCAGGTGGAACTGGCTCTGACTAACACAGTGTCTTCTCAAAGAAGCCACCCTTCTTGCCCCCCCAACCTGCCCCTGATGATACCAAAACCTTGCTACATAAACCAAATAAAGCAGAAATTTAAGTAAAATAAACCCTAATTCAGATCTCCCAAATGCTGGTCTACCACTGTGCAATCTCCTGTTAACCTGATTTAGCATTGATGCATTAAGCAAAACAGAAGAAAAATGTTTCTCAGGGAGGAGGGGGAATAAATAAAAATCAAAATTAAGTGCCACTATGTGTGTATTAATGCACATTCGCAAACACATACACCACAAAGCTAGAATAATGCTAGAAAGAAAATCTTATCCTAGTGGATAGTAACCATTGCTCATAGTGAGAGAAGAAAGACAAAATATTGGATAAGTAAGGAGATAATGCTGTGCAAAAGATCCACTATATTTGCACTGAATCATATTTTTCGTTTCCCCTTTCATCCAATGGTGTGTATAATAAAAGATGATTGCCACTGAAATTTGCTGTTCCAGCAACTATGAGCAAACATAGAATATAATCTGGAGCATCATTTGTATTAGCAAAATTCTCAGCTGGAGTCCTACAGAACTACAGATATTGAATAGATTTATTGCTTATCATTTTCATACCAGATGGAGAATATCTGCTTCTCACAGTGAAAAGATGCATTATAAAAAAAAGTAACCATGATACTAAGACATCGTCATTCAGCCAAGCTAAAATAAATGATAAATTCCCTTTGTGGCTGATTTTTGTCTGGCCGCACCTGACAGCNAGATGCATTATAAAAAAAAGTAACCATGATACTAAGACATCGTCATTCAGCCAAGCTAAAATAAATGATAAATTCCCTTTGTGGCTGATTTTTGTCTGGCCGCACCTGACAGCACCTGACAGCAAAACTTTTCACAGGGAGATACCCACAGATTTTAAAAGGACAGTAACTCTAAACATCATTTCCCGATATCAGTTTAACCATCGCCTTCCTCTTTCCTATTTTTCCCAAGCTGTTGACTGGAACCAACTTATCTTGAGTCTCTAAGGAACTCAAAAGAGAAGTCTGGCAAAACATAGAATATAAATTTTCACTCCCATTTTACACCTTTAGCAAAGTAAACATGGTCACGGTCTTCTCTAGAATTTTCTGCCATTTTCTGGAACTTCACAGTCTTTAATAAAGTGTAAAAGACTAAAAGGATCCTGAGGTCCTACAGTGTGTGAAGAGTATGACTCTGGATCATACTTGTGCAAGTAACAAAAACTAGGGAAAGACCCTTATACTAAGGGTCCATGCTAACATGAAACCCAAGCACAAAACCAGATTTCATGATCTATGAACTATAAAGGACATATTCTATTAAACAAACATTTCTTGCATAGCAAAGTTATTACATTGTGTCATAGTAAAGCATTCAATAATTAATCCCACTTTTGTTTTGCCAGGATCTGTAAATCAAGAATTATAAAACATGGAAGCACACCAACAGGCAGGTATAAACACCTTATTAGTCCCACAGATAAAATACAAAAGTCACAGACCAACAGTAAACCTGAAGTGGTAGTCTCATCCTCTTAACATAAAACCAGTGTAAAAGGCTTATTGTCATCAAAAGTTTTATACTTTTTTATATCACTGCAAATAACCAAAGAGCAGCAGAGTAGCAGGCATTACTTTACTCTTCTGAACTTGAGTATATTTTTTAGACTGTACTCCATAAAGTATGGTTTATTTTTCATGTGTGTCTCTTTGCTGCACATCTCTTTCTTTTCCTATCTTTTCTCCCTTTTTCTTAGTAGATATATAATATAGACATTTACCTATTCCTAATGGATTCTTTGAGTGTGATGTGGAGTACACTTTTCAATACAAACTCATCTGACAATATTGAAATTCACATCCTTTGCCTTTCCTGAAGTGTGTTTCTTTTAAGAGCTGAAATTCATTTTTACTGTGAGCACAAGGCTGTTCTTTGTAAAGGATTGTTGTGTTTCTTTTGCCGTGGGAGCTATTGCCTGTGAAAGTGAGCATTAGGCTTTGAATAATTGTACTATTGGTTCCAATGAAACTGTGCTCCAACTTTTACTCCAAAGTCCTCAGGGTAGGAAAATCAGAGACACTTAGGTCTTCATATAACAGATAAAATATCTTGTAAGTAATAGAAAGAACCTGTACCTTTCTGGAAAAGGTGAAAAGATATCTGTTGTAGCCAGAGATCATGACAAAATTAAAGCACAACACATTTCACATGAAGAGAAACAGCAAAAGAGCTACATTTGACATGGGTTGGCTCTACAAGGAAGGGTATATCTAACACTCCCTGTTCATGGATGATAGATTAAACATGAAGGGAATAGAAAGCATCTTTGTGTAAACACTAAATTCAACCCTTTCCCTCTTTCTGTCATGTTTTCCTTTTTGATTGAATATGTACATTAATTTCATTAAGATTTCGATGTGTTTTAGGTTTGGTAAACAGAATTATTTATCCTGCCTGTGGAAGGTTCCCTTGAATTCACAAGTAATAAAGCTTCCTGACATGATTAGATCCCTTGTAGTCTATGTTCTAGTTCATTTTTCCTGCTCCTTTCTCCCTTCATAATTTTTTCTTTTTTCTTTGAACAATTATTCTGATAAATATTCAACAGCTGGATTATTCTGGGTGTTACAGGGTGGGGGCAGGGGGTTGCTAAGGCTTCAGTCTTGAAACTCATTTTGTGTAAACAATAAAAAACAGGTTTAATGATTAGCACAATGATTAGCACTGTCACATATTTAAACTTAAAGAAGAGGTCCAAAAAGACAAATACTGTGCTATTTGTTCCATATACTGAAAGAAATAGTTATCCAGGTTGACTCAAATTACCCCAGCCTAAACAATAAAACAAAAAAAAATCAGTTCTAGAAGAAAGACACTAACATTAAATAGGGTTAATAAAACAATTCTGTGCAATAAATGTCTCTGTATCAGCCTAACCACATCAAAAATGTTTTATAACACAGGATTTTTTCAAGAATGAAGCCTCAGTTAAAATAAGATATCAGTAGTGGTGCTTCAAGTCTTTGCTCACTGTCATTAGCATTTGTATTTACTCTTTTACACATTCAAGGAAGCATAATACATTCAGACTAATAAGCTTTAAAAAGCTCTTTCTTCTGTCTACTCAAATATGATTTTCTTCCCAACCCATTACCCTTCACCACCACCACCACCCATGAGTTACTTCTGCTGTATAAGAATAACAAATGTATTTTTCTCACTGCATTTTGTTTGCATTGTTTTCTGTCTACATTTACGACAACAATTTAAACAACTGATTTTGCCCACATCATTAGTCTTGATTGGTTTTATCCAGTAAGGACTTTGTAAACTTTTTTCATGGCTTCTGAAATTACATCAACCACAAAATAACACCAGGATATTTTTGTTCCCAACTAGCTTTAAAAATTCATTTAGAGACAACAAAAATAAAGTTTTAGGTAGAGCAAAAGGGCTTAGAATTGGGCTTTAGCATTCCTATATATCTTTGCTGCTGCCTGGCTCAGTACAATACAGATGAGCAAACCAGACTTGGAAACAAAATGTGCTCAAGACCCTGAGGCTGGCTGTCACAGAAGAGCAGTATTCATGTTCTCAAGCTCCTTGGGCCTCCTAAGCACAGTGGCCACATGAAAAACACCCACAGCAATGCTTCACAGACTGTGCTGAGCTCCAAGGCAGCACCTGGGAATGAGTGGCATGGTGACAAATGTCTCAGGCCAGAGCTGTATCAGGGAATCTTTCAACAGCAACGATGGACAAATGCCAGTCGTCTGCCCTGGCACTGCTCAGATTAGTGATGCTGGCCTGCCTATAAAGTCTAAGTACTTTGGTTGCTGTTTTGTGAATGGCTGAAGCACCTACTTCTGCTAGATGAGCTGTTTGAGACTTGCTTCACACATCAGCACAACCAAGATCTATAAACCATGACTTTGCCATCTGTATACCATAAATTCAGTCCTGTGAGGTTTCTCAAAGAAAAAAACCATGGTTTGGATGACTGTTTCTTCATTTGAAATCCTTCATCAGGCAGTCTGACATATAAGAACTGTTTTGTTAGGGAGTGTGAATGTTTGTGTGTGTAGTGGGAGAAGCAGCTAATGAATGCTCCCTTTAGATTCAGGATGCCAGCTTTCAAACACATGTAGAAACTGCACACTTACATTTCCAGAGAGAGTTCACAGATCCCTGCCAAATCATCTGCAAAGCAAAGGATGTGTGAACTGCTCAGCAGATCAGGACAGGTGGAAGCTTTCAATTAGGCAGGAAAGCCAAGGACTCCTGTCCCTCTGGAGATGCTTCTTTAAATATGTAAACTATCCTGGAGCAAACCTACAATAAGTGATGACCTGAAAATGAGCTACTTGTACTTCCTTACCCTTCTCCCCTGTCACCATCTGATCCAAAGCAACTTTAATGCTTTTGCAAAAAGGAACAAATTCTATTAAAAACATGATCCATAAAGGCCTCTTTACAGTCTGGCAGTTAAGGCATTCCTCTGCAAGATGCTGAAGTGAGGACAAATCACAACCACACAGTTAATGCTGAATGGTGAGGCACAGATTACTGTCATGGCTCAGTAAGACACCTCTGTTCTGAAGGGGGATGTACTTCTCTAGAAACTCACACCCAGTATGCAAGAGGATGCAGAGGCCTGTGCATGTGCACATCCCGGTGCCATAATCTACTGTGATCTCCTTATTTGGTGAACTGTTTAAGAGACAATATTTCTCTCTAGGATTTGGTATTCATCTCTGGGCTGTGGACTTCAGCCGAATGTCATACATCTGAAAGTGAATAGTACCGTTTGATCCTGAAGTAGCCAACATCTCTTTGCATTCTGAAAATTTACGTTCCTGACTTGCATTAGATAATCTCTTCAGGAACCTGGTCGTAAATTCAGATGGGAATTACATGATTGGGCAGGAAATAGGATATCTCTCCTTCAAGTCTTAGGTCAAGAGTTTGCCACTGAAATTCCAAGTGTCTGGGCCTGTGAAAGCTCAGAGCAATGAATTTCTCTCTACTTCTTTCTTTGCCTCCTTCCAGAGTTAAGCAAACTATTTCAAAATGAAAGACAAAGTTCCTCACAAGCAGATTTTGCAAATGAGCACTCCATAGGGGGAAAAAAAATAAGAAGAAAAATATTTTTTCCTCAAGTGGTTCACTGTTAAGTAGATTCAAACTGAAAGAGAATCAGCAATTCGTGCCCCTTTTCCATCTACACTAGTAAAACAGCCGTTTCATGTACTGTGGACAGGTGAGCATTTTCCTGTAAATGTGAATGAAACAGAAACTCAGAGACCAAAGCTCAATGGTGAAATATTGTCATCATACAGTAGGAAATGTATAAAACACTTCATGTCCTACTCTGCCTTGTATCTTATTCACACAGCTACAGGTTCCGTAGAGAAGAGATTCAGAGCAATCCTAAGGGGAAGGACTTGGGCTGTCGACTGATGAGAAACTTAGCATGGGCCAGCTTCAGTGTGCACTCACAGCCCAGAAAGCTGACAGTATCCTGGGCTGCATCAAAAGGAGCGTGACCAGCAGGTCAAAGGAGGTGATCCTGCCCCTCTACTCTACTCTCGTGAAACCTCACCTGAAGTATTGTGTGCAGTTCTGGTGTCCTCTACATAAAAAGGACATGGAGCTGTTGGAACAAGTCCAGAGGAGGGCCACAGGGATGATCAGGGGACTGGAGCACCTCCTGTATGAAGATAGGCTGAGAAAGTTGGGGCTATTCAGCCTGGGCAAGAGAAGACTGTGTAGAGACCTCATAGCAGCCTGCCAATAACTGAAGGGAGAATACAAGGATGCTGGAGAGGACCCCTTCATTAGGAACTGTAGTGATAGGACAGGGGGTAATGGGCTAAAACTTAAAACAGGGGATGTTTAGGTTAGATATAAGGAAGCAGTTCTTTACTGTGAGGGTGGTGAGGCACTGGAATGCATTGCCTAAGGAAGCTGTGAATGCTCCATCCCTGGAGGTGTTCAAGGCCAGGTTGGATGCAGTCTTGGGTGGCATGGTGTAATGTGAGGTGTTCCTGCTTATGGCAGGGGGGCTGGAACTAGATGATCTTAAGTTTCTTTCCAACCCTAACTATTCTATGATTCTGTATCAGTTGAACATCACGTTTTTACACTTGGGACTGAAAGGAAGTTCTTCAGTATTATGATGACATTATAATTCTTGATTTACAGCCATGGAACTAGTTCCTGGAGAATTTTCAAAAGCAAAATGTCTCAACAGCCCATATTTCCAGGCTGTAGTTTTAGCAGATAACAAAAAAAGCTCTTACTGGGTAATGTGTGCTAGACACCAGTCAGTACATTCTCTGCCAAAACACTTGATGTCATTTGATCACATCCAGGGTGGAGGGAGGCCAGTGAACAGCCTGTATATAAAACAACATGCAAGATAATAGAAAGATATAACTTTCTGCTTCCTTTAACTGCATAGTGACTGTCAGCTCAAATGCTGTCATCTATCTGCAGCTGCAATAGTGCACGTATAAAGCAGTGGTCTACATTCGGGAAGAACAAGTTTCTTTCAGTATCTAGAGTGCTTCTGCACATTTTTGACAACTCTCTCATGCTCTTGAGCTGATCTACCTGGCATATTAATACGCACATTTATTAGTGCAGTTTCTCAAATTGCCAAAGCTTTTCTCTTTTAGGTACATAAAACATGACTTGTACAGCGCGCCAGCAGACTTTTTCATGCTACCATGTGAGATTTGTGTTTGTGCTACCAGGTGAGATTTATGTTTGTACTCATTTTAACTCTTTTCAAGTGACAAGTTGAGGATCCTTTACCTATCTCAAGGATGGGATCTTCAGCTGCTCATACTCCCTGACTAGAGCTCCATCTGTTTTCTAGCTTTGTGGAAGACAAGACAACCAGCAGAGCTGAGACTCTCCACGAGCTGAAGACTCTGGCTGATTAATGACCCAGAAAATGGGATCTCCAGAACAGAATGTATCTATTCACTTGCAGTGTATAACACACACCTCAAAGTGTCAGAACAACCAAGTGTTAAAATGTATATTTCCTTTAACAATATAACAATATTTTCTTGGAATATAAGTGTGGCTCTCTCATCCCAGACAGGCTAAGAGCACCAGATTGATCTGTTTATAGTAACTACCCTACACCATAAACAATCCATCTGGATTTCAGTCTTATCTTCTGTAATTTAGTCCTATTAATTAGTTCAGCATGCCTAATTTAATATTGTCTGTAATTCTGCATATTTGATGTGGAAACACTATACATTAAAAGACCAGCTGTAAAGCTGTCAAGTAGAAAGTACTTTTACAATAACTCCTCCACTGTTTTTCAGACACTTTCCAAATGATTCTATCTTTAACTGCTCCGCTTTCTTCTAAAACTTTTTAACTGTGTATTTTCTGAAAGCTTAATGTCACAAAGGTAGTTAGTCAGATCTGACATTTATTAGAATACTACAACAAACTTTATCCATTAGGTAAAATAATTAGATTCTTACTATATGCTTATCAAATGCATATTTGACTATACTCATTAAATGATACTTCATTATGTCTTATTCTGGTCCAGAGCAATAAATATTTTTTGTGATCCCTTCCCCTTCCACTATCCATATTCTGACACAATTGTCACTCCTAGAATAAAGTTTCCTCATGATGGTCACCTCCAACTTGCTATTTCAGCAGATAAAAGGAAAATACAGGAAAATGCTAGGGACACGTTAAGATGTTTAATATGTCTAAATATTTGCTACCAAAGAGCTGCATAATGTGGCTTGCAGCCCAGAAAGCCAACCATATGCTGGACTGCAACAAAAGGAGTGTGACCAGTAGGTCGAAGGAGGTGATATTGCCCTTCTACTCTGCTCTTGTGAGACCTCACCTGGAGTACTGTGTGCAGTCCTGGTGTCCTCAACATAAAAACAACATGAAGCTGTTAGAACAAGTCCAGAGGAGGGCCACAGGGATGATCAGAGCAATGGAGCATCTGCCATATGAAGACAGGCTGAGAGTTGGGGCTGTTCAGCCTGGAGAAGAGAAGGCTGTGTGGAGACCTCATAGCAGCCTTCCAGTATCTGAAGGAGGCCTATAGGGATGCTGTGGAGGGACTCTTCGTTAGGGACTGTAGTGACAGGACAAGGGATAACTGGTTCAAACTTAAACAGGGGAGGTTTAGATTGGCTATAAGGAAGAAATTTCTTTCCTGTTAGGGTGGTGAGGCACTGGAATGGGTTGACCAAGGAAGTTGTGAGCTCTCCATCCCTGGCAGTGTTTAAGGCCAGGTTGGATGAAGCCTTGGGTGACATGGTTTAGTGTGAAGTGTCCCTGCTTATGTCAGGGGGGTTGGAACTAGGTGATCTTAAAGTCCTTTCCAGCTCTAACTATTCTATGATGCTATGAGTTTTGAGTCACACTGTAGGCTTTTCAGTGAGTCCTGTTACTAGTTTTTCAAGGCCAGGTCGGACGAAACATTGGGTAACATGGTTTAGTGTGAGGTGTCCCTGCCCATGGCAGGGGGTTAGAACTAGATGATCTCCAGGTCCTTTCCAACCCTAACTATTCTATGATTCTATGATTCAAGTTTTAGTGGAAACCTTTCCATAAGTATTCCATGGGCCTTACTGCAGTGCCTAAGGCAGTCAGTGAGACAGAAAATCAGTGGGCATGACCAGTGAACAATGGAACTACAAAAGAGAGTAGGAGGCTTTTGTAGATAAGTTAGTAATTCTCCTAGGGTAGAGACAGATATGCTTGCTATATTCACCACATCTTTATGGAAGGATTGGCTCATATCCAGTGTTTAAAATAAATGGGGAAATTAAAAAAGTGATATTTGACCCTAAGTATTTTCTTTTTTTCCCTAACATGACAGACTGTATTTGAATCCATTTGGGATAACACTAACAGTAATACTCGCATAAAGAAAGAAACCTTCACAAGCCTGTGACTGAAACAACGTCTCTTTTACCCACACTGCCTGCAGCCACACTGCATTTGCACACACCGAGGGAACACGGACTGCCCCACCCGCCTTGGCTGCTTTTCCTGAATCTGCCTGCCCACCCACCCATATTTTCTTACATTTACATGTTCTTGCGAAGTTCTGAGGAGCACCACATACCGTGAGAGTAATCCAGGTGAAGATTTCTTTTCCCTTGTCTCCTATTACAGAGATTTACTCCCAGCATGGTTTCCACAGTGGCTCTCCTCCAATGGCAGCTAGGAACTCAGGAGAAGCACGTGTTGCGGCTGAGACTGCTTCTTCAATAGGAGTGCTGTTTTGTACTGATTAGGCATAGACAGCATCCTTCTTCTATGGTGAGAAAGAATACCCAGGTCAGCAATATCACAGTACTTCAGGCTTGTCAAGATAACAGCGCAGAAAAGATAAAGAAGTGAAAAGTGAAGAGCAGAGAGTTGCTGCCCTGAATATTTATAAATGGAAATGACAACCAAAGACTGTATTAATCCCTGGAAAATTAGGGTATTGAAATATGCTTTTAATGATAACATATGATATTGAATTTTCATTTGCAACAATTTTTCCCTTTCACTATTTTCTGGTAAATTTAAGTAAAATCCTTCAAACAAAGAAAGAATTGTAACAAATTTCTTTTTTTTTTTTTTTTCACATGCCAAACTGCAAAG
>NDXB01020771.1:133140-149868 GCA_002631895.1 Agapornis roseicollis | reverse complement strand
AAAAAAAAAAAGAAAAAGGGGAAAAAAAAAAAAAAAACCCAAAAAAAAAAACCCACCAAAAAAACCTGACTGAAAATTTCCATCAAAAAGCTTCCCTTTTCCCCATTCCTTTAACAAGCAAGTCTTTGGGAGTTTTTTGGGGGTGAGGTTTCTGCAAAATTTACAAGACTACTTTGCACTGAATTTTGTCTTTGAGAAATGCTCATGCTGTAATATATGCTAAAGTAAGCTGTGTTAAATATTAATGTTAAACTTGCAAGTTTTACTAACAAAAGGAGCAAATGTCAAAATGCTGCCAATCCATGTTTCCTGCATTTAATCTACCTAAAAATCATGGCATGTATGGGAAAACATATTTCCAAAGAGTTGGTGACACTTGCAAGGGGTAGTAGCATTTCAAAAGTACTTTGCAGGTTCACTTTAATATTTTATAGAGTCATAGAATCATGGAATAGTTAGGGTTGGAAAGGACCTTAAGATCATCTAGTTCCAACCCCCCTGCCATAAGCAGGGACACCTCACACTAAATCGTGCCACCCAAGGCTTTATCCAACCTGACCTTGAATACTGCCAGGGATGGAGCACTCACAACCTCCATGGGCAACCCATTCCAGCATCTCACCACCCTAACAGGAAAGAATTTCTTCCTTATATCCAATCTAAACCTCCCCTGTTTAAGTTTGAACCCGTTACCCCTTGTTCTGTCACTACAGTCCCTAATGAAGAGTCCCTCCCCAGCATCCCTATAGGCCCCCTTCAGATCCTGGAAGTCTGCTATGAGGTCTCCACACAGCCTTCTCTTCTCCAGGCTAAACAGTCCCAACTTTGTCAGCCTGTTTAACATTGGGAATGGGGGGTGTCATTTTAGGGGGAAAGCAGTGATTTTGGACAGAATTTAGCAACCAGTTTCTACTTCAGTGTCGCTATTTGAAACAAAATCTGCTTGGAAAACAGAAAATTCTTGCAAGCCAGTACTGCAAAAAGGCACACAGGTGATAGCAGAAGAAGAGCCAACAATCTTCTGCAGTACTCTTTGATGTGATGTAGTATGCTTTGTTACTAGTTCTGATATTTCTCAATAACACTGCAAACCTAACTTCGCACTACAAATCCCCTGGCATGCCACTTCTGCCCCACTCCCACCTGCTACCCACTGATGCAGTTTGAGAGCTGACTATACATTCTTGGTTCAATTGTGTTGTAGGAATTACTAACATAAATATGACAATTAGCATCAAGAGATTATGGCTTGGATTATGGAGCTTTTTGGTGCTTTCTGTCTTCAGTTACTGTGATATTATTCGTTTTGCTTTTGACTTTAGTATCCAGTTTGTTTATGAAAAGCTTATCTCTTGAAATGAGATTAAAAATCAATCAACTTAAAAAGCTGCCTGTTTACTCAATGTCAAAACTGTATGGAGCAGAAACATGAGACTTCTTACACATGACCAGAATGTTTTTTGAGGAGGAGGTATTAGTTTTGCTATAGATGTAATGTATTCTATTAAAAAAGCTGAAATAAAAAATAATATAAGGCAAAATGCAAAATTAAAGACTAAAAAGAGAATAAAACAAAGTGAAGCCTGCACAGATATAAAAAGAAAAAGGTAAAAAACTTACATCCTCTTACAAACTGAATTTATCTCTGTCACGCTTAGGTCTGCCAGCAACGTACACTACAAATATGAAACAGTATGTCATTCTAGAGTTTACAAAACATTCCTGTCCAGATAATTGTGTGTAGGACATATGTAATTAAAATATAATCTACTGTTACTGATGCTAAAGGTGGTACACCTATTGCAGGAAGACATTTCTATTACAGCTATATATAGCCAAATACCTCATAACATAACAAGTTCAACCTTCAACAGTATCACAGCGGAAGGTCCCCTTGTATCTAAATCTTGATGTCAGCATATCTCTTTTTCTAGGTCACATTAACACAGTGGTAAGTGTCATCAGCTTTTGAAAGGAGATAAAATTGTTTTCATAATGTAAAATTTGTGGACTTCAGTAAAATTTGTTTAAAGATTTCAGATAAGAGTTGTAAGCCAAAGCAAGTGACTTTCTCCTGGATTTGGATTGATTTGCATGTGTTTCATAGGGTTCATTTCACTCTGTGCTACTAGTTTTTGCAGAAATCTGCATTGCCTGTTCCTTTAATAGGGATTTGAAGCTGGTTTTGTGTCTGTAAGTTGCACAGGGGAAGATAAGAATCAGCGAGACTATTTTAATATAATGGTGTCCAAACAAACATGTTTGAGAGTACTGTATAGCTGTCTATCATTTTGTTTTGGTTTGGTTTTTTTTGTTCTGTATTGCTACTCCTGTGTCAATGGCACAAAGTGCTTTTTTGTTGCAGATTAGAAGGATGAGCCAAAGTGAATGGCAAGCAAAATAAAACATTATATTAACCCTGAGCTGACTCAGTAATTGCTGTTGTCTCTCTGCTGAGATCCTGAACTGCTGCTGCACTGTAGCTTACATGGTGTTCCTCATGCATTGCAAAGTTTTAGTAAAGCACAGTTTATTGCTACAGAAAAGTCAGGATTTTGCCTAAATAGCAAGTAGAACAGGGAGAAAAGGCAACCAGAAACATTGTCCAATCTAAATATTAATTTGTTTATGGTTCAAAATGTTGAAAAAAACATGATGAACTTTTAATTATTGGTGTGGAACATGGACTTAATGGAGCAATGAGAGCAGCTGGTTGCTAGAATAACCAGACTTTTCTGTATTGCACTGTTATTTCTTGTGATGATGTAGTTTAATCAGTGCCATGTAAGATAATTTAGAAAAAATGTCATTGTAATCTGAAACAGAACTGTAGGAGTGTGGTCATGTAGCTGATGATTTCATCTATTCATTCCTGCTAGCCCTGAAAAGCCAAGTCAGCTATAATGATTGAACAGTATTGTATTCCAGTTCAGCAGAATTGTTTCTCAAAACAAAGCTAGCCCAATGAATAAGTTAGTAGAGATACTTTGGCTCTTATCTGTAGAATGCATTAATAAATACCATATTTGGGGAGTACAAACAAGGGTGAAGATGTAAAGTACTCCTAATTGCAAGATATGACCCTTTTGGGGTGAGTGTGATACCTTTTAATGGGTGCTATGTGGCTGAATTATCCCTCCTAAGGGTAAGGCCCTAGAAGAGAGATGGAGACACAAAGGTTCTGTCAGCATCCCTTTTAGATGCTTGAAGAGTATTTCCTCTGTCCCAGATGAGGCATTTAATGACTGTAATGTTTATGCACATGCATGTCTTCACAGTTAGGGATTGTTGGCTGCTAAGTGGCATTCAAAAGAACCAGCACACTGCCCATTACTTCTGGTAGGAAACTTTGATATGAGGGATTTTCATTACCTTGGGCAGACTACAAGTTCCTATGCCTTTGGCAAGAACTGCTTGGATCTGTCTCCTGTAGTTATGTACTTCCTTCCAAATAGTAGAAAAGGCTGAGATCATTCTTTTAAAGTATGGTAGATGCGGGAATAAAAATGACACCATAAATACTTGCTAGAGGAAGGGAAAGTGAGTTACCACTATGTAGTGTAGTTTCCGTATTGAAACGGAAGTTTTTATTCCACAGACTGTATACATATTTTATCCAATGGGTGTTTTATGCAATATTGATAGCAGGGTGTGAAGTAGCTACCCTATATCAGACAAAATGGATATTTCTGTATAGCTGGATAAGTGCAAGTACAGACTCACACACACATGCACAATGCCTGGGGCCTTGAAAAACACATTACTGGCTATTTAGGTGCTGCAAAGATTAGCTGGATTCCAAGGGCTGTGATCCTAGACAGACACAAACACAATTTCAGAGGGATTTTTATGTGTCTCTTCTTAACATTTATAGGTCAATGCTGAAGATTGTTGTGCATGTGGGTTGTCTAAACATAATAGTAGTTTATTCAATTAACTATGTGTTTGTTGTTCACAGGAATATTAGAGAGGCATCTGTATGTTCAGTATTATTTAGTCTGACAATACTGGATACAACTTCAGAATTCTACTATCCAGTCTATCATTTTCAAACAGTATTTTGGCCCATGCTATCAAAATTGGTTTTTTCTTCAATAAGTACTTTTTAAGAATGATTTCCACTCTGTTAAATCATTCTAAAATTCAAATTGCTATCATAAAAGCAATGCATTAAAACACTTTCAGGGTTTTTTTTCAATAACACTACTCTCACAGCATCAAAATGGATATATGCCAATATTTCTCCCTTTGAAAGGCCTCCTGGCATGTCTGGTGAATTTCCTGAACACTATATAAATATAATTTACAGCCAAAAGTGGTTTACAGCCTTGAAAGCTAACTGAATTAGATTTATTGGACTAACGCATTAGATATGACATTAGTTTATAGCCAAAATGTTGTTGTCTATGGTTTCCAACAGTTTATATTTTTATTTATGGGAAGGAGACTTCATGCTATGCAGGGTATTAGTCTGAAGCTTGTAATTAGTTCTGACAAAGATCATACCACTAGTGTGCATGAAGTCACGAGCACCAAATCCCAGGTCTTTTCCAACACCCAGCAAGTAGCTGAAAGTACTGAAGCTTTGCTTCTTTTTTAAAGCCTTGTTTCTTTGCTCTTAGGTTCACAGCTTGAGTATCAGCTTAATATCAGCTGCTGAATTTTTGATGGGCCTGGGGTTTCTGTTCAGACTTGACCTCTCCTAGTTTGGAAACTGCAAGCTTATCTGCACTGCTCTGCTGGGCATCTACTGCAGGAAGCATCACAAGGAGGGTTTGGTGTTTCTTATTTTCCCACCAAGATAACAGTTGTTTCCTTACTGTAACTCAAAATTATTTTAAGTCCCTGGCTAGTATTTTTGCTGTGTGAACACAAGGAAATTTAGAAGGTCCCTATTTTAATTCCTGCAGTGGTTGCAGGTGAAATTATGATCAGCTTTGCCTTATGATAAGATGGCCTTATTAAAAAATAGCAAATCATTTCACAAAAAATTAATAAAATCTACTTGTTAATTCCTCAGCCAGTAGAAAAAATATTACAGAGTATAAGCTGCTGTCAGGCTGCTCTTCCCAGCTGCTTTTCCTCACACCACTGATGGTGTCAGTCTTCAGAGGAACCCTGGGCAGATGACACCACTGCATCTGAAAGGCCTGCCATAGGTTGTCTCCTCCTGCCCATACACCACTAGAAATTAACATCAGCCAGCATAATGCTGGCTCTGGTTCTCCACTGCAGGACTCACGTCCACGAGTTGCATGTTAGTGACTGAGTTCAATCTTACCTGGTGCTGCCCTAGTTCTAAAAAGCCCAATTCAAACTGATAGAGAAAGAACCCCACCATTTTAGGCACCTTTTTCAAATAAATGCAAACTAATCTGTGGCATGCATCCCATCATGCTGTATAAAATTTTGGCTTCCATTTTCAGCCCTGCTAGTCCTTCATTCCCTGCTAGTCCTTCATTCCCTAACCTATCAAATCCTTGCTTCACATCTATTTTCTACTTCTTTTCCTGATTTTGTTTTCATCAGAATCAAAATAAGCTGATCACTCCAGCCATGGCTAGGCCCTGTGCTCCCAAGCCCTAGCAGTGCTTTCAATTTGATACTTTTAAGGATGCTGGTGACAGGAAGAGTATGCACTCCCTCCTTGGTATCATTGATAGTCTATTGCACGATATATATAGTAAGTCTGAAGTATATCTGTTGTGGAGGGGTATTGGAAAGTTTCCCTAGGGTCTCTACTGCCTTGAGTTTACTACTCTGTCATGGACTAAAATCCCACTTGTCACAGGTATTGAGCAACTTCTGGTGTTGAAAGGCCTGATGAGAGAACACAGTGTGACAGTAATGCAGTATGCCAATGTCTCCTTTTTTGGCACTTAGGCAGTTGAGGCCCATCCTTATATAGAATTGCATAAGCTTATTAAAATGCTTGAAGTACTGAGTTGTTCTGATGTTATAGAATCATAGAACAGTTAGGGTTGGAAAGGACCTTAAGATCATCTAGTTCCAACCCCCCTGCAGGGACACCTCACACTAAACCATGTCACCCAAGGCTTTATCCAACCTGACTTTGAACACTGCCAGGGATGGAGTACTCACAACCTCCCTGGGCAACCCATTCCAGTGCCTCACCACCCTCACAGGAAAGAATTTCTTCCTTATATCCAATCTAAATCTCTCCTGTTTAAGTTTGAACCTGTTACCCCTTGTCCTGTCACTACAGTCCCTAATGAAGAGTCCCTCCCCAGCATCCCTGTAGGCCTCCTTCAGATCCTGGAAGTCTGCTATGAGGTCTCCACGCAGCCTTCTCTTCCCCAGGCTGAACAGCCCCAACTCTCTCAGCCTGTCTTCATATGGGAGATGCTCCTCTGCTGTGGTCTGAGGTGTATGCTTAAGATACTTGTGTTTCAGGCAGTCCAGATGCCGTCCAGCATGNTCTCATCCCTGTAGGCCTCCTTCAGATCCTGGAAGTCTGCTATGAGGTCTCCACGCAGCCTTCTCTTCCCCAGGCTGAACAGCCCCAACTCTCTCAGCCTGTCTTCATATGGGAGATGCTCCTCTGCTGTGGTCTGAGGTGTATGCTTAAGATACTTGTGTTTCAGGCAGTCCAGATGCCGTCCAGCATGAACCAAAAGCCATATGGCAATTGTGGTCATAGACCAAACAAGCATGATTCAGTTGTACAGAAATTGTGCCTGGGCTGGATCTGGACAGTGTGAGGTCTGTTTGCAGAGTGGCCTGAGCAAATGAACACAAAATCTCCCATGCAGGCAAGTAAACATTGTAAGTGATCTTCATCTTGAAAAGCTATGGTATTTTCAGGCTTTCAGATTAACTTCCAGTAGCAGGTCTTGAAGTCTATCTAGTACAGTGAGGATGTACCAGACACACTGCTATTGATTCTCAGTACATTATTTTTCTTGTCTTTGCCCTTGAGTCCTTTGGAGGAACAATGAGGTCTTGACCACTTGGGAGAATGGGATATGATCTCATTTATACTGCTGTATCTCCTGGCTTGAATCCAAAAAAGTTGTTTGACTGCAGGACTTGTGGACAGTGTGGTTGATCTAGATTTATATTGCAGTGTATGAAAATCTGATCTGTTTTATTTCAGAGTCATAAAATTATGGGTGTATTGGGGATATTTGAGTTCATGTGATTTTTTGATAAAAGTGTCTGTATGCTCAGTTATGCATATCAGTCTTCTCTTTCTCCTCTGTACCTCTCCATTGAGTAATGTGCTGTGAAATGGTTCTTAAGGTGCTTGAGAGCACCAGTTTTTAATCTAAGAAGCAATTCCTCTGCAGTCTAAGAACAAAATGCAACACTGAGTTGCAGGAACATAAATCCTGGTTAACTCCACTAGTTTCTGTTGCCTGTATTTGTAATGATATAACTGAAGGCAAAATTTCATCTTCTGTGGTTTTTACATTCTTAAGAATCAATTTTAACCTTTCTCAAAAGGTTATTTTCTATACAGTTGTTGGTGCATAAATCATTAATCATATTAAACTATGCTCAGATAGGGACATCTCAGATTTCCCTTAGCTTGCACCTTATTTTGTTCCCTGATACTGAAATGTATACATGATTTATGCCACAAAACATCTTGAGAAATGCTACATTCTGCAGAGGAGTGTGCATGTTGGAAAGGCACCTTTTCTCACATTCAGCCTTCTACCTCAGAAACCAAGACAAACGCAAAGCTGTTCTGGTGAGCTTTCCTTCAAGCTACACACTTTTTCTGCATTGCTTAATTGTGTTTAATAATTATGAATGGTATGCAATGTCATAAAGGCTGAACATCATTTGCTCAGCCAGAACCTGGAATACATTTAACAACATATTGAAAGTGAAGTCATGCCAATTCAAATGTTTAGTAGCTATGCATATTAAATAGCTGTTAGTAGAATCATCAAAATCAATACTTCATTTTCTCTCAGGATGTGACTGCACTGGAGTTTCATTCGTTCCTTGTCTAATTATCCCTAATCTGCTGCTCCACATGCTCAGCAAGTGAAGCAATTGAGATAATAAAGTTGTATTAAGGCGACACTGGCAATAATGCAAGTGTTTTCAATAATAGAAGAATTTTGTTCATTTTGTTGCTTAGTAACAAAAATACTGCAAATAGGCTGTGTAAAATAAATAAAAAAAAAAAAAGTAATTTTTAGTCATGTATTCATGTTCTGCCTATGTATAGATCATGATTAATGTTGCTGCTCAGTTTTGACAAGACACCGTGTTTAGGTTTTGAATCTGCAGTAAATCAGTAAATGAAAAAGCTGCTGGGCTTGAAATGGTATTTATATATCCCTTTGTTAAGATCCCAAAGTGGTAAATATTAATGTATTTGAGGCCAAAAATATTTTAAATTTTATATATAGGGAATGATTTTTTCCTCACTGTAGAGAATCCCAAGTATTTTAAAAACAAAGTACAGTTTTAAAAGCTTTTACTGGCATTTTATTAGGATAAGCAAGAAATTGTCTAATTGGTGTGAGTGCTGGCAAGAGGGGAATGCAGAGCATCATATAGCAAGTGTGTATGTACATTCTTACCTTTCTGTACCATGAGAACATCTCATGTACAGTAAGAACACCTTGATTTGTCCTTCGGTCCCTCATGCTGTGTACAGAGTAGGTACATGAGAGTAGCTTTAGGCCAGTGGATTCTTCTGTTTCTTTGTTTGTCTAATGGGACAGGTTTGTTAACCTGGGCCCAGTGAGAAACTCAGAAATGTATTGCTGGTGTCTCGGCAGCAGTATTAGTGAGAAGAGCCCAGCACAGTGCTTCAATAACAGACTACAGCTACTAGTACTAATTTCCATGGAATAAAAATAATTGTATAGATAATAAGCATAATCTTTTCTGGAATGCTACTGTGTCATTTTGCATATGAGCTTATGTGTGTATTTTTCTCCAGCCTTGGTCTTAAGGGGCAAAATCAGTCTCTGAACTGTAATCCTGACTTCTGTACCTAGTGGGATGGCACCATAAGGCCTATACCCCTTCAGCTCATGAGAATTAGCGCAGGGTATGTTCATGTAAGAGACCTGAACTATAAGGTAGGAGGTTTGTTTTGACTTCAGTGAGATGACTTTTCCTGAGATTTGAGAGTCTGGGACAATTTCCCACACTTAAATAGTGTCGTGAAAGACTGGTAGTGGCTGTTATGAACTGTGTATAAAAAACAGGTTGAATTAAAGTGTTACTAGACATACCACTAAAAAAGTGGTATTTATGAGGGTTTTGATTGTAAATGACCATCCTGGAGGTCATTCTCAGTGTTTGCAGTTCTTCTGACTTTTTTTACTAACTGTACAAATCATCTGCTATTTTTACCCATCCCAGAGTAGCTTAGTGTAAGATATTTTCAAGTTGTTTCACTTTCACTAATTATAACTTGCTAGTGTGGCTGGCAAAGAGTGGAATTACTCCTCTCAATAGCAAAATTATGATCATCAGAAAAAAATTTTGGTCTAAACCCCAAGAATTCTAATAATATATAGTTCTCATGAACAGTCAGTATTCTGAGAGAAGCATTCACTTTTTCCAAATGCTGTTGACTATTAAAGCTTGTGGTTAAGTACACTAGAAATGTGAAAGTCAGTTTTGGGTTTTATTTTTAATAATTCACTTTTGAAGTGTAATTATTTGTGATATTATTTTAAACAATATTATTTATTTTTCATGTTATTAATAATCTTGAAATAATTATTCGTATTACAAAAATACAATAGGAAACCAGACAAACTTTGTATTACTGTCTTCCAAGACACCCTTCATTAATTGTGATGGCAAAGTATTGGTAGTATTGATCTTGAATGTTAACTGTCTTTCAGTAAAAAGCAAAATATGTCAAAGGTGCTGAGTTCCTCCAACAATTCTGGGGAGCCCAGATTGCTATCGCTTGGAGTAAAAGATTTGAAATGTTTACTCTTTGCTAAAGGTCAGGCAAAATAATTCTTATAGAGGAAGTATTGCTACTGAAGCAAAGAAAAAAAATTTATTTTTGGAGAAAAGGCATTATCAGCATTATTCCAGGGCTTCCTGCCTTCCCAATCATTCAGTTGTGATTGAATTTTCTCGATATTGCAGTTTTATAGAACAATCATTAACTCTGTAACATTGTGATTCAGGAACTAAATTGTTGAAACTTCATGGGTTTTGGTCGGTTTTGTTTTTTTATTTTCATTGAGAGGTCAGTTTCTGGAGAATTAAACCTCACAATTTCACACACTTCTTATTTGGTTTTCAAATGTTCTTGCATTTTAAGTACATCTGAGAAGATCCAATTACTGTAAGCTTTGTGGCAAAATTATATATATTTTTTTATATAATTAGGCTATTTCCTAGTATTTTTGTCTTGTTATTTTGAAATATGCTGTGAGGACTGGTTGTAAGTAGTGATCTCAGCAGCTTATAACCAGCATGTAAATGTTCACATTGGGTATGTTTGGTAGCAAGATGATGAATTTCTTTTATTTCCTGTAAGTTGGGAAGTGGAGTAACAGTGCAGATTCTGTTATAATGGCAAGCACAGAGAAAGCTAAGAGGTACCGCTTCAAAGGTGTGAAAGAAAGGACATCAGTGTTAGCTTAAGTTCAGCAGACTAGTTTGATTTTGGGAACTGGAAGTATCCTGTAGTGAGTGCATTGTTTATGTTTGTACCAATGAATAGGGCAAGCCTTATCTTAAGGTGATAGGAATATGCAAGTCAGTCATTTCATCTTTCTTTTGCTTAATCGAAGGACATGGACACAAAAAATACAGGCAACATAATGCGTAACTTGACAGAAGTCTTTAAGGGGCTGAAAAATTCCTTGACCGTCCTTAAACAAATTTGCCTCATATTTATTTTGTCAGTAAATAAATACTACCCCAATATAAACAGCAGATTATAAAAAAACCTGGATCACCAGCCCATCAGTTTAAAGACTGTTTTTCTTCTGACTGTATATTTACATTTCTGTTTAACTTCCTCAAGGGTAGAATATTCATTGCTAACACTGGTAGCAAAAGATCCTTTCATTAAATAGGTCTGTATTCACTCCTTGAATTTTTCTGCACTGTTTACATTATTTCATAACAATATCCATACAAAGTCTTTCACCTTTATAAGTGCCTGAGCTCTTCTGATTTAGCAAGCATTGAATTTCCCTTTTTTTTTTTCTTTTTTCAAAGTGCAAGGAAAATATTACATTGGTTTATTCTAAGAATCATGAGCTATCCTCTACAGGTCACTTCAACATTATGTTAGCAGAGAAATTAGTATTTTGAATGCTTTGAAACGTTGGTATTGTTTTCTGTGAATGTGTTGCTAAATGCCTTGGACATGTATCCCTTTGAATTACAGACTGCTAACCTGAATACATCCCACTTACTTTCTTAAAGTGAGATTACTATTTATTAACATTCATTTTATATATGTAACATCTTCTATTAAACCTGATGACCTAATTGGAAAAAAAAAAAAGCAAAACAGCTATATTCCTTACATCATGTACTTTAATGTAATATTTGATCTAGACTGCAAACCCTTGTTTCCCCTGTACTCAAACTGTCACAGGTACATAACACCAATATTAATAATTTTCATGCAGGCATAATTTTCCTAAAGCACCAGGAAGTCTCTTGCCCTGAGTGCATTTGGTAACTAAATTACCTGTGTACTGTTTAAAAGCATTTACATCAGGAAAATTAAAAGATGTGAGACTAACATCAACAGCAGCTTAACCATTTTCTTCCTCTTTCTCCCTTCTGGGTTTTATCTTGTGTCTTTCATGTCTCATATCTTCAGACTTCAGCCTTGGCGTAAACTAATAGGTAGTAAACTTGCTCTCAGCTCCTATGGGGTCCTCTCCTCATATATTAGAAATTAAACTGGATTTCTGCTCTTTGGAGTTGCATTAATAGTTCCTGACATTTGTGCGTATGTTACATATTTTAAATTACCAATTCTTGTATAGACATACTATAAGAGATTCTCAGAATTGATTTCTCATGATGTTCAATCAATATCTGACTCAAGTGCCTATCAGCCTGTTCTCTAATCAGTCGCCTGAGCAGTAGACTATGAAATTCTTAGCTAACTTGAGTAAGACTATTTTAAGGACATCTGAAAGCTTAACATTTTAAGTTTGATTTTGCCTGTTTTCTTAGTCTAAGCATTGACTCTTCAAGCTTATAAAAAGTATTTCAACTTTAAACAATATAATCCAATTTACCTGAATGAGACTAACCAGATTCTTAAACCAAAGACTGAGAGTAAGTATCTGCAGCATTAAATCTTTTTATGGTTGTCTCAAAATAGATGAGCCTACTTTGGTCTAAAAGTTCACACTACGTTTTCCAAGTGTTCATAGAATCATAGAACAGTTAGGGTTGGAAAGGACCTTAAGATCATCAAGTTCTAACCCCCCTGCCATGGGCAGGGGCACCTCACACTACACCATGCCACCCAAGGCTCTGTCCAACCTGGCCTTAAACACTGCCAGGGATGGAGCACTCACAACCTCCCTGGGCAACCCATTCCAGTGCCTCACCACCCTAAAGAACTTCTTTTTTATATCCAATCTAAACTTCCCCTATTGAAGTTTTAACCCATTACCCCTTGTCCTGCCATTACATTCCCTAGTGAAGAGTCCCTCCCCAGCATCCTTATAGGCCCCCTTCAGATCCTGGAAGTCTGCTATGAGGTCTCCTGTGTTAATGGAAAATGTTTAATATGAACTTTCTCAGAAATTAGCATTTTGTTTATCCCTGGTAAGTCATCGATAAGTGTAGTTGGACATAATTTGTAATGCTTTTGCACACAAATGGGTGTGTATATACTAATGTGAGGAGAATTACAGTGCAGAGTGCAAATATAGTAATGCGGTAAAGTGTAAAGTTTTAAATCAGCAAGAGAAAACCACCAGATTTTCTGTGATTCCAAAGTTAACATGTAATTAAATCTTCTAGTTCACACCATCACATATTTTGTATATGCCACATATGATCTATGCAAGATACTTAAGAAATTTTTCAAGTTTAAAGGATATATGGTTTTGGCATCTTGACTCAATGCTAGGGTACACATAAAATTCCCTAACATGCTCAATATCATTTCTTTTATTATTGCATATGTAAGGATTTATGTTCAGGGTAAACACCATTGCCATTATTATCCTGTACATTCATCATTATCATTATTTGCTTCTCCTATATCCAGTTCAAACATCATAGATGTCTCTCCACTAGTCTTGTTTCCAGAAACATATGATGACTGAAGTTAGCAACTCGACTTTGTTCAGTGTACAAACTATCTAATTTTGCAGATGTGAAAGGGAAATATTTCTTTATAGAACTGAATATACTGGGGCTGGGGGTAGGGGAGAGGGGTGTGGGATGAGGGAGAGTGAATTTCTGTAGGCATTGCACTATTATGCTGGAGTAAGCTCCAAATCAAATCTCAGAAGAAAAACCTTACATAGCAAAGAAAATTTTGAGTAGTGAAATTCATGGATAAATCAGCCTTTGAGCTTGTAGAATGGACAAGTACCTACCATATCAATGCTTAACTAACTGCATCACGATTGAATTTCTAATGGGTAATAGCTATTACCATTTATAAATCCCTTTATTATATGTATTGTATCAATGCCAATTTTTTTCTTATTCCGCTTTTTTCTTATTGTTATTATTCTGACCCTTCTTTGTGAATCTGGTTTTCTAATGCATAATGCATAATATGATAATGCAGGTTGTGCCCCAAATCATAAAATAGACTCCCAAGTTTTCTTCAGTGCATATCAGTAATTTGGGGAACCAATCTAAACTGCTGAACAGGGATTCACGTTCTATATTTGTTAAGCTTAGACAAGTTCAGACCTGGAATGCTACTTTATTTGTTTGCTTGGTTTTTCCAGCAGAATGAAAAATTCAAAATGCAAATGCATATTGATATTTAGAATCATTCATGGGTCAAAGTTCAGAGATGATAACCACTGGAATTTTTCTTGTTTAAAACTGTTTTCATTTTCTAGAGTTGGTATGATCTTAGGTTCATACTTCAAAGGCATCTAGAGTCAGTTCACAACTGAGCAGATGGCAGAGTCCCAGGCGTCCATAGACTCATAGAGATACAAGTACAGGACTGGCTTCATCCCAATTTCAGTACCTGGACACGTACCTACCACTCCCTAGGCTCTGGTTTCCACTGGAAAGGGAGCTATCCAGATAGGGGCTGCAGATGGCTGTCTCAGAATGGGGAAGAACCATAAACCAGAACTCTGACTTTCAACAACCTGATATCTCTGAACCACAAATGTTCACATAGCATGGTAATTACTTAATGAAGGCTAAATTGGTCAAAAGAGCTTACTTTTTTTGCAAGTCTGATAATGCCTAACGACAAAAGTGGTTTTGCCACTTTAATTGCCTTGTACTGCATTAGGTACATCAATGGGAATTTTGTCAGAGTGAAAGCTGTTGGATCAAATTGTTAATTTCTGAAGATATTGAGACAACTTTGCTTAAAGAACGCTAACTTCTGGCTGAAGAGCTTCAGTTCGTGCATTTAACTTTTGTTTAACAGTAGGATGTGTTAAAGCAAAGGTAGAGTGTATGGTCCTGCATTGTAAATATCAGAAGCTGTAAAAACATCCTTTCTGTGACATATGAAATATAGGTATATACCATTTTGTTCATCTTTGTCTCAAAGCCTGCTGAATAGTTTTTGGTCACTACAACTTGGTCAAGTCAGAGAAAAAGAAAGTATTTCTGTCACTTTTCCACCTCTTTCCCTCTGTTTTTACCACTGAATAAATGCCAATAAAATGTACTTTAATGGTTGGCATCTTAACAATTCGTAAGCAGTTCCACATAAACATTTTCACAGTGTAAATCAAACTGATAATAATCACAATAACACATGCAGTTAGCTTGGAGACTGATGATAAATTCTGAATGGCATGAGTCATGAAGTGGTAATTATCACCTCTAGGGAAGAGCATCTTCTAAGACCTTGAATAACATGTACAGATTAACATTCTGCTTTTGAACAGATTCAGCAAGATTGTGGATCAAGTCTTTTAGCTTTTTTTAGCCAGCAATGGACTGCTTCCATGTTATTGTTAGTGAATTTATGTAGTAACACTTGCAAACCTACTAGAAAAATTACAAAGCCTTTTCTGAATGTGCTGGAGAGTGTAACAATGACACTTCCTCACTGTCTTCATCATCCTGAGGCCATAATTTTGCAAGATTTAGTTTTACTTGTTATCTACTATCCTGTCGATCTGTATTTGACTGGTCTCTGTATCCTTATCCATGTCAACTGAACTAATAGAGGTGTAGAGGGGTTTTGGGCTTGTTCTGGGTTTGGGGCTTTTTTCAGGGGGTTGGGGGGGGGGAATTCTGACATTTAGGCCATTTGATATAAGCTAAGCCTCACTTTCTGCCAGTCCCATCAGCGTTGGGAACATATGTTCTAGCACATGTGTTTGTGTAGCTGTTCATGCATGTACTTCTAACTTCAGTCTCACATCCCATTGCAGTGGTCTGCTTCACTCTATGCACCACTACCCATGGCAAAGCAGATAGCATATGGAAGGAACAAGAGATTTTTAGAAACTACTGATGACCAAAGGAAGATAATTATAAAGCAAATATAATTTGTAACATAATAATTTAATAAGTTAAATAATAATACTCAAAATTCTGGTTTTGCTCACAACTCTCCTCCTTATCTGAGTTATGGAGCTTGGATTAGTAATTACTTGTGCACTGCTTTTACGTCATTGTAAAGTGATAAATATTGCTCCCTAATTATATCAATTCCATTTTTCACGTAGCTTTTACAAATGAACTTGCTGAAGAAAAACAGCAGAAAGTGAGGTCAGACTATTCTTATCTATTAAGACTTTTTGTTATTAATGGGAGTTTTAAAAGTATTTAAATACTTATATTTCATTGTTATCAGTGTCCACTCAATGCTTAAAGACTTTCAGCATTCTGGCCATTACTTACTGATTAGCTTATCTGACATGGTGATTGCCTGTTAAGGGTTTTTCTCTGCTTAGTTTAGCCATATCACTTAATGAGAATTTACGAATGCAAGCAAGGAAGATTTCTAAAAGCACCTGACTACGATTAATTTCTCTCACTTCGGATAAAGAAGCAAAGTGATCTTCAGAGATTAAATAAATGGCATCCCATTCCATAATGCTCTGTAACACGAGGTTGAACTGTGAATATTTTAGATTATGTAGAAAAATCTTCCTGCCTGGTGTGTGCAATTCATAGCTGTCTGAAGTTTTTAATGTGAGGAATTGTTGCTAAAGCATATATTCATTAGTTATCCTAGCAGGGATGAATTGTGTAAAGTAAAAAGAACATGAATCTTTCAGTGAGGTCTTTTTGAAAATAGTCTTTGCATTTTGCCTTCAGCAAGAACATTTATAGGAGCTAGATTACACCTGGGGAAGAATTTTCAGTTCTGCCAAACCATAGTTTAATTGCTACCATGGGATGTGTTGTTCCATGCTTCCCATAAGCGTTGATCTGTGGTAACAGCAGTCACAGTTTTCCAACTCTATATTGTCCTGCCAACAGTTCAGATTCAAGAGCAGGTGTTAATGTGGCAATTAAAGGGGAAAGTGAAGCCAGTAGGTAGAAAGTCATTCAGAAGACATGAAAAATGAAGAAATAGAGATGACAGTGATTTAGCAAAAAAAAAAA
>NDXB01020771.1:103285-133041 GCA_002631895.1 Agapornis roseicollis | reverse complement strand
AAAAAAAAAAAAAAAAGATGACAGTGATTTAGAAAAAAAAAAAAAAAAAGAGAAATCCAGCAAAGCCTGCATCCCTGTATTTTGGATGGGTCAAATGCTGTGTTGTTTAAATGGAGATGTACAACGTAAAGAAAGCAAAGAGGTTGTTCTTTACATATGATTTTCATGACTGTTGACAGAAATATGTGAGACAAATGATACTGTGGATCAGATGACTACAACAATTTCTGCTTTCCTACATTAGCTGAAGTTTTCCAGGAGAAATTCAGTGCAATGCAAGCATTTTTTAAACACACACATATTCACCTTGGGTTTGTTTTCAGAAAAAATCAGAACATCCATAAAAAGTCATTGGGTGTTTAAAAGTGCATGTGGGAGTATTATAAGATATTTAAGAAAAAAAAAGTCCTGCAGAGTCTTTTTAGTTTGGGCATTTCTGCAAGTCTCACACAACATGAAATACATGATGTCATCCCAGTGCAGAACAAGCAAGAGTGTTTCACAGTGCCAATAGTAACCATTCTCTATTTTTACTAAGGTAATCACCTTTTTCATTCAGAAATATGAAAAGTGGATTAACTTTAGCTTTTAATAGTGAAAAATAACAAGTGATGTCTGTCTTTCCTAAAGCAGTACCAACAGTGTCTAATTTTATTCTTTAATCTCATGTAACTGTAGCTCTTATGACAATAATGTAGCTTGTGTGAAAATATATGAGTCCCGTTTCGGTTTTTTGCAATACGCCCATTTTTGTCCAGGAAGAGAGACTGTGAAGAAATGTGAAACCTATGGAAAAATAAAATTAAATTAACCAGAAGCAGGAAATAGAATCAAAGCTACAGTTACTCTACACAGATACATTTAAAGCATTGGTGAAATTTTGGACCAATAAGCAAAATGGGCTTCATTGGAAAAAAAAAATCTCTGTAGTCTGACAATTTGGTGAAAACACCAAGTAGCAGAAATACATAGAAAAGCTCAGTCATAGAATATCATGGTCTTAAATTGACTCCTGTTGCTTAGCTAAATCTTACTTGTATTAGCATCCAACTTTTAATTAATTATTGATTTATTTTCTCAGTGAACATAATTTATTTTTTAAAAGTGCATCGTGTCCTGTAGGATTTGACTGGCTTTATGTACCTGTTTCTTCTTTAATACTGTTTTTCAAGTTACTTTTGTGAGGACATTGTGGTGCACATGTGGCTTTTTCCTGTCTCTATGGATAAATTCATGGCAACTATTTCTGGATAAGCTACCTAGTTCGCTTTGCAAGTGGATCCCAAGGTATAGCTTACATTCAGAGACTTTAGAAGGGCAACTTAGAATATGGCCTCTCAGGCATACATTTGTCATTATCAGTTACAACAGGTAACTTTGGTTAGAAAACTTTTCATAAAATAAACGGCCTGAAGTTCAAACAGAGTTGTTCTCAGGTTTAGCCACATGAGATGGTAATTCATTCGTTTTTGTTGTCTAACCAGTCCCCAGAGTGACACAGGAGCTTGACAGGAGTGGAATTTCCCATCTGCTGTCACCACCCATCCTCATGTGTATACACACACAGGTAGTGTTTTGTATTATTATCTGGGGGTAATGTCTTAAAGACCTGGTGCTACTTTTTGCAGTAATATGATAAACTGCCACACTGGAGTCAGAAATTTCCTTCTTAAAACTCCTCTTGTTAGGGACTCTTGAGCCCTTCACACACTCCAGAAGTGAGCTCTAGGAAAAATGGAATGAGACAGGAACTAATTGTAGTCACACAGTACCTTAGTGGCTTTGGTGAACAGGAGCGCTTGGGGAGATTGTACCTGGCTCAAGTTTAGTGAAGCTCATGTTGCTCTGTCCGAGCTCATGACGCTCATGAAGCTCTGTCTGAAAAGTCAAATACAATGATGGCGTTAGGAATTCTATCTCCTCTTGTTTTGTATATGCCCAATTTTTCCCTTTATAGTTCACAAATTATCTATGCTATGTGAAAATCCCTTTCAGAAGATCTTGATTTAAAACAAAGTGCATTTTCATAAACTCACTTGATGTATAAAGCTATTGTTTGTGTGTATAAAGCTGCCTCAGTCTCATGGCAGATACTGAATCATTACACTAACAAGTCCTAAGTCTCACCACAGTAAACAGTTGTCTGACTAAACAGATAGCTCTGGTGTTCGCAGGCTGCAAAGGGTCTTAAAAGTAAAAACATTATTGACATTGACAAATAGATGAAATACTGCCTTGCTGACTTTGTTGCTTTCAAAGTATTCTGCAGAGTTTTGCTAGACTAGCTGCTAAAGAAAAACATACAGCAGGGTTATTGAAAGAAGAGATTATGAAAAGTCACTAAGACATGTTCAAAGGAAACTGAAGTATTTTTTTCTCGCATTCAGTGAGATCCTTCCAAAGGCATCATGTAAGTGTGCTGCTATATATGCAATTTAGTCATGGAAAACAAAAAAGTACACCTTTTCATCCAAAAATTAGACTGCATTGTTAATTTTTTGTTTTAGTTACCTAATCAAAGTGCCACAAACAGTTTAGTGCAGTTAAAATTGCATTTACACTTATGCAAATTATCTAATTATTCCTTGTTCTTGTTATGATGCAAGTAAACTTCCTGTAAGACAGCATCCTATTTTCTACCCTTTTCTTTGGTGTTATTCCCACTCTCCCTTTGCATTGTTCCATTGAGTCGAGTTCTTTGCCAGCAGGAAAATCAAGTTGAGGGCAAGGTTTTCTTCTTCCTAGGGTTAGTTTCTAAGGTTTTTTTAATCCTTCCCTGCAGATGCTATGATTTTCTTCTAAGGGCAGAACCTTGAAACTACACAAGGCTAAGCAAAATGCAACAGGGAAAAAAAATCAAGTAATGTAACTAAAGCACAGAAACACTGGATAAGCAGCAACCAGTTTGCCACCAGTTATTGTGGTGTTACAGCTAGAGCAAGCTAGACAATAATCATCAGATCTTTAATCAAGTTGCAGGTATGGTCTGTGTTTCTTATATACTTTTATAGATACAGCAAATCAAGATACAGTATAACAAGTAATATGTCCTGATGTGTTTAATTTATTTTTAAACAGTGGCTTATTGCTAGCACTCGGCAATGCCAAACTGAGTAGTCCACAGAACTACAGTATAAATGACTGCTTCAGTCCTTAATTCCCTTGAAAATTAATTTTATACTTAATAAATGGAGCACATTACCTTTGTACCAAGGGAAGTTTCCTGTTAAGAGAATCTTATCCTCAGGAGAATTTCCTCTGGGCAAAATGAAATGTGTGTTAATGAAAGAAACCAGATAGTATGTTGTTCGTTTCTCCTGAACATCTCCAGCTGTTCATCTGAAAATCGGGTTAATTTGTATTTCATTTGTCTATGAGCTTTAAGCATTCTTCCTTTCACTCCATGTCGCAAAGTGAACCAAAGTAGGAGATGTAGAGCTAAACTGCAGTCTGACCTTTGCAGCAGAACTAAAAGCCCAACATTTATTTCAGCGGAATGGTAGCCTGGTATAAATAGAAGTCATATTCATTTCAGAATATTGTAGTTACTTGTATTTTACTTTTTACTTATGTACTCTCTACTGTTTATTTTTTTATGGTTTTCCTGTATTGTTTAGCCCACTGTAACATTTATTTACTCCCCTGTTGTTTTTCTGTTGCTCTCGCTTCCTCTCAGCTGCTTCCAAAAAAAAAAAAATGAGCAGAAAGTTAACTCTAGAAAAGAATTCATAGCTCTTGCCCTGAAGTAGCTTTGAAAATAAGCTGAACGTGTTCCTTGACCTATAAGCTCTGTTACAGTTTACTTTCCAGAGCCTGACAAGCATCTGCCACTACAGCTGATGCTAAGTGAATATAGGAGTGCCTCAGTTAATCAGAAAATTAAGTCAAATTTTAATTATTTGGCAATTTTTTATTACTTTCTAAAAAAAACCACTTAATGAGAACTGTTACAAAACTAATATGTGGATCACTGATGGCGCTGTTTCTCTGTTTGCACCTGCTTTTTTTCTGTCTGCTCCTGAACCTATACCTGTTCTGTGGGGTTTCTACCTGTTTTACCTGGGTGTAAGTAATGCCCTGACAAAAAGAGGAAAAAAACAAACCTTAGGGAATAAGTTATTTAAGATTAAACAAAGCATGACAAAAATTGAGAAAAGTTATTTACAAGATTTCCACAGAAAAAAAACCCAACATCTTTACAGGTCAAACTACAGCTAAACTGCAAAAATATTTGTGTTTTTCCCAGGCAAAGCCATTATTAGAGCTCCCATAGAGACTACTGAGCTGACTAGTGGAAAGATACTTTCATGTGATTCTGAGTAGGTGAGGGAAGTTATCTGTAACACAGTACAGCTCTTGATGTGACTCACATAACAAAAAGTTTCCCTGGGGAGAATATTTACTACCTTGATTTCTCCCCTCCCCCCAACCTTGCACTGCACTTACATTCTTAGCACATTAGTTATTCATTCACATGGCTGGTTTTCAGCTCAGAGTGCAGCGGACACATTGATTGAAAATATTAAATATTTGCAGCAAATGGCAATGACTTTCCCACCCTTTTTATTACATCTTTTTGTTTTAGAAGACTTTTTCTGGTCAAGGTGGGAAACCTTACACCAACACAAAATTGGGGGGAAATGCAAGTGATACTGTGTGTGAACCACAACACTTCAGTCAAAAGATGGTGAGGGGAAGATGCATGTAGTTCTGATCAGGACCAGTGGGGTTTCTTGGGTCAGCCAAAATATTGACAGTCTGCTGCATACTTAAAGTAAAAGTGCTTTAAAATTAAAATAATGCACTGTTTTGTTTTTCTGTTTATGTGTTTCTCAAATCCAGGCGTTTCTAGTTTCTAGTATGCATGTAAGTGCAGTTTTGGACAAAGTTATTTTTTTGTATGTTAAGGAAATCTGAAATAAGAAAGTTACTTCTGCTATTGAACCTATAGTCTGTAGTTTTAACCGTAATAAAATGTAAAATAATAAAGTAATAAAGATATGAATATAATAAAGTAATAAAGATATAAAACTTGTGTTCAGAAGTACAGCATTTTATCCATCTTTAAGGATAAAGCAGAAACGACAAGTTCGCTTTTGAAATAGCTTTACACTTTCCAAGAGCATTAAGACATATTCATGGCAATGATTTATTTTTTACTTGATATCCGCTAATTCTTTAATCCTTTACTTTTGGAAGATTTTTTTAAAAAATCACTAGGAGGAGACTCTGTTCATACATTAAAGTTTATATGGAACAAATTCTTGTGTTTGGATCTGGACTTGTGTGGCTGCGCATATGGAGATGGAACAAGCCTAATGCTCATCTTTCCAAAGGTTTTAGAACAGTTCATGCATCCTTATTCCTTGTATCCAGAGATGACCATGTTATGGTAAACTTTGTTAAGATATAAAATGAAAAAAATACTAGTTTATATCCTATGTCACATCCTCTGTCTTTTGACATTGCTAGATAGACAGCAGTCTGGGGTAGGGAAGGTGGTGGAGGAGTGTTCAAAATAGGCTGTATATAAATACATGCGTATAGTCGGAGCCTAATCCCATTGTTGTCATATGAAAGCTGCTAGGAGCTTGGATCTACTAGTTAATATTCCATATTTATTTATTTATTTATTTAAACTTTAGAACTTTGCTTCATATTTAATATTCACTGTCTTTCTGTTTCTTAAAGTCACATCCTTAATGAGGCAACCTGCCAGACTAAAGAGGACGTGAAGAGCATTAGTGATACTGCAGAACAGTTGTGACAGCTGATAGGACAAGACAGGTTGATTCAGTGTATAAAACAAATGGAGAGAAAAGAATACAAAGAAAAGAACTTGGTGTCTTCTCTTCTAAAGCGTGATTTATGCAGCAGCTCATTTACTTGTTCTTTTTCTTGTTTTAAATAAAAAGTGGAAAGCCAATCATCTATCTAAAAAAAAAAAAAAATCAAACCATGGTGTTATTGTCTGATTAATAGCTCATACTGGTGTTAGGAAATGCCTAATTATGCATCAATGTTTGCCTCATTATATAGAGGAACATCATCATCGCAGATTAGTCTGAGCAGAGAATGGTTTCCATTTTGATAATTAGTTCTCACGCTTCAAAGTATGTAACCCAAACAGCAGTCTTGTTCTTTCACTGTAAGATTTCTGTGCACCTAATTTTGAAAGCAAACTGTTTCAAATAATGAAAGGGGAAAAGAAAAAAATACCTGACCTAATCTCAGAAACATGACTCAGACAGATTGCTTTTCTTTGCCAGTTGGTTGTCAGAGAATTCCCATGGACCGCAACTTTCTGAAAACATCTTCAGCAATATAAACTCCATCTTTTTTCACTGTACTCCTTGACATAGCAATGACTGCAAAAGTTGTATCAAGAACATGGCTAGCTTTTACAAATAAATAAGTGAAAAAAATTGAGAACTACAGTTGTAGCATAATAAAGACAGAAACTTTAGTATCAAAGTTTCAGAAGGGAGGTATTTCCACTCTAGACCGAGTTGAAAAGTCTTAAAATAATAACTAAGAAAGTATCATTTTCGATCATTCGATCATTCAATCATTTGAATGATCGAATACATATGTCAAAAGAAGAAACTGGATACTTGCTTCAAAAATAAGTGTTCTTGAAGCTTTCGAAGACCTGTGTTCCAGCTATAAAAAGTCAAGTAATGCCATGTGCTATGTTGTAGGACATAAAATTCAGGAGATGCAAATAATATTTTAAAATTTATGGCTACATTCTTGGTTCTAGTATTTGCATTAGTAGGAATTAAAGGCCTTTTTCAGCAGGTTAGAGAACCCTTACTGAGTATCTTCACGTTTTATCCTGCTGAAGGATGCAGAGCTTAGGTATCCTCATCATCCCCTAGTAAAGACTTGGTGCCTCAGAATTCCAGTTCTTATGTCCGAGAAGGCATTTTTTAAAAAGGCAGATGCTGATACAAAAACTGGAAGACAAGGGCAATTTTTTTGATAAAATATCAAACTTCAAGGTATTGCCCAAAATCTCTTTTGTATTTTGAAATTTCAGTTTCAAAGCATAATTCAAGGACTTCTCTCATTTACAAGAACAAACTCATCCACTAAGAAAAAACACCAACTGAATTCTTGAGGAAAAGACTAATTGCAAGCTCTGTTTAGAACCTGAACATTTACCTGGGATGGTTAGCACATTGAATCAACAGGAGCTACAGAAGTGCAGCATCTTTAGTTAGGCAGAAAGTTGTTCAAATATTCTGTTAGGAAATGGCCATATTCCAGTATCTTTAGGTTAGTAGAGCCTAAGGTTTGCAACGAGTTATAATGTCAGTAGAATTACTCTGGGAAATAAGTGTTCAGTGTAGGGAGCTGTACCAGACTTTGATACTACTTAAAAAGTAATTACAGGAGTTGTATGACTTCTATTTCCTCCCTTCCCAAGGACCATTGTTACTATCCTGTGCAAATATAAGGTCAGTGCCATCCTTGCAGCAGTGTTTCATCAGTTCTCCAGTACAATCTGTCCTTGGCATTTGAGAGGTTAAAAAGAGCAGTGTGAGAGAAAACTCTTCTCTGAAGACAGCACCAGCTGTAAAAGTCAGTGGTATAATTTGGAGGAAGAACTAAAACCACGTCAAAGATAGTTTGAGGCAAAACAGAGAAAATGTCAGTGTAAAGACAGGTCTCAAAATCTGCAAGACTGTTTGCAGCATTAGAAATATGTTCCAAAAAAAAAATAAAAAGCTTGCTTGACAGGTCATCATTTACAATTTTTAACAATCACTGTTGTCAGCATGCAAAAGTGTGACTGAAAACAAGAGGATGACATTTGTGAGTAATGTGTTGATCTCCAGGAAAGTTACGCTTTCCAGATTTCACTTCAAAGTAACATTCTTCTAATTGTCCTTGCAACCTAGAAGAAGCCTCACAACATGCTTCCCTTAGGGACAAGTTACTGTATAAATACCTGTGAAGTAAACAGGCTTGTTAAAAAGAATCAAAATTTAACGCAGCAAGGTAACTCTTTTGACAGGTCTGTTCTCCATAATTGTGTCCAGAGAATGATCTGTAAGGCAACTGCGTATTTCCTTATTATCTTACTGTATACTTATCATAGTTTCCCTGATAAGTAAGCCAGTTGCCCAAATTCTTGTTTGAGCTGTAGCCAGAGTTGCATTCATTGAATGAGTGGTATAAGAAAGCACCAAAGCAAGTATGTCCACCCGCAGTAAACTCTTTGCTGTAAAAAAGAAAAAAGCTTTTGCAAGCTCTTCTGCCTTCTGTCTTATCACCTGAATGGGCAGTGTATCCTTGAGTGCACTTGTGCAGGCCACATGGGGTTCAGGGCTGCCAAGATGGTACAAGGAGCAAATTCTTCTGAGTTTGGTTGAACTTTATTCCATGAGCCATGCTGACGTAGTGGAGAAGCTATTCCAGGGAGCAGAATGCTCTGCAAAGTGCTATGCAATGTGAGTTATATAGTTTCTTTTCACCCTTAAGGTCAGGCACCTTACTTTTAGTACTCTCAACCCATATGGTTAGGAGGAAGAGAGGCAGAGACGAATGTAGTTCTAGTTTCCTGTTTGTGAGCTAAGAACTCTCCCATTTAATCTGCTGTATCATTAGCTGTGTTAGGTTTCCTGTTCATATTCTAACTCAGGTGATTATTATATTTGCCTTGCAGCAAAAATAGTTTCCTGCTAATTAATTTTTACTTCTTCTTTAAGACTGCTTCATTGTATATTCTTAACCAACTTCCTCATCCAGCATAAGATGGTTACATTTAATAATGTGTCATTCCTCTGGTGAACAAAATTATTCCTCCACACATTACAGCTGGCAAACCATTGGATACAACGAGAGGAACAGAGCTATTAAAAAAANATAACCAATTTGAGCCCCATACCTATACCACTGGTGTAATGAATGCATCGCTTATCTCAGTAAGAAACACCAGCACACAATAAGTTATAGCTAATAAAGCTGGTCCTGAGAAAAAACCATTATCTTCAAAGAAGTTAAAAAAAAAAAAAAAAAAAAAAAAAAAAAAAAAAAAAATAACCTAAATTTTTTTTTTTTTTTTTTTTTAATTTTGTTTTCAAAGCTAATACTGGGGATGCATTCAGAAATAGGTGTGGGCACATATATGAAGCAGAACATCATAGGCTTTCTTCAGGCAGTTCCAAAACACTTTTCTGAACACAGACATTAAAGAGATGTGAGCAGCATGAATATATAAAAGGTAATTGCTTTAAAAATTGGTACGAAGAAAATACAAAGAATAGTAACTGCCTGTCTTTAAAATATTTTATTTTAAAAGATTTTATTCTTTTGGGGAGACAAATGTAATTGTCATGGCTGCAACAGATGGGCAAAAAAACGCACCTGGGTACAAAGGTTTTTGTAAATTTGTTTAATTTTGTGTATTAAGCATGCAAGATCAATCAATGAGGAGTAAGTTCTTAAGCTCTTTTTGTCTCCATTTTGAGGTATAAAATACACTGACCATTGATTACATCCTGGAAGGGTTTAGCTGTGATATGTAAAATACAATTTTGGGATTTGGTTACTTTGGAGGCTTTCAGACAATAAACAGTGGTTAGAATATTTAGTCTTTGGGTAAAACATAGCACCACCTTTCTCCCAGCTGGAGACCTGTTTCTCAGAACTAGGCAGTTGCAAAGATAGTAAATGAAGGAGTCTGCTCTCAGCTGTGGAAAAGCATGAGTTATCAAACTACAATGCCAGTGAGCATATCAACAAATACCTTGTACAACTGTCAGTTGGAATAAACCCAGAAAAATAGATAGCCATCTTTCATTCTTTCCTTATGAAAATGGAAAATTTGGAGCCATGTCAACACTACTAACAAACTAGCAAGTCAGCTCTAACTGCTCATGGTCTGATCTAACATACTATGCTACATTACTGCAACCTAAAAATGAAGTGTTTTGCTTCTTTCCCCATTTGCAAAATCTGTAATAGAAATGTATCTCAACAGTTTAATGATGCTTCCATCTGTAGAAGAAGCCATCACACCTTATATCTGAGTAACCTCCTGTGTGTATTCAATTACATGGACATTCACCTTGATAACAGAGATCATAGGCACTTCTGTGCTGGCAACAGAATGACTGTGATAAGTCACAATTACATGGGCTCAGGAAAGTGGAATGAAGAGATACCGGGGTCTCTGCTGACAGGAGCTACACTCTGAGAAAGTCTCAGCAAATCTAGCTAGCCTCACAGATTCTGAAGTCCCAGTCTCTCCTTTCATGACTGTATGAAAGCCCACACAGTACAAAACAGATTTGTTTGGAGAAGTTTATCTTACGTCTATCCTGAATGAAATCAAGCTAAGCTATGTATTCGTCTGCTGTGTTCAGCCTCCTGCTCTTGGTAATGCTGACCTTTTCAGGCTGTGGCAAAAGAATGTGCATTTACTGTCAAGTTCAAAGGCTCTTTCAACTTTAACAGGCTGGAGTTGAAATTCAACATCAAAATGAAGGTGCTATCTTGAAGTTTATAGCCACTGATGTGCAAGTGATGAATGGAGCTATTGCACATTCAGGATACTCGCATAGCTTTGCAGTTTATCATCCAAGAACTTTGGCTCATTATTAGGATCAGAAAAAGAGATTGCATTTAGCTTGCTCCAAGCCAGCAAAACCAAACATCACAGTCAGGAGAGCAAGTTTCCAAGTGATGGCCACAAATGTCTCTCTAAACAGTGCTGCTTCCAGATCAGCAGTAGCTAGATAGCTTTTCTCAAGTGGTGTACAAAACTGTTTGGAAAGAAACAGTTACCTAGTGCTCAAATGAGATTGCTGTTAGCTAATTGCTATTATACCAAACAGTTGCAAATTTTACTCTTATTTATCAGCCCGTGCCAGATCTACTGTATTCAACAGTTTTCACTGTATTTGTCTGAAGGAACTTGTTTTAGTCTGTTAAGGCTATGGATCAGATGCTAAAGTCTGCCTGGTAGAAAACCTCCTGATCCTTCCTCCAGGATTACTCCATCAGGACTAATGAGGAGTAAAAGACTGTAGATCTGGGTATCTGAAGAGAGTAATATCACACTCATCTAGGTGAAAAGTAACTGCACAATGGAAGATAACCAAAAGACTGGGCAACCACTGGAAATGGCAAGCAATTAGAAAAAGGTGCTACTTAATCTTTGAGATAGAGAAAAGTGGACCCACTAACTGCAGACCAACGAGCCTCAGCTCACTGCCTGGAAGGATCATGAAGCACATCTTGTTGGTTGATGCTTAGCTACCTGCAAATGCATGAAGGACAAGAAAATATGTAGGATGGTCATCACATACTTACTAACTGCAAATGATGCTTCAACAGTCTCATTGCCTGTTATTATGCTGGTGGTCAAGGGAAGGGTGATGGATGTAATTTACCTTGACTTTAAGAAGTTCTAGTCACTGTAACATTCCCACTGGTAGACAGAGGAGGCATGTGCTGCACAAAAAGACTGTTATATGGGTTAGGCTGACAGACTCAAAGGGCAGGTAGTCAATGGCTTGATGTCTGTTTAGCAGAATATCTAAGGTAAGTACTGGGGGCAGTGTTAGTATCTTCACCAATAATTTGAATGATGGGACAGTGTACCCTCAGCAAATCTATGGACAATATTAAAATGGAAAAAGTGGCTGGCACATCAAATAGTATAGTGTCAGTCTAGAGAAGTTCTAGGACTGGGTAAAATAAATCTCATGAAGTTCAACAAGATTGTATGCCTCAGTGAATAACCCCATGTACTAGTAAAGATGCTATACTGGGTAGCTGGTGTACTGTGAAGGACCTGCAAAGGTCACAGTGGATACTAGGTGAAAATGATGAAGTGGTGTCTAGGAAAAGATTCTTCACTATGAGGGTGTGAGGCACTGGCACAGGTTGCCAGAAGTTGTGGGTGCCCCATCCCTGGCAGTGTTCAAGGCCAGGCTGGATGGTTCTTTGAGTAACCTGGTCTAGTGGAAGGTGTCCCTGCCCATGGCAAGGGGGTTGGAACAAGATGATCTTTAAGGTCCCTTCCAACCCTAATCATTCTATGATTCTGTGGTTCTGTGAATCACCAGGAAGGCAAACTGGATTATGTTAGTATGAGAGTGAGCACATAAAATGAAGTTCTGCTTTTCATGATGCTGGTGCTGCATACACCTGTAATTCCACATCTCATTTGGGCTCTGCAGTTCAAAAAAAAACAACAAAAGCTGAAACCAGTTTAGCAGAGGCTAGCAAGACTGTCACAGGCCAGAAGTATGTGACCTTTGAGAAGAGGTTGAGGTGAGACTCATGGATGTTGAAGAAATGCAGGTTTTTCTATGCATATTGGGCAAAGCTCTGCTACCAAAGGAAAAAAAAGAAAAGAGAATATTCTTGAGCTGGCCTCATTACTGTTGCATGTCAAAACAGCAATTTGACTGCTTTAATTCTCACCAACAGAATAGCCATTTGCAGATTATTTTACTGACCTAAGATCACAGACTGCTATGGCTTTAGCCACATTGCTTCTTCCCATATGCTTGAGCTGAGGAAACAGGAGAGCCCAACTCACATTTTATGCTCCTGTAAGTTTTTCTTAAGCTATTGTTATATGGCTCATGCAGAATGGCAGAACAGCTCAGATTATGTACTCCTCTATCAATTAAAGTTAAAAAGAAACATTCAGTTCAGATTGCCTATCAGGGCATTTAGCAGGCTCTGTTACTGTTTTTAATTGACAATTTACAAGTCAGTGATACTATAACAGAGGGTGTCAGTACTTTGAGACAAAACTTCAAGATGCTATAGGGATTCAGAGGGTAAGAGGTGTTACAGACCTAGATTTGGAATGGACCTGCCTGGCTGTACAGAAGAGGGGCTCAACAAAAGCCTTTATTTTCTTTGTATTTTCCTTTCTCTTTCACTGTTCATGCTGCAGTCAAGGAAGTCCTGAAGACCAGCTCCAGCTTTCACATTATCTTTTAAGTCTTTCTTAACACCTTCTCAATAACCTTGGAGGAACATTGCTTGTCACATAGCACACGTTGCCACAGGGTACCAGTATGGTAATAAAATCTTCCGTGTATGCATCCCAACAAGAGAAAAGATTTGCAGTTCTGCTTTTTACTACTATGATTGTTTTTTTTCCTGACAAATACAGAACCTTGATTTCCAATATATTTCTGAACACTAAATTAAATAACTGGGTACTCTGCTTGTGTAGATCTTTAATTACTAGGGCCAAGCAATTGTGTGCCTGTTATTCTTTTAGAATAACTTCTCCAGGCTTTAAATGAAGACAGAGGAGGCCCACACAAAACAATTACAGCAGAGAATTTGTTTACAGGCTATTGCAAGAAGAGATGTAATGCTTCCCTTTATCATCACTTGTCATAGCAGTGACAGCCTGTAAACCTCCTGCCCATGCATTATTCTTTATTTGTCACCGCCTGTGCCAACTCTTGCCCTAGCAGGTGCCTGGCATGTGTCAAACATATGATTCATGGGTTCATTTGATCAACACTGTGAAGAAAAGAGTGATGTATTTTCTTTTAAATTACAAATTAGACATTTCCACCCCATATCCAGTGACAAGGGCTTTGGCTCCTTTATTTGAAGCACACCATTTATACCTCACTGTAGAATTTAAATACTGGCTTCTCTATCATGCCTAAATCTGAAAGTTAAATTTATGCAATATTATATCCTATAATGAAACCATCCTGTCTGTCTGTTTTATTGTCATGGCAAGCTTGCTTGAACTGTTTCCTTTAGTAACAAATGGATAAAATGTGTTATCCCCTGGACATTTGAAGCGTTTTTAGTGCAGGTTGGTTTCTATTTCACACACCACATATACTTTCTTTTAGATAATTTCTTTAGAATTATAGTCTTGCTCTGACATTGATGCATGTTTACTTGGGCACTTGCTTTTAAATCATAGACTCATAGAATAAATGTGTACATAGGTTTTGTGAGGTGCTTCTTTTGGAGATAATACTAGCAATACAATAATTAGAAACTGTAAGAAAATGCAGTTGTTCAATAAGAAATAAAAAGCCATTTGATGTTTTCTTCTGTGAAAGAAATTTATGGAATTCTGTGAAAAGTTTGTTAGCAATCACAACCACCTGGATTAATTGTTAATCAAAAATTATTCCCAGACAGAGAATTCTAAAGTCTTGTCTAGTCTGCTTTAAGCAAGACTTGAGCTGTGAGATTCCCAGGTATTGTCTTTGTCAAAGCATCTGAAACATGGGCTCTTTTATGAAGTAACTAGCCTTTAAAGTCAGCTGCTGACCACCCTATGATGCCAGTATATTGAGTAATGTAAGAGTTGCTTTAATGAGTGACTTAACATGAAAGATAAGGTTTTGCTACTTATATAAATAATAGAAAATACTACCGTTTTCTTTGAAAATACCACTGTTCTCCTGTCTGTAGCTTTTACTCCATGTTTGTTTATGCTTTTAGAGATTGGCAAGATTTGAAACAGACAGTGCCACAAGACGTTGCAGGGGAAAATACAATATGAGAGCACTTTCATATTGATTTAAGTGAAGAAAATCATTACTTATGGATCCAAAAGGGATTTTTTTTCCTCCAAGATATTTTCATTCTCACAACCACATTGGAGTGGCTTATTGGACTTGAATAATTCATGATGGTTTTGTAGTTATTGAGAAGGTTTTCCAGACGAATTCCTGAACTGTCATCTTGGGCGAATCTCAAAATTAAAGATAGATATCGTTACTAGCATCTGTTTGACTGTGTCATGACTGCTTGTTAGGATACTACTAACATGTAATTCAACAAATTTGGATGCCTTATTTATCTCTAGTAATCCATATACTTTGATTTCTATGTAGACTTGGTCTTTTTATGTCACTTGTCTAAGCTCTATAAAAATAAATGCTTACTACTTCTGTTTTCTTCCTGATTACTTTCAGATATGTCTAAGTGAGGCTGTATTTAGAATTCTGTGCGAACAAGACATGCAAATTTTGTTTGTATTCTTCAGGGTTTTTGTGAGTTGTTCTTTAAGTGACAAGGAGAAAATAATAAAATTATTCAACCAGGGGACTAATTGAGTAGATGGAAACAATTTTCAGATATGTGACTCTGGCCTTAGAAGATGTGCTGGGTGTTGTAATGCCATTCCTCACAAATCAGATGACATGCTGTCTGGAATGTGTGAAGGGTTATCTGAGACAGAGGGAGGAAGGTACTGCATAGCACTCTTGCTTATTTCATAGAATTTCAGGTATTATTCTTGAAAAAAAATAAAATAAAATTCAAGAAACCTGTTTTCCTGTGTTTGCAAGAAACCTGAGGCAATGAAAGAACAGTGCAAATTGCCATTTATTTCATGGAGTTCAAGCCCCAACTGCTGATGACAGTCAAATTATTTTATTCAACCCTTTTTCTGTTTAGAAATTAATATAATAACATGAAAGAATGTATTGTAATATGAGAGTTTACATCATCTCTCACTGATGTGTTTTTCTGAAGGTCCAGTCACTCAGCTTTCACAATTTGCCCATTGCAAGATGTGAAAGGAGTAAAACTGTCCTTTGTATGAGACTGAATTTCACTGAGTTTATTTAGCCCAAGACAAGTGATAACAATCAGAATGCATGAAAAGAGTGTGTTTGTATTAGTTCATTTAAAAATCAGTAGTGGCCATATTCAAACTGTCTATTGCAAGGAACTTTCCTTAGACATTGTGATATCTTACTAGTGAAGGTCCAGTTAAGGTGTGAATTTCTATACAGGCAAGAGCCTACCATCACCATGAACAACTTAAGACTGCCCAAGTAAGGCTCTTGTTTCTCTCTTATCAGAGAGTTTATCTGCTTCCTTGGTGGCTGCCTTCACATACAAAGGGGGAAACTACCTAGAACCAGCTCACAGAGAATAGCAAATCACATCTGATACAATGCCAAATTAGAGCTATGTAGTAGGATTCTGTGATCAGCCAGAGCCTTATCAGTGAACCCAACTCTGAGGTTGGCAGGTGAAGATGGAGGATTCGTACTGGAGCTATAGTGTGAAGTGCTTGCTCCCATAGTTGGAGAGCTGTGTTCAGGCTGAGTAACCTGAATCTTTTTTATTTATACAGTTGTCTGCACAGTGTGCAGGAATGTGGTCTTGCTCTTGATGGAAGGTTCCTATTTTGTGCTATTCAGTGCAAACAGTCTTCAGACTTGTGGATGCAAGAGGTCAAACAAGAAGGGCTAGATGACATTAAAGAGCTACAGGAAATTTCCAGTGTCTGAGAGCTAACAGAAGCTCTGGTCCTAGCAGGTTACATTTGATTTACTTTGGAATTGTGTAATATACTGTCGCTTTGAAACAGTTTCATTTTTCAAGGCTATAAGATGATACAATTTACAATATAGAAAAAAATCCAGACTGACAGCCCTATCAGACTTTCTTATATTATCTGAAAGGTCTTTTCTCTTTGTTTTCAACATCTGTTGCCCTTCTTCTATATTCCTGCACTATGGGAGTAGCCTCAATGGAGCACTTAAAAGTAGGAAAGCAGTTTGATAAATATATGCTTTAGACAGTCTTGCATGTGGGCATAAAAATACTTGATTTAACTTCAGTCCAGTCATGATACTGATTTGCAGCTAAAATGAGTCAGAGTGGTGTACAGCCCTTGTCCCATGTATACAGCTGGTCATACAAAGACCGCCATTCAAAGACACAGCACATCTCTTGTTATTGTGACTGTTCAGGAATTGTGCTGTTTTTTATTGAGTGAGTAAGTAAGTAGGAAAATGTAAAAATACTCTTTCAGATGTGGGGAGTGTGCATGGCAAGCTCCCATGAGAGGGATTTGTGTTCCTAAATGTGAATCTCAGCCCTTGTAACCCAAAAAGAGATACCCCTTTTCCACATATTTCAGAATTTAAATGTGTATTCTTCAATCAGCTCCACAGTAGAGGACAAAATCATTTCGTGTTTAGCTGAATGTCATCCTTTATTTTTGTTGTCTCAGACTTGGCCTTCCTTGCTTGATCTAATACTTCTCCCAGGTATTACTATGGACACAGACCACTCGCTCGACTCACCAGGTCTCCAATGTTAAGTTTCTTCTCCCCAAACCCCCACCTGTACTGTTATCCTTGCAAGCTAGTATTCCCAGGTCTCAGGCTGCTCTCTCTTCTGTGTCAGTGTATATCAGGATTCCTCAGTGTGCAATGCCATGCAGTACTCTCCCACTGAATACATATAACTACACACCAGTTTCTACTCCTTCCTTTTTTGAAGGTAGATTGGAGAGGTCTTGTGTGCTGATCAGCTAGGAAAGAAAGGAACAGAGACAGGGAGAAGCATGTGCAGGGAGCTCTGTTTCAGTGGAGCTTGATTTTATTTTAACATAAGTTCCTTTATTCTCTGTGTTGTGGCTCGCTTGCTTGTTGCCTTTAATCTATGTGTCAGCATTATATGCTCCACTGTACCATTAAATGGTAGTCCTTTCAGGTAGTATGTAGTAAACTTCTTGCCATCTCTAATGATGTAAGGTCTGGATCAGAGCCTGTGCTGACAATTCCAAAGAATTAGTAGCCTGGTATGAGAAGCAGTCATAACCTGGCAAACACATTTCAGTGAGACTCAGTTTGAAACCCCTAACATCACTAGATATGGCTTATCACGAGTTTTAATTACGGAACACTAGGCTTTTCTCTCTCTCTTTCCCTGCCATATGAAATTACCAGATCTTCCCAAAGTAATGAGTCTGACAAGCTGAGGTGTTATATCAAAGACAAAAGATCAGGATTTCTGTTGCAGATGTATTTAGGAAGATGCAAAACTGTAGGGTGTCTTTTATCATTGGGTGGTTTTTTTATGATTCTTTGTGTGTGTTTCTAGTCAGAAGTAAAAATGTTCCCAAAGATGCTGTTTTGTGATACAAAATGTCCCAGATTATGCAGATAAGAGACCTATCAATTACTCTGTATTTGCAGCTTAATTTTATTAGGAAATCAGCTGTCCATTTGCTTCGCGGTGGCACCCAACTATTAAGATCTTCCTTGAGGTCTGTTTCCCTTCTCATTACAAAAATAATCTAATCATGCTAGTTTAATGCTTACTTTTTAAAAAATTTATTTCCATGCGTAATTCTTCATAATTGGTTGATATAGGAAACCCACTTGGAAAGGACACTGTTTATAAAACAGCATGCCAGGATGTTTATCAGGCCTTGGGCTGCAGGAACCAGAGGACAGATGAATATCCTGCAGTTGTTTTGGCCATCATTATATTGTGGATGGCAGGTTGCCAGTAGCAACTGCAGTAAAAAGTCTAGAGTGTCAGTGTCTTCCTCTGTGTGATACAATAAAGACCATTTACACTTTCCAAACTGTCTCAGGAAGGATTTGTGGCAGATTTTGAAGGACTTGAAGTGACAAAAGATGGAAGTAGATAAGCTGCTTGCAGGTTATATGCCAACCTGTCTTTCTGTTGGCTCCTCCAGGCCTGGCACCACTGATGGTTTTTTTTTTTGCCCTTCTTTCTAGAACATTTAAAAGAGAAGCTGGAGGAATACATGGTCCGTTTTGGCAAAGTGAGGATTGTACGTACCAAGAAACGAGAAGGGCTCATTCGGACCAGACTTCTAGGAGCCTCCCTGGCTAGAGGAGAAGTCTTGACATTCCTGGATTCCCATTGCGAAGTCAACGTGAATTGGCTGCCTCCCTTGCTTAGTAAGTGTATGAGCATTCATCAGCCATTAAAATTAGAGCATACAGTATAGCTGAAGCATTTAAAGCCATTTCCCACAATAAGCAGGATTTACACTGTACAGAAGTGTTTGGAGCTCTGCTGCAGTGTCTGAAGAGTCAGTATGAGACAGAACTCTGAGAAATGCAACCAGCTCTAGTTTATGGTTCTTGTGAATAAAGAGCTGGTAAAATTTTGAAGTATCATTTTGGCCTATTACAGTTACAATTTATTTTGTTATTACTGATACAAAATACACTACTAAATCTAGTAGTTTGGTATGTCCTCACTATACACTTGTAAACTTCTGTTATGCAGGTATTGTACTCCTTCCTAGTCCTCCACATTCCATTAAAACAGCTTTTGCTGTAAGTGTATCTAAGACCTCAGAGTTAAATCCAATAACAACTGCATTCACAATAGGAAGCTCAGAAAGAATGATTTGCTATTGACTGCTTTGCTGGATTCCAGCTGCAGCAGCAAAGCTCCATTAGTCAAAGGAATGGAAAGAATCAATTGTTGTAGTCTAGAATTTCACTTCAGGAAACAGTATCCTATTTTCTACACACTTGAGTGCATGCAAAGAGTATGGGCTTTGCAAAGTGAGTGCTTTTTTGCTAGCAAAAACAAAGGAAATTTCTGAGTTTACTATGCAAGATATTTGTATGTCATAAGTACAGGACAGGTTTTTACCAATTAATGGTTACTGTTTCTTGAATTTTGTTGTTAGAACTGTTTGGCCACATAATAAGGTGATAAAGTGTTTGCAGGCAAGAAGAAATGACGTTCTGCTAATGAACTGTCACTTGAGACAAAAGAAAAAAAAACAACAAAAAAACCCAACCCAAACCAACTGCAGTAACTAGTTTTTGTTCTTCAGATCAGTAGCAAAACAATGTACAAAATTCCAAATTGATTTTCTTTCTAGCTTCTTTATCAAATTACATATACGGTCTTACCGCTTGTTTCCATATGTCCTTAAGCACAGCATCAGTATTCTTTTAAAAAAACCTCCATCTTTGCCTACAGCCTAAATAGCATAAAGGAACAGAGAGAAGTTTCTACAAGCCTTCCACAAACATCTATAAACAAGTAGATGTTAAACACTCTGGAGTACTCTACATATACAGCCACCTTTCCTCTGCTTTCTGATTTTGCCACACTGTGCATAATACATTGCTACTAATGAAAAAATCTCCAGAAGACTCTCACTCTTGTCCTCTGAAATCTTTTGCTATGTTACTGCAGATGAGATGCAGACATTCTATTTTGCTAGCTTAGACATGGGCAAATTGCAAGTTGCAAAGCCAGTTCCTTTTCTTGATTTCTTGTCTGAAATGAAGGTATGTCTAGGTGGGTTTCACACTACAAAAACTGAAAAATAAATACAATGGTCACAAAGGATTCATAATTGCAGTTAGGTTGCAGTTGGGTATTGAATTGATGATTGCAAACCTTGGCCTCAAGCCTGAGAACTGGACAGATGAGAGGCTTCATCAGGGACCAGATCCCAGTTCTGCTTAGTTGTCATGTTCCACATATCATTCGCATTTCACATACATTAGAAATACCCATAGCTAACTGGCCACAGGATCTAGAAATTACTCTTTAGGAATACTGGAACCCAGAATCAACAGGCATAATTTTTAAAGAAAATGTGGAGTATTACATGAAGAAGGACAACTAGAAAATGAACACACAGCTTTTAAGGATTCCCTGTGCCTTTTTTTTCCCAAAGGGATGAGAAAACTTTCTCATATCCAATAGGTGGCAATTATTTACTATACTGAAATCAGAGGACAACCAGTTACTAATAATAGTACAGTTAATGAATTTTTGCAAGTGTTTCTCTAAAGATCTACCGTATGTTTCATTCAGCAATGCATGTGACTGAATGTCATTCAAGGAAACCACAACAGAGAATATATTGTGTATTTCTTGCTTTGAAGCTTCCCTATTTTAGCTCTGATTTATCCGTCATGTGTAATGAGAAGTCCTTAACAGGAGCTCAGTTCAACCCTGCTCTGGAGTTGCCTCTGAAGAGGTGCAGTGGTTTCCACTGTTCCAAACCAGGTTTTGTTCAAAATGAGACCTTGAAGGTTAGAGGACTAAGAGGTACTGAGAAAACCAAGAGCAATCACATAAAAACAGTTCTCAAAGTTATTTAGTCACCTAACTTATATTTTCAGACTTGACTGTGAGGAAGACAGTTATTTTAGTACTTGTTAGGTATCTAAATAGCTTCATGGTGCTGAGCCACAGCTGGTTTCTGTTACAGTCCTTTGGTTTGTTTTCTTAAAAACAGGTGCAACATGGTTTTTCTTTATTTCCTTTAAGCTTTATTTAGTTTATTTCTTTAGCTTAAATGGGCCTCTAAACTGAGAAAAACAACTTTCAGATCTCAGCGAGTTAGCCTGATATTCACTGAGAAGGTAGCTGTGGTCATGTAAAAATGTTGGCAAACACAGCTGTTTGTTATCACTCCTCAATAGTATATAGTCAGCAGAAGGAAAAAGGTGACTTGAGCTCTAGCTGTTGTTGATAAGAATCTACTGTAGTGTGAAATCACTGTTACTACAGGTAAGTAACTTGAGTAGCAAACCAGCTGAAAGATGAAGGCGTATCTTTCCTTCTGCTGATGTTGCTGTAGGAGCAGTAAGAGGGGAGATGGAAAATAGATTAGTAATGCCAAACACTACCAGAACTAGTCTTGTTAAAATAGATTTTTTTTTTCTGACCAAGACTTAAAACTATATCATTATTAGATCATGCTTAGCAAGTTATCAAGATACCTGCTAGCTGTAGCTGACCATCTCCACAACATTATATAATGCATCACTTGCCAGTGGGGATACTAAGAGTACAAGTACTTATGACAACTGAGATAACAGGATATAATTTGCTGAGCCATTCAAATGTTGTCACCATCTGTAACAACATATTCAATTAGGAAAATAAGTGTTTGCAATATGGCATTTTCGCTTTAACCAGGCCAATTTGAAACCAGCACTTGAAAATAAAGGGGTACATCTTTCTCGTAAAGATAAAAACTAGGTTTTTGAGATACTGACCTATCCAGTATTAAAACTTCTGTTTATTGCCACATATGCACACTCTGCTTGATACTATAAGTGCTGAATTCAAATATATATGTATATATTGCTTAAAACTGCAAAGGAGAAAGCTCTGTGCAATGATGTTCCTCTTGTTCCTAGGCTTTCCCTCAAATCTGCAAGATTCTTACATGTACAATGATGCTTATCTTTCTGTTCTTCCCTTTAACTGCAGCATATATGCATTGAAATAATGCACAGAAATTTTCAGAACATAGGAATTCAAGACATAGGAATGTATGACAGGATGATGTGTAAATGCAGTGGAAAAGAAACACTGTAAAGTATTTCAGCTATGGCTTTCAGTTTCTTGCAGAGGAGCAGGTGGGATAAAGAGCAGTGGCTAGCAAAGGCAGCAGCATGTTCACATCTATTAAGCTATGGTACCAGCATTCTTGTGAAATGTAAGGTAGGCCTACAGTCCTTTTTTCTGTTTCTTAAATTCATATTGGGCTTACATTTAAGCCTAAGAGGTATGTATGCAAAATCAATTAATTTAGGCATACTGAAAGAAACATTAAGGCTGTAAATTTGATTTGCTGCCTTTGTTGTGCACAACTACAAACACTCTGGTTTCTTCAAAAGTCAAGATATTTTTGTGGCTCCTCATCTTCTCTAAAACATTTTGTGGGGTGAGAAGTAGGTGCTGCACGAACACACAAGAACAGGTAGGTAAGCATCATTTTACTTGCAGAATTGTTGCAGAGTTGTATACATGAAGACTGGGATTGAGTTTAGTCATCTCCCTGGCTATTTCTGTGTGTGACTTAGAGACTTCCAATCCTTCAGTCTATTTGAGGCTACAGCTTTTGAAGATCAAGAGAATAATGCTAATGTATGATGAGTCTACCTTTAACTTGCTCCAACTGAATTAATCCCATTTAGTTTTGCTCCCCCAATCAATTTAGAAAGGAGGGATCAGAGACGGATTATTATAACTATTAGCAGGACCATCACAGGAAAGAGGTTATATAAAAATGACTTTACATAATGATTACAGATAGCACTACATAGTGTACCACTGAATGAAATTATATTTGGCAATAGCAACAGTAATACAGCCATTATGTCTGAGATGATTTTCCTATAATTTTGTGAGAGCCTGTGCTTTAAATTTGTTTCACTATTAAAGGATAAGAATGTAAAAACCTGCCGAATTTCCAAGCACAGTAATTCCTCACTAGCAGTCAACACTGTTCTCCCATCTGAACAGTCTATAACCAGCGACTGAGAAAAAAATCTGAAAACCATAGACATTTCACTGAAATAATCTTTTTTCTTAATTTTAATCCTTCAGAAGCACAGAAGCAGAGTCTGTATTGCTAATCCTTACACTACAATTACCTGCCTTCCTACCTGTGTTCATTCCACACTCAGCCCTCTGATTTTTTTTTAGGGTATTATCAAGCACCAGTGAAATCTAAGCCTTAAAAACAAACAAGTTTTCCCCATACTCCCTACAATGTAAGAAACTAGGCTATCATTCAGAGAAAAAGCTTTATTATACTTGGAATTTTAAGATTTTGTTTCCTCAAGAGTTCACAGATAGGTTTTCTACAGTACAGATTTTCCCTGTACTTCCTAAATTCAAACCATTATTCTTCTGCTTACTCTTGCAGTTGTAATGTCTTCTTTACTTTTGTTTCTTTTCTGAGGAGCTATGTGGGATTAAGCAGCAGGAATTACCAAAGCAGAGTCAAGCTCACCCCGCCCTTATACTAGATATGGGAATTTGATTTAGCTTCACACTTCTCTTATTTTTTTTCCAAAAAAGCAAAAGGAATTTCATTTCTTTGGAAAATAAATGAGTAAGAACAACACTGTGGGGCCTTCTTTATATCTCAAAGACTGGTACAAAACAAATAGGAAGCAAGCCCTGTTTTGTTCATGTTGGAGTTTGCCTTTAATTTGCAGCTTTTGATCTCAAAGTTGATGCATACTGGAGCTACAGGAGCCGAATGGTTGCAAAGGCTGAGATTCACATTTAGGAACACAAGTCTCTCTCATGGGAGCTTGCCATGCACACTCCCCACATCTGAAGGAGTATTTTTACATTTTGCTCGCTGGCTTGTTCCGTAGCTGACAGATTGGGGACAGCTCAGAGTAGCAAAGTGACAGAGATATAGATGACTGGACTCCTGTGGGTCTCACAGGGATATGCCTCCCTTTAAAGAACTGTAAATGCTTCTAATCATTGCCCAACTGCATTAAGTCCATTTTAGATAAAGGTTTGATACAGATTTGAAAAATGAAATTATTTGGGGGCCACAGGGAACAAAGCAAGCAAGCTTCAAACATCAGAAAAACCTGTGGGATTCACTTTGCAGTAATATGATAGATGGCTTGACTAGACATGCCATTTCCTATTTTCTACTTTCATTTTTCAGACCAGATTGCACTAAACCACAAAACCATCGTGTGTCCTATGATCGATGTCATTGACCACAATCACTTTGGCTACGAAGCACAGGCGGGGGATGCCATGCGAGGAGCTTTTGACTGGGAAATGTACTACAAAAGAATACCGATTCCTCCAGAGCTCCAGAGAGCTGATCCCAGCGATCCCTTTGAGTAAGTAGTGATAAAGGGGAGAGTGGGAACATGAAGCAGAACAAGCAAAGAAGGCAACAGTAGCAGAAGAATCCAAGCCCAGAAGTTTCCATGTAGGGTCCACTTCATACTAATGGAAGGTTATGGAAGCAAACAACTTCTGTACATGTTTATGAAACCCCAAAGCTAGGAAAAAGATCAGAGTAATGAGTTGCAGGATTCACAAGCTGTGCCTGGAAATACAAACCTTCCACATCTTTTCTGGCCCAGTGGTCGTACGTTAAAGAAAGAGGAACATACTGGTAGTTAAAAGAAATTATTGGCATTGGACAAGGAGTGAATGTGACTGCAATTATTCTGTTTATTCCACATAGCACTGAACAGATTTTAGTTTAATGTTTTATTTGCTGGAGATTGATGCAATGTGTGCATCAATAGCTGAGTCCACATTCTGCCAGCAGATGCTTTGCTTATGACTGGTGATACTGCTACTGTATATGTTTTGCTGTAACTTAAACACAGAGCTGTCAAACCTGAATAGTGTCAAGCTGATTTGTAAATAAATTGTTATAAGCCAGCCAGTATTGTATACATAAGCTCTTTCACGGGAATGATCATCTACTTTTCACAAAAGTAAATCTTTTTCTTTTCTTTTAATTATTCTCATGTAAGGATCAGCTAGGATTAATCCTCATCAGCAGAGAGGACATACAGACATGATTCAGTGTGGCAGTCTCCAGGGCTCTCACAAAGCCTGGATCCTTGCAGGACTGGCAGCAGGTCTGGCTCTGATGCTGTCATTAGCCCTGGCTGAAACTCGCTGCAGGTTTTGGCAGTTTAAAACTCAGCATTTTTGCCTCCCCAAAACAAAAGCTGGAAACAATAAGAACAGAAAACTTCTGTCTCTGTCCAAGACTCTTCTCTGTCTTGAAGTAATGGATCCAATTCATGCAGAAATTGACCCTTATGTGCAGGGAATGACTAGATGGGTATAGGGAGAAATAGGTAATTGTGGCGTTCAGTGGGCTTATTTTCATTATTTTGCTTGATCCTTTTTTACTTATCTCCATTATTCTGCTTGTTCCTTTTTACTTATCTCCATCTAGACTCATCAGTCTTCATCTTGCATTAGTGTAAGTCTTGATGAAATACTTTCTATCAGCTGCCAATGTGACCACTCTATGACATAGATGCAGTTAGTGCAATCACATAGCACTCCAGAACTTCTAGAGCCTCCCTTTCTCTTCCACAAGTCTTCCTGGTCTTCTGAGCAGCTGTAATTTCTTTCTACTTACTGAAAACCACCTAGCACATCATGTAATTTGGTTCAGCATTCAAAGTTTGTATAAGTAAAACTGCTATATTGCCAGGGTTACTTATCTGCTATCTCACCCATTTACAGTTTGTTGTATGCATCTTTCAAAGACAAGAAAGGATGGAAGAGGATGCGTTTGTAGGACATTTCCTAGAATAGACATGGCTTTGTGCAGTATAGAACAGATGTGGTGGTTTTGCATGAACTGTTGTTACAATCAGCCTGGCAGCAGGTGATACTCATCTTGCCATGCCTGCATTCGTAAGACATATAAATGCCTTCACAAGGAGTAACATAAAAGACAATGTGACCTGTAATCTCTTGTAATCTGAGTTCTTGTTTCCCCAGAGAGATGAAAAGGCTTCCTAGTTCTTACACAAATCAGTGTTCCTTCTTTTTCCCCATGACAGTAGCTGCATCAGAGTAATGCAGGTGGAAAAGCAGCATTGCACATAAATCACTATGTCCAGCCCCACACATGGCAGCATGATTGAAGGCTGGTGGAGCTAGAACAACAACTTTGCTCAAAAATTCCCTCTGCCTATAACGGTGAGGGTTTAGATGTGTTTTAAATAATCAGTATGAATTTTGCTTAGGGGAGAAATTATTTTCTAATTCAGAGTCAGCACTGCTTTTCTCCTAGGGCCTTCTCTGTTGACACCCTTGAGCTTTTAATACCTTGCTTACAACAAGTACAGTAAAAATTACAAACTATTTTAGATATCAGTGATATTGACCAAGACAAGTTCTATAGAATTTAAGAGACAAAACAGTTTTCCTGTGCATATATGCTAAAACTAGAAATGGCTTCAGCCAGCACCACAGTCATTAAGTTATTTTTTTTTGTGAGCAGTAGGGTTGTTGGGTTTTTTTATTTATTTAGGTTAAATATTTTACTACTGGTATCCTAATAGCTTTATTTCTTGCCAGCAGCATCAGATTTGAGCTGATCCTTAATGAACTGGAAAGCTGCCAGCATTTTTAGTAAAACACCAGCAAATAATAGGTATGTGATCCAAAAACTGTGCTGATGAGTTTTTTCCCTGACTTAAAATGCCAACTCAGTACATGTGTTAAGCAGAAAAGATCACATTAGCCTAAGAACTGATGTACATAAAACCAGACCAAACGATCAACAACCTAAGACCAGTCATTATATTGTCTGAATTACATTATCTGAATGATATATGGCTTTTTGTCTGCACTCATGAGATCCCACTTGGATTACTGGGTAAGTTCTGGTGTCCCCAACAGAAGACATGGAGCTGTTGGAGCAAATCCAGAGGCAGACCATGAGGATGATAAGGGAGCTGGAGCACCTTCCATATGAAGACAGGCTCAGAAGAGAAGGCTGCATGGAGACCTCATAGCAGCATTCCAGTATCTGAAGGGGGTCTACAAGGATACTGGAGAGGGACTCTTCATTAGGGGAAGTCCAGGTTAGATACAAGGAAGAAATTCTTTACTGTAAGGGTGGTGAGGCACTGGAATGGGTTGCCCAAAGAAGTTGTGAATGCCCATCATAGGCAGAGTTCAAGGCCAGGTTGGACAGAGCCATGAGAACCTGGTCTAACATGAGGAGTCCCTACCCATGGCAGGGGGTTTGTAACTAGATGATCTTAAGGTCCTTTCGAACCCTAACCGTTCTATGATAAATACTGCTGCAGAAAACATTAGCTGTTTGCTGTTGACACAAGAAACTGAAGTGTTGTCAGATAGGCTTTTGGTGTGACAGTATGTCCTAGGTTGAACAGTAGCAGTCATTTTTTCTTCTTCATGGTAGCTGGTGCAGTTGTGTTTTGACTTTCAGTTGGGAACAAAACTGATAACAGGAATGTTTTTAGTTACTGCTCAAATGTTTTACTCTGACCAAGGACTTTGTGAGCCTCATGCTCTGCCAGGGAGGAGGGGAGGCTGGGAGGAAGCAGAGACAGAGAAGACTCAAACTGACCGAAGAGGTATTCCATACCATAGCACGTCATGCCCAGGATGTAACTGAGAGTTCCCTGGAAGGGCTAGTGCTCTGGGGGAGTCAGAGGAGATACTCAGTCGGTGCTGAGTTGGGGTGGGGTGTTGTGAATTATCTGTTCGTGGTTCGTTTGGTGTTGTGAGTTATCTGTCGGTGGTTGGTGAGATGCTGTATTCTTTTCCCTTGTTATTTCCTTTATCGTTATTATTATTGGTGGTAGCAGTAGTGATTTGTGTTATATGTTAGTTACTAAACTGTTCTTATCTCAACCTGTGGGAGTTGCATTCTTTTGATTCTCCTCCCCATCCCTCTGGAAGCAGGGGAGGGCAAGAAAGGGGAGTTGAGTGAGTGAATGAGCTGTGTGGCTGGGTTTAAAACACGACACAGTATCATGGAGCTCACTGAGCTCCAGTGCCAGCTGTGGCACTGTTTCTAGAATTAATTTTTCCCTGCTTTTATTGTCTTTTTTTTTTTTTAATCTACTCCACTTTGGTGAGTGTTTGACAGGTACTCTCCTACTGAATGCTGTCTATCTGGACACAGTCTTCCAGTTCAAATGCCTCATATGAAGAATCTAGACATTCTCATCCATCTGTGGTGTGAGCCTGGGAATGGTTTATTGTTCATACACTCACAGTGCCACTCAGGCACCATCTCCACCCTTTCCTGTGATAGAACTTGAAGTTTCATTTCAGATCTCAGCTTTTCCTGATGTACGCCCACACCCATCCTCAGACAATCTACAGCTGTTCATGACAAGTAGCTTTACACTATGATTTGCCTTGATGTTTATGACTATACTGCTTCCAGTCTACCGAGTGTCAAATTCTGGTACAGATGCACCAGACTGGGAGATGGGTGACAAATTTATAATGGCATTAGGATTAGGCTGCATTCATCTCCAAAATGTATCAGTTTGGTTCACATGTAGTATGTTACTGGCCGCTCTAAGTTTTCCATAGGTTTTTCTTGACCCAAACTATAAAATATGGTTTTAATTGAAGCTCCTATGTGAATTACTGGCTATTTCTCTGTGCTCATTGTGGTGTATAAGAAAGTTTAGCAACTATTGCATAGATGGATATAGAGTAGCCTTTAAGATTACCTGTTTTTCTCAAAGATTTGTGTCACTGTTTTTTCAGGATGCATTGAATTCCTAGAAGCATGGAAGTTGGACTCCACCCCTATAAAATGTTGCTTTCCCATCCAGAGGCTAAATCTGTGAACTCCTTGTCAATTTCCCTTTTTCATGTGCCACAGAAACAGCAGAAGTTTTATATTGCATTCAACTGACATGCCACTTTTGCAGCTCATGACAATTGGCTGTAGTGATTTTTCTCTTGTCACTCAGGTACAACTACCCCAATATATTCTGAAAGGGCTTCTTGCTATTTTCCTCTGATGCATTCAGGGTTGTATAGACGACACAGAGCAAATTGGTGTTCTGATGTATTTTGGGAAATTGTCAGGCAGTTATCACCTTGTCATGATGATGCTTACGGTCTAGATCCAGGGTCAATGGTTATTCAGCAGAATTTGAGGTGACTTGGGAAATTATCTTCTAATCTATAAACCAGGAGCACCAGAGATGTTTATCTCCTTTGTGGCAAGGATGACCTTAGCTTATTGTCTCTCACTGGTTTGTTTCTTTATCATGACAGAGATTTGAAAGCATGCCCTTATGGGACATGTAGATTTAGGACATAAGACTGTGCTCTTGTGTGGCTGTTTCTTTCTGTGGTGCAACCACTTTAGTCTCTGGAGGAATTTGCCAAACCCAAGTGATTGCCACTTAAACTAATAGAGTAACCTTGTTACTATAATGGACTGTGATATACAGCATATCAGTTTGTATGATTTAATAGTCTGTCTGGGCTAAAAGCTCTGTGGAAGTTTAGAACAGAGGTTTGATATGCTCAGGCCTGCTGGGGATGACTGCCCTTTACTTCCTGGCAGCACTTAGATTGCATCAATTCATGTTATCACATGCCTGATCTGAAAATGGGCATCAGTGTCCATTCATGCCAGCAGCAGCGTATCTAACCAGGCAAGAAAACATTAACAATTCAACTCAAAAAACTATTTGTAA
>NDXB01020771.1:46391-93818 GCA_002631895.1 Agapornis roseicollis | reverse complement strand
TTTTTTTTTTTTTGTGTTTTTGGTTTTTTTTTTTTTTTTTTTTTTTTTTTGCCTCTGTCTGCTTTTTGTCCCTGTAAGAGTAATGTTAGCAGTATACACATCCTTCCAGAGATATGATAGTAATGGAAAAAGTAAACTTTGGTGTCCTTAATCCATTTTTCAAAGTTAGGTATTTCAGTCTGAAGAATGTACTGGTTTTGAGATTCACTTGTTGGGACTCAGAAACCCTGTAAATGATAACAATAGCTTGAACAGTAGTAGCTCATCGGTGCTAGAGGCAGGCCTGGCAACTGATATACTATCAGATTTGTTAGCTAAAACAGACCCCTGTGGATTTTCATGACAGCTTTCCTTCCTGCACACTTGATATTGCTTATTTCTGAATTATTCAGCATTGCTGCTGCTAAGTCAGCTAGTGTCTCTGGAGCATAATTAGCTAAGCAATGTTTAAAGCCATGGAAAAAGAAACATCCCAGTTATATGTTCATTGCTTTGTGAGTACTCACATAGCAGTTTAAAATAACAAGTACAGTTCACAGAAATCTGCAGTGCAGGACTGGGAAACTCTGGAAGAGATATTCTGGTCTCAGTCAAGTTAATAACAAAGCTCATGTTGTGTGAAACATGACAAAAGATAAACCTTTCAAGGTATGTAAAAAAAAAAAATAGACCTAAACTAATGCCAAAATGTGATCTATCCTACATCTACCTCACTCTTAAGAGAAATGGAAGGACAGTCCCTTCCTCCATATGTTAAATGCTCTAGTTAGTTTTTTTCCATGTCTTACCTCTCTTGGAAATTGAAATTAGTTTAGTTCTTACTGAGATAATAACAAGAATACTTAGCTAGTGTTTTATTTACTGCTCTTTTTGCTGAAGCTACATTTTGCTAAGAAAAGGGATGACATTTTGGGACTGGGAGCTTGGTAAGCTTTAGATTAGGTATCTAGGTGCTTTAATATTTGTCTCGTGGTAAGTCAGTAGTCCCACTTGGTTTCTTTTCAATCAGAATAGACTTATTTATCTTAAAAAGGCATTCTTCTTCTTGGCAATCATCCTGCATCTCTAATCTATGGCAAAATGTACTATCAGCTATGCAGAATCTATCTTTCTGTGCTGATGATAGAGCTATGCTCTATCTTTCTGTGACTGATGTATATGGGAAAAATAGGCTAGCTGCTGATCCCGTGGTTAGTGCCAGGTGAACCTACTTTGGGTTTTTAATTTGGAAGGCAGGTATTTGTGTCAAATGGGCACTGGCTTAAATGAACCGTTGAAATCCCTGAAAGACAATGGACAACACATGTTCTTGGGATTGGAGCAGTTTTAAGAAATGAAATGAGAAATTAAGTTGTTGTTTCCTTATGAGCACTTCATGAAAAGAAATTATGGGGGTTTTTATGTGTCCTTTCACTAGGATCCTTTAAATGAGATCTTTCTTAAAAGCTTTTGTTTGCTTCATAAGCTTTAGTGAATGTGTTATAAAGCATCCCACTGAAGTAGAAAGATACTAATATTGAATTGAATAGATGAAGCACGGAACAAGTGACTTACTGGAGAGGCATGTGGCAAAGCTAGGAACAGAGCAAAATCCAGTGTAACTATCACAAATATCTCTCGCCTGTCTTTTCAAAGGAATTAGATATTCTGGATTTTGGTCTGTTGTGGTTTAAGCCAGGACAGAGTCATTTTGGTATTTTGAACTGTTAGCTGGGTCTTGAGGAAAGAAATAGCATTTTCCCACAGGAATACAGGTTATAAAGGGCTGTGCTCCTTGTTGCTGGATGTTACTGCTAGTGCATATGCTTATGCAGCTATATGCATTTGAATTTGTCAAGAATTTGTCAACTGTCCAATTATCTATAAACCATCTCATTCAGAACCCCATACAGTGTGGTGCTGAATTGTTAAAGTCAAATGGAAGTGTCCACAGAGGACTCTTGAGGCCAAATTTTGCTACAAACATCTTAGGCCTTCTTCCCTCATTTTCTTTAGCTGTCATTTTTCTTCATAATGTAACTACTTTAACTAGTAAGGTTCTTGTTTCATTGTACTTTATGGGGGGAGGAATGGGAAGGAAGTGAGCGAGCAGCTGCATGGTTCTGGCTTGTTGGCTGGGCTTAAACCATGACATCAGCTCTTTGAAGGAAAATCTTTTTTTTTAAAAAAAAGCAAATAAAAAAACCCCAAGAATTTCCTAAAATATTTTTGGACGTTTAGCTGTTGTGTGTAAATTTAAGGAAATAACACAAAAATAAAATCCACCATTCATGTCAGTTCTACGACCCCTTTCAGCTTGTCTTCAGTGGATGCATACGTAGCTTTATTATCTCAAAAATACATGGAAATTGTATTTCAGCTTTCTGTGCACAGGCCTTATTGGCAAACAAATGGGCAGCTGTACACTTATATTGAAGCAAGGAGAGACAGCAGTATCGTACAGGGTGACTCAGTTGACTGGTCACAACAAATACAGCTAAGAATATGGAACTTCTGATCCATGAAGATAAATTTCAAGCTATTATTAATAGAATAATTTCGAGTGGCAAAGATACTCAGCGAAAAGTTTGTGCAAGTATTTTATAAGCTTAAAGAGAAGCTTATTTCAACAAGGAAAATGTTTTAAATTTGAGTTTCTGAATGCAAATATCGATGTTACGGATGAGAAATTAGAAGAAACAAAAATGTAGGTAAAAAAAATTTTGTTAGAAATTGTTAGAATTTTTATGTTTCATCATTATCAGAAGTAAGCTTAATTACTGAGGAAAACACCCTGGAGGACAGGCTTAAAGCCAATAGCCATCCATCCATATTAGTTACCTGCAAGAGTGATCATGGAATCATAGAACAGTTAGGGTTGGAAAGAACCTTAGGATCATCTAGTTCCAACCGCCCTGCCATAAGCAGGGACACCCCACATTAAACTATGCCACCCAAGGCTTCGTCCAACATGGCCTTAAACACTGCCACAGATGGAGCACTCACAGCTTCCTTGGGCAACCCATTCCAGTCTCTCACCACCCTAACAGGAAAGAATTTCTTCCTTATATCCAATCTAAACCTCTCCTGTTTAAGTTTGAACCCATTAACCCTTGTCCTGTCACTGCAGTCCCTAATGAAGAGTCCCTCCCCAGCATCCCTATAGGCCCCCTTCAGATACTGGAAGGCTATTTAAAAGGATTCTTTTAAATGTAGCTTCCTGAATAGTAGCACTGAAAACATTGTGTTTGGTATTATAGGCCAATATTTTCTTAAAATAGATAATAATTCTTCTTAAAATAAGGTGTTTTCAGCAGCTAACTAGGCTGTCATGAATACAGAACGTCTGATTGCACTGAGGCTGTAGGAGACAGGTCCCGCTAGAGCAGTTTAGTGATTGAGAAAAGCCCTTTTCATGTATCAGTTTCTAAACAAACACCTTTTCTGAAGAACTGATATTTCAAAGGATTATTTACATCAGCAGGCAAGCCATGCACTTTCTGAAAATGGATTATTTTTATGGTTTTGATACTTACTGCATTAGATTGCATGCTGACATCTTATTAGAAAATATATTCAAAAGATCTTACATTAATCTCCACCTAGAGTACAAATTAGCTGTGCTTCATGGATAAAACTCTGTCACTGGAAAACTAAACTCAAAATCCTTCATGCAAGAAGAAAAATGTTCTTGACTATATTCCTTTCTCTGAAACAGGAGGTTTTTATTAGTTACACTATTTGTCAAGAACATGATATATATTTCTTGCTGAATACTTAGCTGTTGGCTTTTTTCTTGATAATGAAATACATATACACATACTCTGAACATATCTTGACAGTGGTGTGAACTTCATTGTTCCACAGAGATGTGAAGATCTATTGTAGGAATATTGGCTTGGTAGGATAGTGTTCATCATGTGGACACCATTGCTCATGGCAATATGAGTTTGTGGAGATTGATATTCATTTGGACTTTTGCCTGGAACTCATCTTTATTATTAGCGCACAGCCAATAATGTGTTGATCTTGAACAGCTACCAGGAATGCACGCATAGATCTTTTGCTGACATCTGTTGTGTACTTTCACAGTTCCTCAAGTTACTGAAGCAAAAAATAAGACTTTTTTTCACTGTTTCTTGATTTTGTTCTTATTCATTACTCCAGATAACACCTGTAGAGCCAGAAATAAGAGACTGTATCCTGCAGCAGTTGTCTTTAAAAATTGAACCCCAAACAGGAGCTGATTTCTTGCTTCATTGCTCTCTCATTTAATAAATCCCATAGGAAATGAAATCATGTCTCAAGGTAAATCCCTCCCCTGTGATGCAGGGAGAGAAAGTGTTTTGGCTGTCGCTTCTATATGGGGAGTTGAAGTACACTGAGTGTTCTCCTTGGGAAACACAGGTGTATGAACCACTCCCAAATTAATGGGAAGGTACCTAAAGGGTATTGATGCAGGCAGGGTGATATATGGAGGAAGAAAACAGCTAATGTAGAGCATGCTGTGTCAGATTTGCTTGAAGCTGCTGTCCCTGCTCTGAGAAGAGAAACAACAAAGACAAAATGCTGACCTCTGTGAAGCTCATTCTTCTTCTGAGAAAATGTACTCAGTCTTTCTTTCTTGCTATTACTCTTTGTCAAGAAATCGTATCCTCCTGCTAGAGCAGGTTTTGGCCTCCAGGAGTGGTTGCATCTGCAAGTGACTGAAAGATGTTGTCAGGAATCCACTTCACCTGACCCCAAAACACAGCTCACTTGTGACTGTATTGCTTTTCTGCCTCCATTGAGAGATTAAGCCTCATCACTAAACAGCAAACTCAATTATGAATGGGGTTCTTTTAACATTACCTGGAAGCAGATTTTTCCCTTTGGGTTCTTTGCATTCCCATTCACTCTTAATACGAGTTGTTAATGGAATAGCATCTTACGTAATTACAGTAGATACATGGTTCTGCTTTTAAAATACAGTTATGAGGGGGAAATATTTGCAGTATTTTTTTTATCTTTATTCATAAGCATAGATTTAGAAGTATGGCATCCTGTGTGCAGCTTCAGAAGGAAAGCTATAAAAGTGATTCTTTCAGTGTTAATAATTTCAATCTTTGACCTGCAATTCTGTGCTTTATAATGTACTCATTTGTGTTTTGCAATTTGTATTTAATTGCTTGTCTGAGAAAGCTCATGCATAACATAATTCCTTTAAATCTTTCATTAGTTTTATTTTCTTGCCAGCAAAACATGGCTGAATGCTACAGCAGCTGCTTTGCAACTATAACTCTTCTCTCTTATTACTGGTAATGACAGCCAACAATTTACTGTGTGTATTAAGTCTGGTTATATGTTGTTGTATAACTGAAGTTTTCAGGAAAATATTTTCACAAGCGTAGGACAACAAATGTCAGACTGACCTAATTACTGTTCTCTACAGTTTCTAGGGGCTCTCTTCTGCTAGCTGGAAATGAGTGGTTTAAAAATGTATTCATTAGCAAAGTATTCAGATATATTATCCTGCCATTTATGGCATCATAATTCCCATTTCTTTTTAGCTGGCTGTCAGGGAATACCTTTGTGTATGAAAGTAAAGGAAGGACTGCCATAAATGGAGTGCAACCTTCTAGTGAGATCCATGCTTCCTAGCTTACACTAGCTACAGAGAGAAGTGTCCCCTGAGGATTCCCCCCTCTCAGGGGAGCTAGCGGAGTTTTCCAGGGAAAAGGTGGGGCATGAGCTAGTGTCAGGGTCAAAGTGGGTATACTTTTATTCAGTTAGCATAATCCATGCTGACCCTGCTACTAAATAACAGATGGCAGTCTCAAAGATTAAGGGTAGATTACTGAGCGGTACAGAGGTGATGTAAATACCTGCAGGGCTAAAGTGGTGAGAAGCTTCTGGGCAGATGGAGCCGTTTGCTGCACTAGGGAAAACGATGATTTGAGATGTGAAGCCCACTTACATGCTGGCACTGAACATGGGTACAGCAGCACCTTGATCTCTTAGAGAGATTTGATTTGTACTCCCAAGGACAGCCTCCGCATTTGAGGCCAAGAAGCTGGGGAAAAGTGGATTCAAGGCCTTCAAGCAGCCACTGATGATAATCTTTGAAGTGTTTCCATGAGGAACTAAGAAATCTGTTGGATCAGAAGGACTGGGAATCTTTGTGTAGTCTGTAAAATGATAACAGTATTACTGATTCCCTCTTATGAATATCATCTATTTAATGAGACTATCTGTCAGTACCCATTTAGACAATATAAAGTCCATTTGTTCATGGTGGTGAATGTGACCGTGATGGAGCAGATTAGCTGAAGTGACAGTTTCACTGGGGCTGGTAGCTGCACTTTCTAACAAAGATTATTCTGATTATTTATTTTTAAGATTTTCTTTTTATATTTGGGGCTTTTTACTATCGGTTATTTTTTTTTTTTTGGTTAGGGTGTGGTGAACTCTTAGCTATAAAGCCTTTATAGGTTAGTTGCAAGAGTCCTTATTACTGTTTGGGTTACCTTCCTGCCAGTTCAGGATTTGATATGCTTTTTGTATGCTTTCCAACTTAATTTGGAAGCAATGGGGCTTTCACTACCAGTTTTTTGGAAATGATTCAGGGATGACTGCCCCAAATTTCTCCAACTCTTCAGACATTTCTTAAAAAAAACATATTATTTATTTTATCTGTGTACTATTAGTCTAGATGAATGCGAAAAAATAGTGTTTTCTGAAAGCAAGCATAGACAGGAGTCTTGGGATTTGGGTTAAGGCAGCTATAGTACTTTAAATTTTTTCTTGCAGTATTTTCATCATGCATACATATAGGTTAGGGGAACCCCTTCTGATCCTTGTGCTATCTCGTGGCAGGCAGTGGGATGATGCTGCACAAGTGTTTTTGGACTGTGTAAGCCTCTGTATCAGGGAGGTAGAATGCCTGCAAAGCAACTGCAGTCTGTCAGTGAGTCACCCATAAACCTGCTGTGTATCCAGTCCAGCCCTATCCCATATGAGGGAGGATTACTTCTGGGGAACTGCTTTTGAATTGCTACCAGCGCTCCCCTTCTTATTGCTGTTTGCAGGACAATACCTTCCGGCTATATGAAAATAGCAGACCTCATTATTATTTGAATAAGTTCTTATGCAACAAGATGGGTAATTCTCTTTCTTGTAAAATGCAATCAGAAATAAACTTGGTGGGTCATAAGCCAGAACTGGGTTTCATGGAACAGAAATAGTCTTATATATGTCTACAGTACGACTACAGAAAGCCACACATTACCATACCTGTTCCATGAGCTGCTTCGCTTCAGGTCAGCTCCACTTCAGGGTTATGTGCTATGCTTTTGTACGTACTCATCACACCAACACAGCAAAGCTTCTAGTCCCAAGGTAGTGTAAAACCAGCTGTGAGATGGGACAGAGGAAGCTACTGGCTGTTTGCCCCCCCACACACATGCATGTAAGACCTGACCTTAAAGCTTAGGCAGGAATTGCTAGCTTATTAAGCAGTATGATGACAGCTGAAAGTTCAGATGCCTTTCAAATGCAAAGTTCAATAAATCAGGAGTAATTTGAACCTTTCAAGCACATTAGGAGGCTCTGAACTAGCAGGGAAAAAAGCATGGGTACCAATGTGAGCAGCTGAAAGAAAACTTCTGTTCAACATCCATCGTTAACCAAAAACCCATGTGAAAATGCATAAAAAATGTAAAGGAAAATAATTTGTTCAACAGACAGAAGACCATATCATTTAGAGTCAGCAGGAAAGCAATGTACTTAATACTCTGTAGTATTTGCTTAACACTTTGATGAAGATAACATACATTTGCCAGTATTTTTCCATGTTTTAAGACTGAGAAATTAGACCAACAGCATAATTTCATTGCAGATGGTGATAAAATCAGAAGGGTCATTTCTCTGGGTTTCTACAGCCTTGCACGCCCACCTTTACAGCAACATCAAATTAAAAGCAGATGCAGTCATATTACAATGAGGTGCTCAACCTCATCAGTTTTCAGCTCATTCATCCTCCAGTGTGAAGTGTTTTCCAGTGTTTTTTCTGTCAGCTCCATTTTTGAAAAACTGCTTTCACTGTTTCACCATTTTTACAAGAAAATATTGTTGTGCCTCTGGTGCAGACAAGAGAAATCCAATTTCTTTGTAGCGAAGTGCCTGCCTCCCCATTACCCTTCATAATAGGATAGCACAACAAATTACACAGCTTTAATAAATAGCTGTTGTACATCTAAGAGAACGTTTCCAGGGTCCCAGAATATCTTTGTCTGCATATTCGCCTCTTCAGGCAGTGGTTTTTTTGCCTTCCTAAAACTGAATGATAATGGTCTTGAAATCTTGGATCATTTGCAAATGGATGACCTGCTTTTTGTAGGAATGGCCCGGCTATCCAGGCTCCAGTCTTCCTCCCTGTCAGCATGTAATCATTTCAAGCTTCTGCATTAACCCCCAAAGACAGACATAGATAAAATACTAAAATTACCTTTTGTCCCCATTTCCTGCCTACATTTGAAGCAGTATGTGTGCATAAGGTAGAGTGGGGGAAGCCGCTGACGGTACTACTGAAGAACTGATCAAAGGAATAACATACATCCGCATCCTCAGCTCCATGGCAGATCACAGATCATATCATTAACTGTGTGTCTCATCCACTTAGCCTAGTGTAAAGGCTCTGTCTGCTTGAATCAGAGTCACTAGGGGTAGCCTGTGAGACCCTGAAGAAAAGGAGATTCCATCAGCATGCTAGGCAGCAGTATTTTAAAAGACTCCGCTAAAAAATCAGGAGCAGGTTATTGTGATTATACTTCCCCTTATTTAAAATTTTGCAACTTAGAAATGGGTGAACAAAAAAAGAAAACCCACTGAAAACCTGCTTGCCATTTCCTTGCAGTGCTTCAATTCTAACTCATCACATTTATCCACCTGGATCATTCAGTGTTGTACAAATAAGCTTCAGCCTGATATACTGCAGGAAAGCCGGGGGGGGGGAGGGGGGGAATGGCTTCTGTTTTGTGTGGAGTTTAGGTAGTGATTGCAATTCAACTGCTTTTTTTTCCAGTTCCCAACTGTTGCAAATATGCATGTAGTGCTGTACAGTAGCATGTTGTATACTTAGCAAAGTGACCTCTGTTCCTCACCTGGCATCCATAAAAGATCCAAGCAGCTGTTTTAGCAACTCCTGTGGAGGAGTGCATATGGCACAGGAAACAACACAGGCCTGATGGACACAGCCCCACTGGTCCTGCCTGCAGAGCAGAGGCTAGGGTGAGCAGTGCTGCCAGAGCACTCTGTGGTCCAACTGCCCCAGTCTGCTTGTGAGGTTGTGCTGGAAGGTGTCAGCTATGCAAAAAAAGACTGTTCCTGGAGCAGTCTGTGATCCTGTTGTGAAGTCACTTTTGCATATTTATGAACAAAATTATTTTTCTGAGCTATAATGTCTTTAAAATCTACTTTAATTTGGAATAAATACATAGTGGTTTAGAGTTATAGATATCAAAGTTATAGAGTTATAGTAATCCAAATGAGCTAATCAGAATAACCTGTAACTTTTAATAGTAGATTGCTTACCAGTTGGATTTGTTATTATTTATCCAGGAATCTCTGCTAGGAGGACAAGGGTCTGAATTAAAAGGCTATTTTGGAAATAAGAACTTGTGTTTGGGCCTGCGGCAACATTTTAAGAGGAATCATTTATCACCTTTATTTTAAAATTTCTCATTGAGAAAATTTTACTTATGATGCTACACTGGGCTTAAGTAAAACAATAAAGCAAAAGTAAGCACTGGAAATGGAAGACAGTTCTCTGGTTTATACCACTACATCTAAACAGGGTAAGATAACACTGTAATTGCACAGTAATTCTGTTCGGCTCCTGTTCCTATATATTCTGAGAGAACAGCTAGTGGTGGAATTTAAGGAACTGTTGTTATTCCCTAACATAAGGGGGTGGTGATGGAGTCACTGTGCAGCCAGGATGGATAATTTAAAGGTATGCTGCTGGCCTTGTTCCTTGTTTGAAAATAGAAGTGTAATCTCAAATGAGATTACATTTACCTAAGTGTTACTTTCCATAGACGTAGATTTCCTTGTTAGCTTGAACAGATTTTTCCTGTTTAAAAGTAAGATGTACACTTGGGTTAGAGTATTGGCATTGTCTTAAAATTCCAGCTTCATATTTCATAATAACCCAGAGGGAAAAGATGATCGTAGGAGGTTCATTGTGCTTTCCTAATCAAAATAATTGGATTTTTGCAAGAACCAGAAACAGAGTGACTTCCAACACTACCAGAATTCTTGTGCTTTGCAGAACACTGTTTATCTGTTTGAATCCTCATCTTGGGTTAACTTTAAATGCAGATCTAATATAGTTGAGAATCTAGACATGTTGAGAAAGACTATATACTTTCTAAAAATGTGTTTAGTTTTCAGTACTCTTCAAACATGAAGCTTACCAAAAATCAGGAGGACTAAAGTGCTCCTATTTTAGGAGTAGCTGATGTTTTGCCTCTAATCAATCTTTATTTCTACATTTAATTTTCAATTATTACATCTTCAAGGGACAACACTGAATATAAATGATACCCATCAATATGAAAAGGTGCTAAGTCAATAGACTTGTTTCAAATTTTGCTTAGAGGGTTTTTTTGTTTTCCCTGGCAGTTCTTACTCACTTCCTGCTAATAGGTTGAAGGGGGTTTTGCTGCACTTGAACTCCTAATTCCAAGATCCATCCCCCTCATGACATGAATGTGGCTCAGCTGAAGTGCTGCTCCCAACTCCCCTTTCCTGCTTACAGCATTCAGGCCTCTGTCTTTAAAACTGCTGGTCTCTTTAGTATGACTTGCTGTTACTTTGCTCCTCAGTTTTATCCTTCTGAACACATTTGACTGTAGGATGGCTTCAGAATGCTTGTTTCTGCTTATTTGCCTCCGTGGTTAGAATCTGTAGATCTCCTCTAGCAATAATTCAGATAGATTTCCCTTGATTTATGAGGAGGGGAAGTCTTCTTTTCAGAGGCTTCTTTACCCAACTTACACACCTCCTCTACAGCTTCATTAATTTTCTAAATATGAAAGGGGAGTCTAAATGGGCCTCAACATCATTACCCACATAAGGGCTCATACTCTTTCATAACATAGGGTTTTTTCAGTGGAGTTTAGCAATGTGCTAAGAAAAATATGCAAAGAAACCATGTGATGAAATCACAGTGAATACTTTTATAAACTAAACCTCAAGCTCTTTTAGAGCTTTCTTTGTCACTGACTGTGTAGCTGACATTCTGGCTGTCCATTTGAGAAGAATGGGATTCTATTTTAATACTTCCCAAACTAAAGTTTAGTTAAAAAATTAAACATAGTTAAATAGGGACTTGGAAGTCACCATATAGACTTGGCTGCTACATGTTTCAGCACAACTATGACTCAAAATGATAGGGTGCATGAAAAGTAAGCCTGATGCTTTTTTCTTTTTCATACTTTTAAGAATATTTGTTTGAATGCCAAAAAATTGCACTTTAAAGCTTCAAGTGTAAAATGCCACTGAGACAATTTTCATGGAAGGAAACTACCTGGTCATGATCTCCAACATCAGTTACTATATAAGAATGCAAATTTTTATCAAAACTGTTTGAACTCTGCTGGTCATGAAAAATTTGCCACGTTTAGCATCAAGATGAGGCCTGGTTGTGATTTTAGTGGAGAGACTGTTGGTTAGATGGAGATACAGTCTCCAAAATACCAGTCAATTAGCTCTGTTCTCTGACCTACATAATAGTGCCTTCTGCACCGGGAAGTAGCCACACATCAGGAAAAGCTTTCATGACTTTGTCACAAGCTGCTATCACTAGTGGGTATTGTTATGTACATACCCACTCTTCTGCCACATTAGCATTTCACAACTTTGAGTTGTCCAGGAAAGATATTACTTTAAAACATAATGGAACTCTGCTAAATCTAAATGCAACTCTGCTCTGGAAAAGGGAATAATTTTGTTGTCAACATTGAATAGAATTTGAATGGAGCTGCTTAAAAAGCAAGATATTTATCATTGCAAAGTTAGCTATTTTGTGCTAGCCTATGGCTGAGTGCTCTATTAAACTGAGTATTTTAGAAAGTTTGGGGGAAAAAAATCAGGAGACTATTTAGCACAGAAATAAACACAAGAGTGCTCTGCCTCTTACAGGACAGTTATCTCACAATTTAATTATCACTTGTAAAATAGTTGACTGGATACCAGTGAGTAGAAATGTATAAAACATGCATATTTATGGTAGGTAAGATGGAGAGAGCATGCATCTGTATTAAATCTATCAACTCTTTAGAAAGATATCGAAAGTTATAACAAGGGAAATTAACATAAGAATATCCCAACTGCTTAAGACTGACAATAAAATTATGCAACAATTTAATAAGAGAATACAGATTACTGAAACCAACTGGATATATAGAAGGAGACATCACAATGGAATACAGCTCTATACATTTGAATTCATGTGACAGGAGCTTCTGTTTGCTTTGTGAAAATTGCTGGGATACCTTACCATAAATAGTTGGGACATCAGAGTTATGTATGTTAGCAGAGGGGAAAAAAAACAAGCTGGCAATTTACACTGTACTGTGATGACAGGTTTGAATGTACAGTGAAAAAAAATAGGGTGGAAAGGGTTCTTATGGGGAGCAAATTAACTTCAAGACAGACCTTTTCCTCACATAGTTATCAGCCATATATTTTAAGATTCTGTTTCTAGATGCTCTAAGGAAGCAATAATACAGTGATTTGCAAAACCTATGTGCTAATTTGGTGCAGATAGGGACACAAATTCATCAAAGATGAAATTCTTCAGAAGACTGGACATTTGTTCTGGTGGAGAAAAAAAGAGAGAGTAAATCCCACAGGATAATGTCACAGGTTTTACTTTTTAAATTTTGCTGTTTTATAAAGATGGAGATGACTCGTTGTTAGAACGGATAAAAGAGAAAACAGTGTCTTGCAGATATATTAAATGTAAAAATTTGGTACATTTAGAGTACATTTTTTAAATCTACTTGGTTCTAGAGTGAAGTATATAAAAGATTCTGCTTTTTATTTTATTTCTTGAAAAATCAGTAAGTCTGATCCATATTCATTCTGGCTACATCAACATTTTTTCTATGCACAGCATATAATCTGTCCCTCAATTTATCTTTAGCTGGTGCAACCTTTAAGTTCATGGGTTTTGTTATTATTTTATTAATCTATATCACTTGCTTGACATTTGAGCAACTCAAGTTCAGTTTCTTCTATTTCTGCATTCACTTCACATGGGTGACCAAGTCTGTCTCTCACATTACACATACACAGATTACAGTTTTTAGTTTTATTAGAACCTTTTATTATCTAGGATTAGTGTCAGCTTCTGCTATTTGCTTTAAGAAGCTTTGGTGCAGTATCAGGAATCACTGCAGAGAGCACTGGGAGCAGTAACCACTAAGACAAGGTATTTGAATATATTCACTCTTCTGAGGTGCCCTTATGTGGTATCACTAGGGTGGAGAGGCACTCTCCTTCATTAACAAGACATTGAAATTCACTATAAAAGGTGCTCAAGCCCAGCTCAAAGCTGCACACAGCACTCAGTAGCTCACCTGTCATTTCGGGGACTGTCATTCTGCCAGAAGCAACATGGCCTCTTCCTCTTCGTCTATCACCTCCCTAACTCCACAAGGTCAGCATGACACAGTGTTGATTCCCCAGCTGACATTTACCCTAGGTTTTGTACACTGTGCCAGTCAGTTTGGCATGGAAGGTCAGTTTGTCTAACATATCCTGTATGAGATGGATGTCTCTTTCCAGCATTCATCCATTTCTCTTCAGCAGTTCAGCACAGAGCCTTTAATGAGTCTGGATTATACAAAGAGATGCATAGTGCAATATGGCATTCACTGAATACAGTTATAATGACCAAATTTCCCCTGTTTCAGGCAGATGATTTTTATCTCATGCTTTCCAAAGCACCCCTGCATGCAGCAGCATCTCAGTTTAACAATAATCAATGCACAGTGTAATAAATTCTTTACACTGAATAACAGGTGACACATTCATTATATGACACTGAATAGATGTATCATACATTGTAAATCTTCCAGTCTCAACATCAGTGTACCTACTGCACTTGTTATCTAGCACAAGTGCTTTCCCATTTTCATTTCCTAAGTGTCTTTCTGCATGCTGTCAAAACTCCTCTTTTCTAAAATCCTTTAGTTCCACTGTATGTATCACTCTTGCAGTGTAATGATTCTGGACCCTGCTATGTAGTTCATTTGTTTGCAATATACCACATTTATTTCTAATGCAAGTAACACCATGTTCCTTTTAAGTATGTGTCATTCTCTCACCTTGAAAATTCGTAGGTAAGATTATCTCTTTTCTTCCTCTGCATGTAAATTATGAGAAGTTACAAAATTCTTCACTGGCTACAGTTTAAGCTGCTGCTATACTTCTTTTAGTGCACTTTTTAATTTGTGAGCTATCTTTCACATTAACCATTTACCTGCCTTTTCCTCAGCCTGGCTTTTATTGCAGAACATAATTTTGTTGGGGCATTTTTTTGCACTCCCACTCGATCAAACTATCTTAGCACAGCAGTCTGACCTCCAGAGTCTCTTTTGGATCAGCTGGCTTTTACTTGCAATATTGTTATTTTAGGTATAGTCAGTGAATCTTTGCAGAACTTCTCATGTGGAATGTTTTTATAACTATTTTTAAGTTTAGCAACCTTAGCCTTCCAGCCCGTCTGATGTTTTGGGAGTCTTTGTCCTTCTAAGTTTTTGACAAAAAGCATTTTACAGCTTCCCACTATAATTACTCACATAATATTATGCTACAGCAGCTCAAGTGTGATTGCTTAAGTGTCTGAGTAGGGCATCTCATGAAAAATTCCTTCTACAAGCATAGCTTTGTACTTGACATTTCTATACAGAAGCCATTAAACAAGAGATTAATTCTTCTCCTTTGGGCTCAGTGCAGTTCTTATCTGTGTGAGTGATCCTGTTGACTACAAAAGGACTTTTCATATCAGTCATGACTGTAGGACTGGACATATTTTGGAGCCAGTTTAAAGCCTGTTCAGCAGGCTTGTGGTGTGGAGTGGAATACATATCCTGTGCCAAGTGGTCAGGTTCACACAGCTTATTGCTCATCGCGCTCCAGTGAAAATCAAAAAGCCATCCTGTTTCTCCTCTTCATTGCTCTTCCTGCAAAACAACAAATGTCAGAACATGTTGCAGAATAAGAATGAATGAAGGGACATTATGTGCAGTTTCTTCTTTTTCTTTTTTTTTTTTTTTTTATTATATTCTTGCCCTTTACAGTTACCTTCCTCTTTCCTCCTTTCTTCCCAGAAAACCAGACAGGATACCTTTACTGTAAGTGCCTCTGCCAACCTGGCNAAATGGAGGGTACTTATTTTCCGTTTCTTCTTTTTTTTTTTTTTTTTTTTTTTTTATTTTTAAAGTAAATGCAAGAGTTATGAGTTTGCTGCTGTTCCAGTCATTGTTTGGGAGTTTTGCTAATTGCCATAAATGTTCTGAACTTTCACATCTAAATAACAAGGAGGTTCTTTACTCTGTACTAGCACTGGAAAATCTACAGATTAGTTGTAAAGTATCATTTGTAAGCATCTACCAATTATTTTGCAATTTGAAGTCTCTGTTTTTTCTTTATCTTCCATCTGATTCATCTGCAGGGATTGCCTTTCAGAGGCTATTCACTGTGCTAAGAGAAATGCTTGAGAAAGATATTGTACCTAAGTAAATTAAAGAAATCCTGCATTTCCCCAGCGATTTCTGGCCCTACATTTCTTCTGTCAGTAACAATTTAGTTATAAGCATTCTCCATGCAAGTTCATCTTTATAAAAGGACATTGTGTTTTGATTATTTAGAACCTGAAGTCACAAAGGGCATGTTGTAGGTATATTTACTTCAGTATGAATTGAAAATGTATTGTAGTAATCAGAATCCCCAGGGGAAGGTTTCTAATAAAATCTCCATTTAATTTATTCATATGTGGAAAGAACAGTCAATATTTGAGATATGAAATGTCAATAAAAGTAAAAGAAATATTAGCATTTGGTGTATGTTACAGTGCACAGCCTTGCCAATTAGACTACTGCAGCTTTGTTTCACAAAGCTTCTATGTGCTTTTAAAAAACATAATCTCTAAAGGAAAGTAGAATATTTCTTAAAAACAGAGCTTCCTAGTCATGAGAATGGGTAGTTTAATATAAGATAAATCTAAAAGATATATATATGTATATATTTAAAACTATTGTATAGAAGTAAGAGGTAAAATATCTGAAATGGTTTTTGTTACCATGAATGAGGATGAGAGAATCATTTTTCTAACATTCATGCATATGAGGATTCACTGGCATCCTAACGGTGGCAGAGGACACACTGCCTGCTGTTTTATCTTCTCCACTGGCTTGGATAAAATATAGCAATATAAAAGTTGTTATGGCAGGAAAAATATGGCAGGATGTCATTCCATTAACTTGATGTCCTCTTTAATAAAATTCCAACTTATGCATGGATTCTTGTGATATCGACCAGTCCCAAGTTTACTGCCAAATCCTGAATCAGTGGCAAAGGGGGAAGTCCTTATTTTCTATTCAGTTCTTCAGAGATGGTACCATCTGCTTCCATAGCCCCAAACAAACCGTCTATGGTAATTCAGACAAAAATTGCCCCTAAATGGGGTAATTTTCCCTCAGGAGCTGCAGTGTGACAAAGCATACAGAGTAGGATCCAGTTTCATGTTGCTTCTGTGATAAGGAAGCACTGCCTGGAAGCCATGCAGGTCCCTGTTGCATTGTGTGGCACTTGCTGACCCGCTGTGAACAGGAATGTGTTCCTTCTCGCCTCTTGCTCTAAAACTCATAAGGCAAGTGTTGACCTGCATTGATTGAATTGCACCTTTGAGCTGGACTTTCTTCAGCCTGTTGTTTCCTTCCTGTTCAGTGTAAATCCCTTTGCATCCCCCTTCCACCACAACTTCAAGAAATCAGTGAGCAACATTTAAATCTTTAGAGCTGGCAATGTATTTACTGCATTAAAAACATGGTCTAGGTAGTGAAAAGAAAAACCAAATACTTAGTTTCCATAACAAAATTCCTGCCTGTAAGTTTAAATGCACTTTTCTTAAATATTCTGTAAAACTAGCTTTAAATATCAAATTATTTTTCTATGTTATCTGTGGAAAAACCTAAGTTAATTTAAGTAAATTCCACACGTTTATTCATGGAGTAAATGGGAACATGGGAAACATAGCAAGTGCTTTATATCTATCTTCGTGTCTAGCACATTGACTATTTCTCATCTAGAGTCCATTTTGGGGTGAAGAGGTAAAAGTCATTTGTTTACAGTATCCTTTGTCTATGCCTACCATAATTTTGCAGTTTACACAAACACACACAGAGGCACACACACGTGGTCCAAACATCTTCATTATTATTTGTATTGGTTTATTCATCCTTCAGGTCTCCTGTGATGGCTGGAGGTCTATTTGCTGTCAACCGGAAGTGGTTTTGGGAGCTGGGAGGCTATGATCCAGGATTAGAAATATGGGGAGGAGAGCAGTATGAAATCTCCTTTAAGGTAAGTCATCAAGTCACCTTATACAATACTTCCTTACTTTTTGGATGCAGGACTAGTGATCAAAATGCTTTCAATCAAATTGGCTTTTGTCTCTTAACTAAAATTAATTTAGTACAGTAAGACTCTTCTTTAGGAATTCACAATAATTTCACAGAGAATTATGCCATAAGGATATGCTCCAGAAGCCATACAAAAATCACTTTGAGTGCAGCTCCCACTGAAAGTGTGGTAGCTTATTGCCATCAAAGAATGAAGTTCTACCTTGTTTATTTCTTCAAGTCTTTTCCATGTGGAAAAGTCTTTTCCTTCTCTCAGGCTGCATTTAGTTCATGTGCAAATGTTGAGCTCAGTTCAATAAGCCAACAGAGAACTGATCCAGAAAAAAGAAAACTGCATAATTTTCTGCTGAGATCAGTAAGTTTGATCAACTCTGGAGGTACATTCTCTTGGAGTCAGCTCAGGGAAATGGGTTCAAATGGAAAGATAAAATTGTAGACAAAAGTACCGCAGTGTATCACTAGATCTGCTCAGCTGCTGTGAGCTGTTATCTACAGACCAGCTTTTTGAAATCAGATGATTTTTCAATTGCATTTAAAGTATTGTAATGACAAAATATGTAATGCTGAGGTTATGTACAACCAGCCATGTCATATCCTCATATCCTCTATGTGGACGTGTGTATTCAAATCACTTACTTGACTTTTACATGTTGAGTTGAAAGTCCTGTTACTTTCCATGTGTAAAATAAGTATTTGGATTACCTTGATGAGAACTAACATGTTTAATTTAGAAAACTGAGTTTATTGTGTTGCAGCAGACCTGTAACTTGATAGAACTTCATGACATAGATGAATTGAGTCAAGCTCATTCGGATAAAGCTTGGTACTGAAATCAGCATTCACATTTAGCTTCAGGATCTTTCCAACCTACTTCCAAACTGTGGCAGTGTAAGGCTTAGTAAATAAATGTAGTATGTCAGCCATGACTAATATTATGCATCTTGCTGAATCTGAGTTTCAACAGCAATTAAAGCAACAGAGCTGAGGGCATTCTGTTGACTGAAACATACAGTGCAACCTGGACTGCCAGGCTGTTTTACAGGGGTTATCAAGAACAGCAAAATAGTTTGTATTAACTGTGATATTCTCATGTTTCGCCAAATAATTTTTATATGCCAGCAAAATAAAACAGGAAGGCAGAGAAAACCCAACAGCTAGAAAGCATATTTAGAACATATTGATTTACCTTCTGTCCATTCACTTTGTTTCACAGGGAAATGTAAGTAGTCACAAGTAGCTGTCACAGCAGTCTGACAGGTCACCCATGATTTTATTATCCTATTACAAATATTCTATTTTTTTTTATCATCACAGACTCTATACTTGTAATGCTCTTCTATCCTTTTATAGAAACCATGGTAACAGCACTGGAAATTGAGATACTAGGTTGTCCCAGTGTGTTTTGTTCAAGTGATAGATTTTTTTGGAGGCAGCTGTGTCATACCGGGTCTCATTTCAGGCATATCTCCTGGTTCATTTCATTAGTATATACTGACCTTAGGGTCCCCGTCCTATCTTATTAGTGTTAGAAGAAGAAAAAAAATACTCTTTAGAAATTGTTGCCAAGTAGAAATAACTTTATATTGCAAGAATTTAACAGAAGTGAGTTTTAAAAAGAAGACTCCCGTTTGGTCTGGAATGACAAAAAAAGGAGAGAAAACTCTTGGAGGCAAAAGGGAGAAACAGAAAGGATTGGGTTTTATGATATCGAATCACCAATAGCAGCTTTGGAAAGGCTTCTGCTTCAACAGTTTCTACTGTAGCTTCATCTTAAAACTTACTTAACTGAAGACAAGAAGTTAGCTAGCCAGTTCAATTTAATTCACAAAACTTGGAAGGATGGTGGACTTGCCATCCCTCTGTTATTCACAAAGTCAGTGAAAAAGCCAGAGAACCAATGTGGTTCAGTTACCTCAGCTGCTTGGACTGGTCTGTACCTATGTCTTACCTTTTTGGTATGTCTTACCTCTTACATCTGTGGACTCTGGAAGCATGGTCAAATGGGTGCCCTGTGTTGATTCCATGTCTCACATTAATGTAATTTTGCTTGGCAAATAATTACTTGGACAACCCTGACTCAAGAATTTTTCTAACTACCAGATTAGCTATTCTCACACATTTCCTCTTAGATTAAGTAGTTCTTAAGTATTTTGTAAAAATATGATGGGTTTTTGTTAAGAAGTTGCAAAAAGAATCCTGTTTGAAATGCCCCATAATTGTGGGAAGTTTGTATTTAAAGGGCTGTTTCAGGACAATCTTTAATCTCAGAGACAGACATGATGTTCCTTTTATGTTTTTCCTCTATCTTGTTATTAACTTGGAGATACATTTGTATGAAACCTGCAATATAAAAGTAAAGAAGTAAACAATTTCTCTACTATGAACATGCTGATGACATGCCCTTCTCAGTGTCAGACTGAGTGTTCTCACGGTTAATTCAAATGCAGTGATGTAGTTATGGAAGGATGCTCCATGTGCTGTTATGTGCTCCCTGAACTGAAGTAGCGTCTGGTTCACCTTGAACTGGTTGCCCTGCTCCGTGAGCTGGAGTGCAGAGTGCTTGCAGATTGTTTTTGGTCCTCAGTGGTGCATTTTAAACTCTATGGATTGACAGACTACTGTAAACCTTATGCTTAACATTTTGACAGTAGGTCCAGGTACTGTAGAATTCAGGTGAACTGTGGCTTGACTTCAATTAGCACCACTGTTTTAATGCAAAGTAAAGCTTACAGGCATGTTCAGGAAGATTTTTCACAAATATTTGTGTCACATTTCATTTTTATATGTCCAAATTCACTGGTGGCAAATGTGGAATAGCATTTAACACACAGTATATGCTTGATATTCTCTGGTCTAATTTTATTTGGAGAAGAATTTATTAGATGTTGGAATGAAAATTTACTCCACAGAAACATTCACACATTATACAGGGAAAAGACCACTTTTCCTGATCATGGGACAGGTGATCAGTTAACAGAGAGTTTGTGGGTCAGTGTTAAAGGGAGAACAGCGATGGGAGACATAACTGTGGGGATCTGTTACAGACTGCCTGATCAAGAGGACTCTGTGGATGAAGCACTCTACAGAGAGATAAGAAAAGCCTCACACGTGAAGGCCCTTGTTCTCATGGGGGACTTCAACCACCCTGATATCTGTTGGAGCAATGGTATGGCCCGGCACAAGTAATCCAGGAGGTTCCTCAATTGTGTGGACAACAACTTCCTTCTGCAAGTAATAGAGGAGCTGACAAGGAGAGGTGCCATGCTTGACCTCGTGCTCACCAACATGGAAGGGCTGGTTGGAAATGTGACAATCCAGGGCAGCCTTGGATGCAGTGATCATGAGATGGTAGAATTCAAGATCCTCAGGGCAGTGAGAAGAGCGTGCAGCAAACTCACTGCCCTGGACTGCAAAAGAGCAGACTTTGGCCTCTTCAGGAACCTGCTTAGTAAGGTACCATGGGATAGAGCCCTAGAGGGCAGGGGGCCAAAGACTGCTGGATGATATTCAAGGATCACCTGCTACAAGCTCAGGAATATTGCATCCCAACTAGAAGGAAGTGCAGCAGGAGGGCCAGGAGACCTCCTTGGATGGATAAGGAGCTGCTGAGGAAACTTCAAAGGAAAAAAGAGGCTTATAAAAGGTGGAAGCAAGGACAGGTGGCAAAGAGTTGTGGTTAATGGCTCAGTGTTTGGCTGGAAGCCAGTGATGAGTGGTGTCCCTCAGGGATCAGTGTTGGGACCAGTCTTCTTCAACACCTTTGTCGCTGACATGGACAGTGGGATTGAGTGCGCCCTCAGCAAGTTTGCTGATGACACCAAGCTGTGTGGTTTGGTGGATACGCTGGAGGGAAGGAATGCCATCCAGAGGGACCTTGACACGCTTGTGAGGTGGGCTGATGTCAACCTCATGAAGTTTAACCATGACAACTGCAAGGTCCTACAGCTGGGTTGGAGCAATCCCAGGCACAGCTGCAGGTTGGGCAGAGAAGAGATTGAGAGCAGCCCTGTGGAGAAGGACTGGGGTTGGCGGTTGATGAGAACATGAATATGAGCCAGCTTCAGTGTGTGCTTGCAGCCCAGAAAGCCAACCATATCCTGGGCTGCATCAAAAGGAGCATGACCAGCAGGTCGAAGGAGGTGATCCTGCTACTCTGCTCTCGTGAGACCTCACTTGGAGTATTGTGTGCAGTTCTGGTGTCCTCAACATAAAAAGGACATGGAGCTATTGGAACAAGTCCAGAGGAGGACCATGAGGATGATCAGGGCACTGGAGCATCTTCCATACAAAGACAGGCTGAGAAAGTTGGGACTGTTTAGCCTGGAAAAGAGAAGGCTGCATGGTATCCTCATTGCAGCCTTCCAGTATCTGAAGGGGGCCTATAGGGGATGGACTGGGGGTAGACTCTTCATTAGGGAGTGTAGTGACAGGAAAAGGAGTAACGGGTTCAGACTTAAACAGGGGAGGTTTAAATTGGATATAAGGCAGAAATTCTTTCCTGTTAGGGTGGTGAGATGCTGGAATGGGTTGCTCAGGGAGGTTGTGAGTGCTCCATCCCTGGCAGTGTTTAAGGGCAGGTTGGACAAAGCCTTGGGTGGTGTGGTTTCGTGTGGGGTGTCCCTGCTTATGGCAGGGGGGGTTGGAACTAGATGATCTTAAGGTCCTTTCCAACCCTAACTATTCTATGATTCTATAAAATAAAGATCTTATTAAGGTAAAGCATCTTCTCAACCAAGGGCTCTATATTACTGTGCCAGAGACTTCCATGGTCATCCTCACAGCTCAAGTTATTGAAGTGTTTGCTATAAAGCAGGTGGGAAGCCATGAGTGCAAAGTGTGGGCCTAGAGTCAGAGATATTGGATCATTCAGAAAAGTACGATGGCTATGTCTGTGCTAGACTCAGTCAAATAGTTTGTCTGAAGTTCTTTGACTTAAGGAATTATTAGCTTCTTCATCATGAACTTAATATCCACTACTCTGCTCTGCTCACTGTAGTATTCTACTGCACTTTGAGAACCCCAGACACACAAGGAATTGAAGCCTGGTGCTGGATCTAGGGCTGTCATGCGAGGTCAAAGGGATCACTAAGAATAGCAGAGCCATATTGCTTTATGAGTTCAGGATGCTTAGACGGAGTTCAAGGACTGATTAAAAATTACATCTGCAGGACAAGTGGCTGCCTGCGGAGTCAGGCAGTAGTTCCTGACACAAAGAGGTCGAGCCAGATTTAGGAAAGGTATTCAGGCTGGGAAGCTTGGAGGGAAGGTGTCAGTTTTGATGTTTTTCTCTTGCTGTTCCACTAGACATGACCTGGGGTGACAGACACTAGGCTTCAGTGCAGAGCATAGTCCTAAGCAAAAGTCAGGGGAGGAGGGTTGCATTATCTCATTGTACAGGGACAGAAGGTGGGTGGTGTGGGCAAAAATAAATGTGTATGTGTTTGAGGGGGAAGGGTGTTTGATGGAAAAAGAAAGATACCAGGGAGAGTGAGTCTGCACTGAATCTAAATTTACTGCAGCATAGTGTAGTAAGTTTCTTCAAAATACAGTACACTTTATAATGTTTCTGTGACATTTGAAATTGTGTCATAGTAGGAAAGGAAAGGAAACTTCCTTGACTTCAGGCATGACTCTTCCAGGTGCTACGTTGTCAGGAACACAGAATGACAGGTTAAAAAAAAAAAAACAGTAAAAATAGCTGCTGGTTAAAAATTTGTTTGATCTTTATTTCCCCAGCTACAGAACCCAACATATATCTCAGTTGTTCTCTTCTTGCTTGCTATCATTACTGCTTGGACAGCAGCAAGTGTAGCACTGGGTGCCATGCTGATTAGCTGACTGCTTTTTCCAAATCAGAGCACAAATATGCACATTGAGTGGATGGTGAAGCAGACACAACCCATGTCTCAAAGTATGACCTCTTCATTGAATAGTTTCTTAGATTAAGTTTTACATAAGAAATAATGTGCAGCATTTTAATCTTTTGGCAGTGTAACCTCAGAATCGATTTTTTTAATTAGAAAGATGTATGATATCTTGCTGACAGCACTGTTCAGCCTGTGCTAGACTTGTGAAAGCTGGCAAAGCACTGAAACTGACCTGGTTAATAGTGTCTCTTCTCAATAACCAGGGAAGACACTACATAGGAAATCCTAAATTTTAATCTGTTAGGCAAAATCTATGTAGCAATCTCCAAAATATAGAGTAGTGAAAGATACTGGTTTCCTGTGTTTGCTGAAGATCCTTGTAATGGCTTGACCTTGGCTGAACACCAGTTGCCCACCGAAGCTGCTGTGTCACTTCCCACCTCAGCAGGACAGGGAAAAGAAAATATAACAAAAGGCTCATGGGTCACTCACCAATTACCATCATGGCAAAACAGACTCAGCTTGGGGAAAATATAATTAATTACCAATCCAATCAGAGTAGGGTAATAAGAAAATGAAACCAAATCTTAAAACACCTTTGCCTCACCCCTTCCTTCTTCCCAGGCTTAACTCTCCATTTTCTTTACCTCCTCCCTGCCAATGGAGCAGGGAGATAGTGAATTGGGGTAGTTCATCACATGTTCTTTCTGCTGCTCCTTCCTCTCAGGAACAACTGCTCACGCTTCCTCTTCCACTGTGGTGTCTCTCCCACGGCAGACAGTCCTCCATGAACTTCTCCAACATGAGTCCTTCCCATGGGCTGCAGTTCTTAACAAACTGCTCCAGTGTTGGGTCCCTTCCATGGGTTCAGTCCTTCAGGAATAGTGTGGGTCCCCTACAGGATCACAAGTCCTGCCAGCAAGCCTGCTCCAGCATGGTCTTCCTACTGGCCATAGCCCCCTTCAGGCTGACCTTCACTGACCTTGGTGTCTGCAAGGCTGCTTCTCTCACATAGTCTCACTCCTCTCTGACACTGCAGGTGCACAGGGGTTTTTTTAGCCCTTCTTAAATCTCTTATCCCAGAGCTACCGCTGTCTCCGATGAGCTTAGCTTTGGCCAAGCAGATGTCTTGGAGACATCTGGTATTGGCTTTATTGGACATGTGGGAGGTTTCTAGCAGCTTCTCACAGGAACCATCTCTGTAGTCCTCTTGTTGCTAAAACCTTGCCATGCAAACTCAATACAATCCTTTACATTGGATGTTCCTTAGGCATCATAAATTGTACCTTAACAAAAATGCTGACAGTGATACCCCAGCTTCTTTGAAGCTAGTCACCTCTATCTAGAGTTGTTTTATCCTTATCCATGCTGGCACACTTTCCAGATTCTGTTCGCCCCTGTTTTCCAACATATACCTCTAAGTTTATTAATCCCTTTCTTTATCATCATCTTCATCATTATTAATTCCCTCCACTACTGGAAATCTTGACAGGAGATCAGGAGTGGAGGAGCACTGCCACTTGTTGATGCAGTTGTAATCTATATGAAGAACTGACAAACATGGAATATTGCCATTTTTTTCTCAACATTTTAGAGAAGCCAGTGAGTATTGTTCAAATATCCACAGTCATCAGTTCCCAGTTTACAAGGTGCAGTTTTAATATCCTTGACAGAAATCCCACTGCACCACAAATAGCTTTCCTGTTTGTGAACCCACTGACTCCAGATTTGCAGTCAGTGATCCTATTTTTCAATTTTTTCTTGCATTTAGGCGAACATCCTCACTACATGGAAAAATTCTCAGGATAAAATTCTTTCTTCTCTTTTACAACTGCTAAATCTGTCCTTTTGTCTCATATTTCAGGAATAGTGACCAAAAAAATACCATGAAGTTTTTATACTCTTGTTTTCTACAACTTTTTCAGCCCCATTATGATTATACATCTCTCCTGCTCGTAGTCCATCCCTCTTGCACAATGCAGAGAACACCAAGCTAACAGCTTTCCATGACATACTTTATATTCCTCTTCCAGCAGTTTACTGTTTGTTTTATCCATCCATTTCAGTGTCTCTCACTGTTGGTTGTCTTGTTACTGACTCTCAGAAGCAGTATATTTCTCAATTACTTTGAAGCCTGATCCAAAATCTATTCAGTCTCCCCTCAATCTTTTACATAATTTGTTGTATGTTTATGTTCCTGTTCCACAGCAACACATCTAGACTAGACTAGAAATCATGAGTCTCTTACAGTAATTACAATTACAGTGTAGCATATGGATTGGAGTCTTATTCTAGCATACATAGCATTTCCATTTTCCAGATAGTGTCCAAGCTGAATCATTCATAAACTAGAGGGGTAGGGAAGAAAGAAGGAGAAAGGGAAGGGGAAGGGGAAGGGGAAGGAAAGGAAAGGAAAGGAAAGGAAAGGAAAGGAAAGGAAAGGAAAGGAAAGGAAAGGAAAGGAAAAGTGCAAACAGAATTCAATTTTAAAGACAAAGCAGTGATGTGAAAAAAGGGTAATTCACCCAAAATTCCATGACAGCTGTAGAACAGAGCCAAAAAAATGCATCTGTGACATCTAAGCTCCAGTTAGGAACAAAGCCACATAACCACAGCTTAATCTCTTTTAAGGCTTGCATTAATGCCTGCCTTTTGCTTTCGACCATGCCTATAAAGGATTTTGCAACATTCTGTTGGAAGGAGATATGTAAAGATACATTGTGATATAGCATATAGTTGACACATAAACTACTCTTTTTTTTTTGATCTTTCCAAGCTGAAATTGCACTGTTTTGGTTTTGTCTTTGTTTTTTATGCCTCAGCTGCTGACCAGATTCATTGGTTTTGTGAGGAGGAGACATTAACAATCTTGAGAGTTTCATTTCTTAGATAAACAGAGAGGCATCAGTGTTGTGATATCATTTTGCCAAATGTCCCACACTACCTGAATTCCTTTCATGGTACACTGAAGGTCTGTAATATTTAACACAGAAATCATTCTCCAATTTCATGCATTTAGTGCATGTGACATAGAAGTGCACATTTTAAAGACAAAGTTGCCAGAATTGTTCTTCCCAGAAAAATACAAAAAATGCTTTAAAACCATTCTGAAGCTGGAAGATGAACATGAACAGCTGCTAAATGTCCTTTAGGGCAGCCAAGATTCATTTCAATTACCCTGCACAGTGCACTTCAGGTGCAGCACAGCATTTTAAGTTTTATATCTATCAAATATAAGCCTAACACAAAGTGTTATTTCCTCCCACATGTGATTGCCTCAGCATATCTAGGTGCATTTCTCTCCACCACCCCACCCCTTTTCTTTTACTAATATTCTACTGCTTTAGAAGGGATGCAATATGTGTCTACTTCAGCTCTCACTGTCTGAGTTTAATACTGGTCTATACATGTATTTCTGCTTTCTTGTCTATGAAACTTCCATGGCTGACCTTTGTCTGAGTCAAACTCATACACTGTCCAGTCTTTGAAGGCTATGAAACCTTGGTTAATCACTGTAATGTCCTGTCTAGCCTTTGAAATAGCACCTTAGTTAAAAAAAAAAAACAACAACAAATAGTAAATATAGTTCTGCACTTCCATTGGTGAGCTGGGTTGTTTGAAGACAGCCACAGAGAGGAGGCTCCTGCTAAAAAAGGTACAAGCGATGTAACATGGAAGTGAAATATTAATAGAAAGGTGAATAACTATTTTTATAATGATATTATCCAGCTTAACACTATAATTTTTATGGGGTTTTTAATATGTTTATGAACATGTTTTCCAATGAATTAGGTGACATGAGGTTAAATGGGTGAGGATTTCAAGGTTTTCCTTAAGAAGCAAATTTTACAAAATGTTTTCTGAAAAGAAAATAATGGTCATGTCTACATGGCATTGCAAGACTGCTCCAGGCAGTAATGAGCAATTTTGGTATGGAGGCAGAGTGTTCATTTGGGTCTCTATTTCCAACCCACCAGTAAATCTCCTCCCTGAGAAGAACTGTGCTCACTAGGAGACTGGTCAGGATAATTTCACAGATAACTTCAGGATAACCACAGAAATAGGTACTGAAATACTTCAGATTCCATCAACATACATGCTTCCATTTAGCAGAGTGAAGCCAGGATGGCTGCTTTTATTACCCTGTGCCACTAACCTGAAAAACTTGTCTCCTCTTCTGAGATACTGGTGTGTACCAGAAGCACCTACCCAGAGCTCCTATGCCTTGGCTAACTGTATGATGGGAAGTGGTAAGTAGCAGCTTCCCAAGTAGCTCTCAGTTGTACCCAGCTGTGGAAGGGTGTCTGTAGAATTTCAGGACAAAGCCAACCATATATAGTACAGTCAGTCCCAGGGGCTGAATTGCAGCTTGCTACCTTCAGCAAGTGCTATAAGTCATGCTCACACACTAAGTTGTCCTGTATTGCAGTATTCATCATCTGCATGTTCAGATTATTAAAATTGAGTCCCAAGATCACACTGCCAGGACCAACCAGATATACCCACTGTAACACAAACAGGCAAGCACAACAAAAGATGCCAGACTTTTGCCCATTTTCATTGTTGTTTTGGATGAATGGAGTTTATGGGTTTTCTTTTCCTCTGATTTCAAAAAGCCAGTAGCTACAGCCAGCTGGGGGACAGAACAAAAGAGATGGAATAAGAAATGTGTGGTAAAAAGTGTAGAGATGCACATTGTTTTCCACAGGCATCATGTAGACTGCCAAGTACTTGTGATCACATCATGTTTTCCATACCCTTTTTTTTTTTTATTGTCTGGTTATTGTTGGTTTTATTCAGAGTGTATCAACTTTTGGATTAATTCCTTTCTGAATGGAAAATGTTGGTGAAACTTTCAGTTATCTACATTCTGCTCTGCTTTAGCCTCAGTTACAAACTGATTTCATGCCATTCTGCTCCAGAGTGCATCAGATACACAGAGCTAAAATTCTTTCATATACATATAATGCAGGGACCTAAGTTCTCATCCAGATTCATGTCAATGTTTCATGAGCATCCATATATATGTCCACCTAAAAAGACATGTAAAGGACAAAGCCCTTTCTCTTTCCCAGCTTTGGAGTGGTTTTCTTTTAAATTGGGAGTGGGGTTATGATGTTTTTGGTTTTAGTCTAAAGGCTGAAAACTGAGATCACGAGTGTTCTTTATGTGAAATAACAGCTATTTTGTTCTAAATTTGTGGGGAGCAGAAATTGTTTAGCCAGGATTAGGAAATAATTTTTATAATACCAATGTTTTTACTCTGAAATAATGTCAAACTCTTGTGTGGTTGGTTTTAGGATACTTGAAGAGTTCTGCTTGGGAGCTTTTGGGGGTAGTTTTGGTGGTGCTTTCCGTTTATCTGATTTGCAAAGTCAAATTGCTTTTTTGAAATCAGAAAGTTAAGAATGCTGTCAGTAGGGTACATAAGTCATCTAATAGCCATGTTGGAGTTTGGTGTCTCTGCATTGCCAGAGCATAGAAGATCATGTCCATAGGTTGGCATGATTGCCATAGCTCCTCTGAAACCTTGCTCTCACATGCACTTGGTAGAGCCTAGCCATGCTAGGTGAATAACATCTTACTTGCTGTTTATCAGGAAACAGCTTTATTTTTAGAGCCATGAAGTACTTGCAGATCAAATGAGTTTTGGTTGCTCAGACCTGAAGCATCAAACTTATATACTCCAGATAGAATCAACTAGGTTGGAAAAGAGCTTTAAGATCATCAAGTCCAGCCATTACCCCAGGACTGCCAAGATCACCACTAAAATGGTTCCATCTGTTTTAGTATTAAAATATTAATGATGAAATGTAGTGGCATTTTCTTCTTCCTCTGTTATGTAAATTTGATCAGAAGTAAATTGATTTTTGTTCCTTTTTCTTTACAAAATGAAGAGTGCCCTTACTAAAGAATAAAGAACATCTTTACTAAATGAAGAACACCTTAATATTTAAGCACTGTATTCACTATTCAAAAAATAAGCCAGGTTTTGCAGGGGGATGCTTCTTATTGATGGCCCATTTCATTAACAGAGCTGTCTTTAAATTTTCATCCTGGGTGTTTTAAAACAACAGACACAATAATATCTTGGTTGCATTTCAGGAGGACTATTGATAAATACTCTAAATACATTTTATGATTTTATTTTGAACATACTCTGTTTTTGCACAGTGAGATCCCAGGTAGGAAAGTCTGCCATGTTACCTAACCCCAGTTATCATCATACTGAGAAGGCCACTACTATGAATGTGAGAGGTGTCAGTACAGAACAATGTGCCATTTTCACATACCCATTACTTAAAATGCCTTTTTTGCCTCATTTATTTCCAGGAATCATTCTTTCACTTGCCTTCTTACTGCTTTCCAGGTGTGGATGTGTGGAGGTGGCATGTTTGATGTTCCATGCTCTCGAGTTGGGCATATCTACAGGAAGTATGTCCCATATAAAGTCCCTTCTGGAACCAGCCTAGCACGGGTAAGTAATTTGGTCTTGCTGGTTTTTGTATTCATTCACCATCAGTCTCCTCATTCCCTGTAAACTAGTTTCCAGTAAACCATTAAAATGGAAAATTGAATGAGTTTCTATGTTTCTGAAATGAGATGTGTAATTGCTGAAGTTATGCTGCCTTCCAGAGATGAAATTGCCAAGAATAAAATGGAAGCTTAAAAATACAGGGTTGGACATCTCAGCATAGAAGCACGTTTCATGCTGAAAAGCATTTCATAACCTAGGAGTAACTTAAGGCTTATAGTTCTTGAATTGCACAGTGTTTCCAGTCATAGTTCTTACAAACAGGACCAATTTGAATGCACATTTTCTATTGGTCAACAGAACAGGCAGAATATCACAGAAGAGATATTTTCTGAGACAAAAGGACTGAGTAACAGTGATTTGAGTGGTTGTCTAATTATTGTATAAAACCTGGTTGTGGAATACAGCCAGCTTGGAGCCTTGTAAAGCACAAGACCTCTAGACGTTTTTGAAGGACTACTGAACACATCCATATCCATGATGTGCTCAAGAGAAAATGTTCTGCAACTTTCTGGAGATGTTCATGGGATGTCAAAAGATGAGAGACAAAGGGCACAGATGTAGCTTCCGGGCAGATACTAGTATTTATTCGTGCTTGAGTTTAATCTTTTCTGTTTTAAAGGTTTGGAGTGTTTTTTTATAAAATGACATTAGTATTAAAGTCTGCATATTGCCATAGGGTAATATTTTATGAATCATATTTTTTCTTAATAATGAAAATGTAGTATGAATAACAGAATAAATCTCTTGCTTTAAGGGGAAGATATTCTTGGTTTCAGCACCACAGGAAAAGTCTTGCTGTAGTAATTGGAGCAGAGGAAAGAGGCTGCCTGTGCTGTCTGCCTGACAGCTGGCTAGATAGAAAGAAGGATTTACCTTAAAAGAACACCAGGGCAGACAGTGTGACAGCACAATACAGTAATGGTATTAGTGGTGGCATTAGTGATAGTGACAAAAACTGTATTGACTAAATTGTGAGATTAAAATCTTCCCCCAGTATATCTCTGTGTAATATCAAAATTTCCCCATCCAGATTTTTGGACTGGGTGAAAGAAACTGCTTCATTTATGGTATCCCTTGCAAAAATCACACGCTACTTGAAATAAGAAATCTAAAACTCAGCCTCTATTTTTCTCTATTACACACAAAGTATCCCATTAGAGAATATGCTGTCTTGTGCATTATCTGCAGGAGCAAAATACAATCATTTCTATTTGGACTACTAGCGTCTTGTGCAGTTCAACGCTTAACTAGCTTTTGCAGAGGCAGTTTGAGTACTTAGAACCATCTGGTAGCCACAGCCTGCAGCCTCCCTGTAGTATTTAATTTAGCTAGATTTCAATAAACCTGTAATTTAATATTACCAAAAACCATTCCTAGCTTTAAAAATTAATTCTTTGCCCATGCACAGGGTGACTATATCATGTGGGAAAAGATGTAATTTGCTGTTAGAGAGGGTCTTATCCTTTCCATTCAGATAATAGATATTTTCTTATATGTTGTTGGGCTCCAAAACATCATGCTTAGGTAAATTTCTAGCATATATTTTTCACCAAAAGGAAATTCTAAGACTCCCAGCTTCTTCCCAGTACAATATTCTAAGTTAAATAATTGATGTTGGGATACATTGCACCAAGGCTGCCAAGAGCATAACATCTTCTGTATGTTTTAGGGTTTGGGGCTATCTTAATAACTAACCAAGGAAGAGAGAGTTTGGTCCCTGACTCATCAAATTCTGTGTCATTTTAAAACTAAAAATAATCTCTGTTCCTCATCCAAGCCAGAAATGGAGAAGAAAGGACATAAGTGTGTCAGTCCCTTTGATACAAACAGCCTGTGTTCCAAATAAAGTGCCCTAAATGGAGCTGTTAGCCAAAATAATACTACGGGAGTACACAGAAGAATGTGCTGGATATTTCAGCTATCTTTGCATTATCCTTCAAATATTATATTACATCCTGAAAGGTTATAGTCTAGCCCTTATGAGTATTTTATCTAAAAGTTCCCTTCAAGACTATAATGGATAACACACTCAAGAATATCTGCCAAAAGCAATACTTTTCACTACTATGTAGTTTCCACAAAGGTTTTTACTAAATCCTTTTCCATCTTCTGTGTGTAAAGGAGGATGCTGTAGATGCAGTTCATAAAGGAATGAGTCCTACGAAGCCCTGTTGTGATTGCATAAATGATAGCAAGAGCCCCTTCATTAACCTTGTACAGATACTGTGTTAAAGAATAACAGATTCTCCCATTCTATCCCTCAGCAGCAGCATGAAGGATATGGAGACTAGAGTCGCAAAGAGGACAGGGCTTTTAGACAAATTCAGGCATCGCCCAAATCACGCCATGGGTTTCCTTTCAAGCTGTGTCAGCTTATGTTTGCCCTTAAAAATAATGCTTAAGGTGAGCATTTTACCTTCCTTGGGGATTTCACCTTTCTATTACCAGTAAGTTTCAACACAGTTTCAACCAGCTACATAACACCTGACAGATGGAGATATATTTTTAAAGAGCTGTGACCTGGCATGAGGATCATATATGCTTTATTAAAGGAGACACTTGTCAAAAACTCTGTTCTGCCTCCCCATCAATAAGTAACCATTAGTGTACCACACACAGTGGTATGTATCATGACATCAGTTTTCTTACCTTCTTATCTGTCACTCAAGAGCTGCAAAGCCTGCATGTATTTTTTGCTGACACATACCCCATTAATTGAAAGACATCTTATGAAATCCTGTCAGTAGAACTGTTTGGTGGCACAGAGCAAAGGTAAATCAAGCTGTAAACATGCATAGTAGATTTATAAAACAGAATGTGACAGACAAATGCAGATAGAAAAGATGAATATTTTTGTGTGGAGACATTTTAAGATGTTGCTGCTTGCCAAATGCAGTCAGTCTCCAATTTACAGGTAATTGGGCATCAAGATTAATAGGCATGCAGATGTCAACACTAACTCCATGTTATGATGTGGAAGCACCACATGATTTTTCATTCATTCCAAACCTGTCAACCTCTGCACAAAACTGCAGTGACTAATAACTTATTTTCCCTGTTTATATTAGTAAGACATATAGAAAGTAAACCCCGAAATCTTGGAGTTATATGCAAGGTGTTGTGCTATTAAAAACTTCTGATTGTGTTACTGGATTATTTTAGTGGTATTCTTGACTTTTGCTTCCTTTTTAACAATTCTAGCCAAGTCATTTTCTTTTAGCCAGTTACTTATGAAATTAGACTTTAAAATCTTTAAATCAGTATCTTTTTCTTGTAGGTGTACCTTAGTTTGTTATTTATTTTATCTAGTTTGCCACTGGAGGGAAGGGTTTCTATGTGTGATTCTATAAAAGCCATAAGAAATTTACCAAAGCTCACTGATCCACAGGATATTCAGAGATGAACTCAGAAATTCAAAATAAGGAAGGAGTTCTTTACTGTGAGGGTGTGAGGCACTGGAACAGGTTATCCAGAGAAGTGATAAATGCTCCATCCCTGGCAGTGTTCAAGGCCAGGTTGGACAGAGCCTTGGGTGACATGGTCTAGTGTGAGGAGTCCCTGCCCATGGCAGGGGCGGTTGGAACTGGATTATCTTAAGGCCCTTTCCAACCCAAAAACAATCTATGATTCTACAGAAATCTTTTTTGTTTGCAGGTATTTTATGCAGCATTTTAGTATTAAGTACAGAACATTAGAGCATAAAGGCCTTTCTGAAGGGAAGGGTAATCCCACTGAAGTCCAAGTCTGGATGCTAACCCAGCAGTGTGGTGAATCCTAACCTTAAGTTGAACTCCTCCCTGCACACCAGCACACAGGATCCCAGAGCACAGTGATCCTCTGACCAAGCAGGCACAAGCATGATTACATGTGCCTTATTACACGGTGTTGCTGAATTGGAATTTTCACAAGTTTGGGTTCAGGAATTCAGCTGATAAAGTTGGGTTTAAATTCCCACCTGCACCATTTGTTCAGCCTTTTCATGCCACTTCAAAAAGGATCTTTAAAGAAAATTGCTGTAGCTATGCCACCCAGTGCTGTAACCATATTTGCATTTTGGACAGAACTTCCTTTAATATTATGACCAGTTTGGTCTTCTTTATTTTCTTCCCAGCTGCAGATAATGTTTGGGATTTTCTTAAAGGAGCCCATGAACACTTTTTTTTCAGCTTCCAGGCAAGTTAAAGAGCCAAGCAGAATCAGTTAGGTAATGGCTAAGTTTTGTCGTGAACCGGGTTCAAACCAATAGACATGGTGTGCTGTTAAGCACTGCTGGCACTCCGTAACACAAAAGACTGTAGTACAAAGTCAGCTGTGATTCAACAGTCACAGTAAGCAGCTGAAACATCATCTGAGAACAAGTAAATTATTCAGAAATCAAGCAAGAATCACCTTCTTGCAACAGTGCAACTATAACATAATAATTATGATGATTATACAATACAGCTTTTAAGTTTCCATTATTTTTCATTTAACAGATTTATAAATTCATTATTAAAATTAATTAAACCAAGACCTCAAACAGAGCACTTACCAAAGAAAATCTTTGCTTTAATGTCTTCTAATCCTTGAATACAAGAAAGTCAAAGTAGTTTTTTAAAATGTAATTTTTTATATTTTCTCCAATCTGAATAGAAGTTTTGCTTTTGAGATAATAAATGCAACAGGACAGGCAGCTTAGCTATCCAAAAGGAATACAAAGAAGATGGAGAGCTAGATGTTTCTGGACAATAACAAAATCAAAGTGGTTGTATCTGCTTTACAGGATTCATTCAATAGGCTAGCACTGGAACCCAAGTTACATGGCTAAAGAAATCTATTTGGAATCAAATCCCTGAACTGTCTTCCAGTCCCAGCTGCAGAGGTTGGCTGTGGTCTATATGTGCTCCCAGAATATGGGTCTGTAAAACAAGCACAGCAGTAGCCAACAAGTCTATGAAGATGCTGTTACACTGTCACTCTGCTTTTTGCAGCTCCCCTGCAGCCAGCCTGCAGAGACCCATGGGTGAAAGCTGTGGGCAAGCAGCATCCTTCCAGGGACTGTGCTAGTCCCTGCCCTCCCAGCCCTGCAGGCTGGCCTCAAGTGAGTCAGTTAGCAGAGATGCAGCCTTTAGTCAGTGGGCTGGGGTTTTTGCTTTATTTCACTTTTTTCCAAAGTGTACACTGGTTTTTTATTTGTTTGGTTGGTTGTTTTTTAGCAGTGGAGATAAAAACCTGTATAGAAAGAATGAAATCCTGGCTGTTCGCAGATTACATCTGTGGAATTTCAGTTCTAGGTATTTGCATGCTACAGGCTGAGAATAACTAGTCTCTCACTTCTCTGCCAGCTGTGCTAACTCTTACAGGATTTATTTAAACACACAACCAGCTTTGTCACCTGGTTAGCATACTCTCTTCAATGGAGAAGCATTCCCTTTATGCCTGCAGACATCTCTTTATTTGGTCTGGGGGTTGCTTTTTTAACACAAAACCAGCCTATTGCTGGAATGAAACCCGGTTAGATTTTAAACAGAGTTAAGCATAAAGGACCAAAATACAATGCCCAAGAGGAGGAAAGATTGATAAATGCTAGTACTGTCTAAATTAAAGGGAGTTAGGCAAGAAGGGGAAAGGGATGAAAATCCCCATTTAGACTTAACTGTTGTGGGCAGCTTAGATATTGAGATCTGAACATCACAAAGCTGCAATTGCTGTCCAGGAAATGTTGTATTGTGTTTTCACTACAGAAATACAATGAAATGATAGACGGCTTTGTTCCAACACTGATGGCAGGACCTTTGCATGAAATTGAGGGTCCCATTTTTCTCCATGTGAGTGCTCCAGAGTTTTGTACCATGCTGCCTCTGTCATACTAATCTATACTTGTCGGATAGGTTCCTCCAGTCATACTTTGTTCTCCTCTTCCGTGATGACTGATTGTGACATTATGCTACCCGTATTCCAGAGAAACATAAAGTACAGTTGTCTTAGCTGGCCGGATCCCTATGCACTTTGTAAATATATTTTATGTAAAATAAATCGTCTATTCTATTCCTTCCAGCCAGATGAAATTCATCTGCTTCCAGAAGTAAGCAGGACACCCATTTTCAAGTAGCAACACTGTGCTTCACAAAAGAAACAATAAGAAAAATAAATTAGGAAGATTATGTAGATGAGGTGAATGTAACCCCACTGGAATTTTACTAGGAAGGAAAAGAGATTAATATGTCAGTTGTTGCAGAGACTGTTGTGTTATTTTTGGCAAATAAACAGTTATATCCTCTCTGTTTTACAACTGAAATACAGTCAGGCTTCAGACTTGCTGTGGTGATTCATATTTGATTGGTATAATTGAAAGTGATTTTTGATGTTCTGGCTGATGAGAGAAATTACTATCATAATAGAAAAGACTACACCAGCTGGTGACATCCAGCTTCCTGGAGGATGTTCAGATTAAATGTTCTGACAACAGGAACTTGTTACAGGATCCAAACATTCCTGTAATGGTTTAATATTGACAAAAGTAGAGTCCGTGGATTGCAGTCAGGGTTAGTTTCGTGTAAACAGTGAGACAGGCACAAAAGCAGAAAAAAAAGGTCATGCAGGTGAAAGACAGGCTGTGCAGGTGAAAATAAACCAATAATACAACCATTGTACTGCTTTAGTGGCACAGGATAATAAAAATCTACTTTAGAACATTTGGAAAAACTGAAAACAGGAATTACTGCTGCATCTGGAATGTCAATTGGAAAAGACACTGCTGGAACTATGCAGGCTTGCAATGCAGAACAATGTCTCTCTCTTGCTGTCATTGCAAGCCAGCATACCAGTAAGTTATGAAATGTGGAACTACCCTCTCATGTTAGAGACCCATCTAGTTAAACCTTGTTTAGAGGGAATATTTATGAATCTGTCCTTTTACATGTCCCTGCCTCACTCCACTTTTCCATTCTCATGGCCAGCATCTACTTTCTTCTCACTGCATTTATTTGAGTAATATCATGTCTCTTGAAAATGACAGATGATCTTACACACTTAAAAAGAAGGGACAGTCATTTGATCAGAGAAATGTATCTTCCCTGCTCACTGAAGAAAATGAAAGGGACAAAATGGTCCATGAAAAATGTCCTCTTTTCAAGTGGAGAAGTCCACATTTATCTCTCTCTCCAGTCAAGTTGATTTCAAGTCATTTATTGAGGTCCAGTGTGCTGGGTTTAGCCGGAGTAGAGTTAATTGTCTTCACAGTAGTTTGTGCAAGGCTATGTTTTGGATTTGTGCTGAAAACAGTGTTGTTAATACTGGTAATTTGTTGAAAAATAAATGTTTTCATTATTGCTCAGCACTGCTTACACAGAGCCAAGGTCTTTTCTGCTTCTCACCCCACTCCACCAGTGAGGAGACTGCAGATGCATAAGAAGTTGGGAAAGGACACAGCTGAGACAGCTGATCCTAGTTGATCAGAGGATATTCCATACCATGATATTCTATACCTTATGGTGTCATGCTCAGCATATAAAGCTGGAGGAAGAAGGAAAGGGGGGATGTTTGGGGTAATGGCTTCTGTCTTCCCAAGTAACCATTACACGTGATGGATCCCTTCTCTCCTGAGGGTGGCTGAACCCCAACCTACCTATGGGAAGCAGTGAATGAATTCCTTGGTTTGTTTTGCTTACACTCACAGCTTTTGCTTTACCTGTTAAGCTGATGTTATCTCAACCCATGAGCCTTCTCACTTTTACCCTTCAATTCTTTCCCCCACTGAATTGGGAGTGAGGTAAGAGGGAGTGGGCCACATGGTGCTTAATTACCAGCTGTCCTGGGTTCAGCAGTAGCAGTCATTTTTCTCCTTCTTAGTAGCTGGTGCAGTGCTGTGGTCTTGACTTTCAGCCTGGGAACAGTGCTGATAACACTGATGGTTTTAGTTGCTGCTCTGTAATGCTTACTCTGACCAAGGACTTTCTGAGGAGGGGAAGCTGGGAGGAAGCAGAGACAGGAAACCTGACCCAAACTAGCCAAAGAGGTATTCCATACCACAGCATGTCATGCCCACCTTATAAACTGGGGGCAGTTACCCAGAAGGGCGAGATCTCTGCTTGGGTCAGGCCACAAAACCAAAACTAATTCTTCATATCTTCATATTTGATGCAATTTGAGAAACCAGTACTTAAAGGAGTTTTCTTTTGAAGATTACATACAAACAGAAATCAAGAAGATTCAAATCTAACTCTTTATTTTGTTCTAAATTCATTGTAGATTAGTTTTACTGTGAGGCTGAGGGGTACTTAAATGATGCTATAAAACATTCACAAAATGCCACCTAATCTGGTAGTCTCTTAACCTTCAACCTGTGTGTTCTGCAGCACTATACACACACACAGAATAATGTCCTAACAAAGTCAAACTGCTTAGCACCTGTTTTGCAGCTAGAGTCTGTCAAGATTTGGTAGCTATTCATAACCATTCCCACTTCTGGGGTTTAATATGCTGACATGCTCAGATTGTGTCTAGCCTCACCTAAGGCTCAGATATGGAGGAAGTGACCATCCTCCTTTCTCCACTGTGTCGGACATTCACCCAACTTGTGGGAAAGGCAACTCTGGGAGGCTCATAAAGAACTTGAATTCAGATCCTTACCTTACTGGAAGTCACTTGATCAGTAGGCCTTGAAGTATTCAGAGATCAGCACTCTCATTTTGGTTGTGGTCCTCTGCCTTTCTGTTGTGATGAGTAAAAGACAAGCAGTTCACTGACATATGGAGAAAAGAGCTATGTTCCTAGGAGGCTCTTCACATTGGGTGACTTTTCATGCTGTTAGACAGCAACAGAACAGGGATCTTACAGAGTACAAGAGCTCACTCATTTCATCTTGAACAGCCTGTGTTTTCACTCCAGGAACATGCTAGATTAGCATGTTCTAAATGGGAATGTGAATGATGTTTGCCTTTATTGTGCAAGGTTGCACCAGCCTACCTTTTGGGACAGCAGCTCTTCCTATGTTCAGTTCAAGTATGGGGATTAACTGCAATTTGGAGTTTTACTACTAGTCTGTACATGTTTATGTTAAAAAAGTAAGTGTGATTACAGGACTTGTATAGTGATAATAAGGATAAGAAATCCATGCTAACTGCAGTCAACAAACATCTTTAAAACGAAAGTGTTTGGATGCTAAGTACTTGCTTCCTGGTAGCTGATAATTTCAGAAAGAGCTCTCTACTCCAGGACAGAGAGTTCTTTGCAGTCATGTTCATAAATAGTATGGAGATTTAGAGCTAGGAAATCAAGAGTTTGTATTTTTAAAAGGGAACCTATTTAAATTCAAAGGGTCGCCTCATAAGGATTCAGTTTATGACAGCAGTGTATAAACATGCTAAGAATAATATATAGGTTCATTACAGGATCTGGCAAGTTCTGGGAAGATTTTTAGTGTACCATGGAGAAAATGGACTTTGAAGAACTGGAGAACAAAATTTTAAATATATTTGTCTGAAGTGTTTCAACTTACAGTTGGGGAATGGTGGGAAGAACTGATTTATATTTTTTTTAATGTAATTTTTGATGGGTTTACGCCCACAAACACACAAAAATGATACAGCAATTGTTGGAAAACAAGGAAGTTTTGACTGGTGAATGAGAATTTTGAGCTAATGACCAGGTATAGTATCAAAATTTCTGTTGGACTCCTCTTTTATTCGGTTATAATAATTTAAAGCAGAAAGCAGTTGCTTTAGTTCAGCCAAATAACTAAAAAAGAACACTCCAGCAGAGCCTGCTCTTAATATTGATGGGGTAAGTTGATGCTAGAGTTACTCTAAATTTTTCTTCCCTAAGAGAATGTTTTTACTATATTTTTACTGTATAGTTCTTTTTTATAGTATGTTTTACAGCATGTTTTTTAAATATTAAAATACCATTGTCAGATATATTACAATGAAAGTCAATTTTACATGGAGCACAAGCCAATTTTGAATAAGGCTATAAATGTTGTTAATACTTACACTGCTTTAATTTTAGTTGCTCTGTCCCTGCAGCTTTTAGCATATTTGATCCCAGAAAGAAATCACAGAGAAACTTACCGTGCTGTGTCAGCTAGAAGTACTTCATTTGTTCTGTATCTTGCTGTCTTCGTATTCAGATAAGCCTTATTAGTTCAGAGACATTTAGTTTGCATGGATTAATAAAATTCAGGAAAGGAATTTTCAAATGAGTCTCAAAAGCAAATCAGAGTATGAATCAGGCTTACTTTGATGCAGAGAATGTTCTGAGAAGAAACGTTACCTTATGTTGATGATAATCAGATGTATATTGTCCTCCAGCTTATTACAGTGTGAATCTCAGCATTTTGCAATTAGTGTTCTATAAAAAGAATATTACAAAACTTGATTATCTTGTTTTTACAAACAAAGCAATAAGAACACCCTAGTTTCTCAGTATCATCCACTGAGATGTTGCTCTGTTGGTGGGATAAGAGGTTATTGGGCAGCTGTGGAAATGCAGACTAGACTAAGCCTGTACTCCAACATCTGAATATGAATTTGTGTGGTTTGAGTTGCAAGAGGAATTTTAAAAGCAAAAATAATACAGAAAAATTTGCCCCCAGGCTTTTCATACTCTGTGACATGAAATACCAATAAAATACATCTCATTAGTCTCATCTACTCAGGATTTTTCCTTATGTCTTTTTTTATTATTATTTTATTTTATAATTTGTGACAGCTAATTTAAATAATTATTATTTGAATAAGTTCTTATGCAACAAAATAGGTAATTCTCTTTCTTGTAAAATGCAATCAGAAATAAACTTGGTGGGTCATAAGCCAGAACTGGGTTTCATGGAACAGAAATAGTCTTATATATGTCTACAGTATGACTGCAGAAAGCCACACATTACCATACCTGTTCCATGAGCTGCTTCGCTTCAGGTCAGCTCCACTTCAGGGTTATGTGCTATACTTTTGTATGTACTCATCACACCAACACAGCAAAGCTTCTAGTCCCAAGGTAGTGTAAAACCAGCTGTGAGATGGGACAGAGCAAGCTACTGGCTGTTTGCCCCCACACATATGCGTCTAAGACCTGACCTTAAAGCTTAGGCAGGAATTGCTAGCTTATTAAGCAGTATGATGACAGCTGAAAGTTCAGATGCCTTTCAAATGCAAAGTTCAATAAATCAGGAGTAATTTGAACCAGCACATTAGNACATATGCGTCTAAGACCTGACCTTAAAGCTTAGGCAGGAATTGCTAGCTTATTAAGCAGTATGATGACAGCTGAAAGTTCAGATGCCTTTCAAATGCAAAGTTCAATAAATCAGGAGTAATTTGAACCTTTCAAGCACATTAGGAGGCTCTGAACTAGCAGGGAAAAAAGCATGGGTACCAATGTGAGCAGCTGAAAGAAAACTTCTGTTCAACATCCATCGTTAACCAAAAACCCATGTGAAAATGCATAAAAAATGTAAAGGAAAATAATTTGTTCAACAGACAGAAGACCATATCATTTAGAGTCAGCAGGAAAGCAATGTACTTAATACTCTGTAGTATTTGCTTAACACTTTGATGAAGATAACATACATTTGCCAGTATTTTTCCATGTTTTAAGACTGCGAAATTAGACCAAATAAGCTTAAAAGTTGTGTGGGCTACTGAATTTTCTTTTTTTATCCTCACCATTCGAAACAGCATTCACTCAAACCAAGAAGAAATTAATTATTGCTTTTTTTCTACTATGCAGAACCTGAAGCGTGTGGCAGAGACATGGATGGATGAGTTCGCAGAGTACATTTACCAGCGACGGCCTGAGTATAGACATCTTTCAACTGGTGATATCTCTGCCCAGAAGGAACTTCGCAAGCACCTGAAATGTAAAGATTTCAAGTGGTTCATGGCTGCAGTGGCTTGGGATGTCCCCAAATACTACCCTCCTGTGGAGCCTCCACCTGCTGCCTGGGGAGAGGTAAGGAATGCACAAATTGGATCAAATTTAAGTAAGTCTAACATTTTATATTGCAGGAAATTAAAGTTAGGAAACTAGATTTAGTTTCTATGATAAGTAGTGTTATTAGGGGAGTTCACAGTGGTTGGAACTAGCCATTAAAATGAGAAAACATCATGTCCTAGCACTATGCTGTCCCTTTATAATTCATTACAATTTTGTGTGTACAGGCTATAAGATGCATAGACAATGAGCACACGAATGTGGGAAAGAATGTGTAGCATTATTGCGTGTCACAAGATGAATTTAGATGCTGAGAATCACCTTAGTAAAAAAGAGCCCTGAAGTCAACACTATTTTTTACATATCCACTTACATATCTCCTCCTGTTCTTAATAGGACATTTGTATGTAGGGGAAGTTAGGTTTGCTCTGTTTTGCTCACATGTCCAAGTGCAGGGACAGAAAATTACTTCCATAGTTCTGCTGAAATTTGCAGTTGCCTTTTACCCCAAGGAGCTACAATGCATTTACTCCATGGAAAGGTGGCACTGCAGAGGGGTTTTGCCTCTCAATTCATTAAGGCTTATAAAGAAGACTTTGCGTTTTCAGTGTATTGTGCTACTTTTTAAAAAATCATAGGAATATCTGTACTGTGTATTCTGGCCCTCTCAGATTTTGCTGGAGGTGTTCTTGGGGCTGAAGTTGAAATTTTAACCAAAACATTTGGTAAGACAGCTCACACCTGTGCATATCCACAGTAGTCAAGTCTGGACTGTGCAGGAGGGTTCTAAACAGGTGCCTCTACTATTCTCCAGGATTTCTTTTTTAAAAAGCAAATTACCTCATTCCAAATTTAATAATAGCTTTCTGTGGTAGTAGCAGTCCTTAAGTCCTCTGTGTAAGCTACTAATTACAGATGTTCAAAGGAAATTCAGTTTACTTGTGTCTTACTTTTTGTTATTTTTTTGTCAATAATGAATTCCTTTGCTGTTAAAGTTGCTTTTACCTTTTACCTTTGCTGCTGTCCACACTTTTTGGGATTAATGTATACCAAGAGGTACGGATTTTATCAGTAGAAGTCAGGCTGGATCAGGTGCTGAAACCGCTACTATGATCTTCCTTCACTATCATCTTCCACATCTATACACATGTGTCCTTGGATGACTGTAATCATAGAATCATAGAATAGTTAGGGTTGGAAAGGACCTTAAGATCATCTAGTTCCAACCCCCCTGCCATAANCACTATCATCTTCCACATCTATACACATGTGTCCTTGGATGACTGTAATCATAGAATCATAGAATAGTTAGGGTTGGAAAGGACGTTAAGATCATCTAGTTCCAACCCCCCTGCCATAAGCAGGGACACCTCACACTAAACCCAAGGCTTCATCCAACCTGGCCTTGAACACTGCCAGGGATGGAGCACTCACAACCTTCTCTGGCCAGCTAAACAATCCTTAACCCAAGGGACCAAGTAGAATAGATTGTGATTCAGGTATTCATTCTTTTTTACAGCAATATTAATATACACTTTGCATAAAAGCAAGACTTTGACAAAGAAAATAAAAAATCTTAGCAGTAGAATCAAATCTGTACCTTAAAAGTACTTACTGAGCTTTTAGGAAGGAAGTGCAAACCAAAGGTTTTCTTTTTTCCCCTAAAATGTACTTTCTGTTAAACAATGAGAAGTTTCAGCCATACTCTATTTTTTCCTGAGACTGTCATATTTCTATGAAGTTTTAATTAATTTGTTGGCACTTGCAAGATACTTGAAAAACTTGAAGGTCAATGGCTGTCATAATTAGAAGCTGAAAGAGGAAAACAGACTGTGTGTTACTGCTTTGTAAGAATCAAGCAGCTCCAGAAACCTTGCTGATTATACACACCAGAAGTTGGTGCCAAGACTGACTGTCATTTAGTACCCTCTCTGCTTCCACTTGGAAAGACTTTATGTCTGCTTGTCTATGCCAGTCTGAGAAAGAATAAACAATGAGCTACTCAGACAATTTTTGGCTCCAGTATTTTGATATCTAGCTAGTAAAAGCATGTGGTGGGAAAGGAGGCATCTCATAAACATAAACAGCCTCTGTACAGCTCTTTATTCACAAATGCATGTATTTAAAATGTGACCCTCTACATTTCTTGATCAAATCTGTTTATGATGGAAAAGAGGGAAATTTGAAAAACAAAACCCATTCTTCTTCACTATGCTTGCCATGGCCTTATCTGTTCTGCATGTTTCTGCCTTTTGTCCTTTGTGGCTGGCAGTGTGTATGTTCCCTTGATATCCTGTTCTGCCTTGTAACATCTCAAATATGTATAGTAAAGCAATGTTACAGCAAATCCAGACAGAATAAGATTAGTGAGACTGTCAGTTCTGTGTCTGGGTGAGATAGCGGTACTCTTTCCTCTCCCACCATGTTAAAAAGGAAAGTTTTCAATTAGGTTTTGTTCTTACCCTTCTGAATCTATTGGGAAGCATGCTACATGTTGAAAAACAATAATACCCATCCCATTCTCTTTCTAAGACAGAATAATTTATTTGTAATGTGTATTTGAAATCCTGTTGAAGGAAGTTAAAACAATAGCTTCATTACGTGAGATATGGGCACCCAGTGTTTTCTTAGGAAGTACTCATGAATCTGCAAGCTGTGATCCAGCATGAATATACTGGGCAGATGCCACAGCTTCCAGCAATATCTTTGAAAACACATTTTACAGTAAATCAATCATATAATGTCAGCAGTTGTAATTTATTATAGACTACTATAAAAAATTAAAAAATATTTTATTCAGTCAAAAGGGAGATATTTAGGCTTGGTTTCATTTGCTGTTACATGAACTTGTGTCCTGGGTTCAGCAGTAGCAGTCATTTTTTCTCCTTCTTAGTAGCTGGTGCAGTGCTGATTTTTTGACTTTCAGCCTGGGAACAGCACTGATAACACTGATGTTTTTAGTTGTTGCTCAGTATTGTTTACTCTGACCGAGGACTTTGTGAGTCTCACGCTCTGCCAGGGAGGAGAGGAAGCTGGGAGGAAGCAGAGACAGGACACCTGACCCAAACTAGCCAAAGAGGTATTCCATACCAAAGCACGTCACGCCTGGGATGTAAACTGAGAGTTACCTGGAAGGGTTAGATCACTGTTCAGATCTGGCTGGGTATCAGTCAGTGTGTGGTGGGCGGTTGTATTCTCTTCCCTTGTTATTTACCCTTATCATTATTGTTACTGGTGGTAGCAGTAGTGTTTTGTGTTATACCTTAGTTACTGGACTGTTCTTATCTCAACCCATGGGAGTTTCATTCTTCCAATACTCCTCCCCATCCCTCCAGGAGCTGGGGGGGGAGGAAGAGGGAGGGAGTGAGAGAGTGAGTTGCATGGCTGGGCTTAAACCATGACAACTTGTTATTCAATGACTTAATACACAGTAAGTCTTTCAGTCACTACATTATTGCTGAGCTGTAGGACCTGAAAATACTCCTTTCGCAGTCCCAAACTTGTGGGTTTTACAGAAGTGTTTCACAACACTGATATGAAAACATCACCATGAAGTTAAAGCCAAGCAGCACATTTGAAAAAGGATTAAAGCTGAAGAACTCACTAACTTCTCTTTTGATAGCTTCCTTTTTTTAAAGTGTCGTACTCATATTCTTAATGAGTCAATCTGAGCCCACCAAGTGTCACACGTCTTTTGTACAAAAGCGATATAACCAGCTATTCCCCACCCTGCACAGAGCAAGTGCTACACACAGCTGGGCTGTTCTAATTCTTTCATCGGGATCAATGTCATGCTGAATAACGGAGTCCCCTGTTTCTTCAGTGAGGTCTTTGGCAGTGCTTGGCTTCTTTTAACTTTGACTTTTCCTTTTTATGGCTCACACAAAGGATAAAAACTTTTAAAATTACTATGTATCAGTTGACAGGAAAGGTGGCTCATTTTTCCATATTTGATCTGTAGACGCTGATGGCCCTAGGCTTATCTGAGAATGTAAGTTAAAACTGGCTGTAAGTGCTGCTCAAATGAAAAAAAAAAAGCAATATAAATGGACATTGCTAATGTCTTTGAAGAGCTAAAGCCACTTTCTTATTTGAGCCATTAAGTCAGATGTATGGAAAGCATTATATAAACTGATAGCACCAGGGTGCCTCTCTTGTTGCTGTACTGGGGCACCCTAAGGATAGTCCCAACACCATCTTCACATTCATCATTCTAACAGATGACCATATTAAACATAAATTTGAGTTTAGATTTCTATGCTTTCCCACTTTTGGTTTTGGCACAGTTTTGTGCTGTGGTGAGCATGCAGGGTAGCTCCTTCCCCATCACAGTGCCAGCGAGCTAAACTACTCTCAAGGCCTGGCCTGCTCTGGAGAAAAGTCTTTTTAACATGGGCTGGCTAACATAGAGCATGCAAGCTGTAGTTTTAACATAAGTTCACTGCTTTTTTTGTAAAACCCAAGGATTACTGTATCTAGGCTTATGCAGTGGCTTCCCTTATGGCTTTCTACCTCATTTACAGCACAGGAGTCAGATACTACACCAGCAGAAATCCCACCCAAGTGACTCATCTTTGTTTCACAAGCATCAGTGGAGCACTAAGAAGCCTGTATGTACATCCTTGCTCAGACACCTCCCATGTAAAAAAGGGAGAAAACAGACCCCTTAGAGTTTGTATTCTCTGTGTTCTCAAACCTTATCCACTCTCCATAAGGACCATGGGACCCAGAGTCTTCAACACATGTTAGGATGACATTTCAAGAACTAAATATGCCTAATGACTTATATGTAGTGTCCCATGCTTTTCTCAGAATGCCTTTAATTCTGAAACAGCCTTTAAGATCACTGCTAACCAGCCTTGTTAGTCCACACAGACTCCTTGAGAGCCTGCTTTTCCAGTATAGTTATCTGTGTGTACAAATAATAGCATAAGGTTGAGCAAATAAGCTTTCTATGTAGCAACTCAATGCCCTTCCTGCATGGGTGATAAAATCTGCCTCCTGTTCATACCCAGTCCCTGCGATTTCCCAAATACAAGTGTTGGAAATATGAGTGTATTAGGATCACTAGCTATTTCTTTTCTAGTTGTAACTCATCACCTCAGAAATTTAAAATCCATTGTGCTGTGTGACTGAAGACAAAGCAGTTCAAATGCATATTGATGTATAAATGAGGAAAAAAGCCTCATCTTACTCTGCTTCTGCTTTCCTTCTTTTGTCCATAAAAGCATCTTAGGGGATTTGCAGGCTGTGTGGTACTGGTGCTCAGCAGAATGTTCCCCGTGGCTCTGGCAGCAGCATGATGGCTCAGTTCAATTTCTAGCAACTGCCAAGGCCACACAGAAAGTGCCAGAGAACAAAAGCACAGACTTGACTGAAATGCCTGTATTGCAAAATGAAAATGAAAAACAAACCATGACCCCTCTGCAGTGGAAAGGAA
>NDXB01020771.1:0-23830 GCA_002631895.1 Agapornis roseicollis | reverse complement strand
AAAAATAAAAGGAACATTGTGACACTGCCTTTGTGAATCCTTGCAGTGTTCACCAATTTTTATCCATTTCGGTTATTTTCTTTATTCTTCTTGCTGTTTGGAGTTTCTTCCCTTCTGCTGACTCCCCATTTGCAGGATTCTGTCAGAATGCAGGTCTTTTCTTCCCTCCTTTCTGTTTTGTGCCAAGAGGTGTTTCTGCTGTTGCAGATCCCTTCCTCAAGATAAGAGTGACTAAAGCTGCTTTGATCTTGATTTGGCAGAGCCACAAGCTCTTCTGCCTCAGGGTACTTTGCTTGCTTGTGCTAGCAGAGGGCTGGGGGGTAGAAAGGTACCTGAAGAGAAGGGAGAACTTCTATCCTTATGGGTCAATCTCACTACAGATTTTGTCCGTGGAAGAGTTGTCTTTGAGGGAGAAAATTGCATTGGTGATCTACTTTGTCACCCATCTTCAAAATTCAGTGCTGCCCAGAGAGGGGAATGTGTAAGAACAGACAGATCTTATTCAGTGGATATACTTCTTATGAATGCTTAAAACCAGCTTAACTTTACCTTGGCAAGAAGGCTTTTCACTTGTGATTATCTTTATTGAGTTAACATAGATACAAGAAACTGAGTTGGAGTTATATTAAAATGTCTTCTTTTGTGTAAGCCACCAAGAGTTTATAACAGCTTTAGTTGAAGGATTTCAAATCTGAAATGGATGTGTAATCTGCGATGAATGCATGACACCACAGGTTAACTTTTAGTCAAGTTGCAGAGAGTCAGCAGGGCTTTTTTTACAAAACCCCAAAAAGAGAGGGATTGTCCAACATGCAGCAGCTTTTGCTTTCAGGGTTCCAGTTTATTCCCCAGTATGTCAGCAAAGTTGATATCTATAAAAACATGTCCTAATGATTCATATTATCAAAGCTACGTTTGCAGAGATGGCAGTAAAACATCACCTTGTCTTTCCCATTAGTAGAGAACCCTTTCATTTATTACCTATTTGTTTTTATACACCTCCAGAGTAATTTATTTGTAAACAGAACACATGGATAGAAGTTGTACTTTGTCCCTTCACTAAAAGAGTTCCTAGGAAGTCAGAATACCAGTGTGAAGACTATACAAATGCACTGTTAAAAGGATTGTCAGCCAAAGAAGAGGGAATTCATGTAGAAGAAAACTAAGCCCCCCCCTTCACCACCACCACCACCCCCAAGCTTGTTTTCCTTTATTTCTGTCATATCAATCAAATTGCAGCTACTGCTCTACATTGAAACATATCATGGTAATCAACACCTGGAAGGATAATTATGCCTCTCATCAGGCCTCTGCTTCCAGTTTTTCATAGAAATCTGAACCATGGTGGCTATATAAATCTGATCTTTGGAACTGGGAATCATTTTCCATGGTTGCTGTCCCTGCAGTGGGCACATTCCTTCCAGCTTTGGCCTGACCTGCGTTTTTCCACCTCAGACCCTGCTGGCTGAAGTAGCTCGGTATCTCCAAGCTCTCCAAATGATGTAGTCCATTGTGCTTTCTTCATTCTTAACTCTTCATAGCAGTCCTAGTCACATAAATACACATGCAGTTTACCAAGCATTAGGTGGCAAAATAGGAATTTGTGGTCCCTTCTGAGCCTCTCAGGTGCTTCTATTCCACAGCTAGCCTTTCTTGTCGTCAGAGTGTTTTCCAGGCATCTCTTTCCTGCAGGTATCCTGCAAAATATGAAATTCTCTCACTTTTCTGAGAGTCTGGAATTACAGCTTTTGCTCACTGTTACACAACATTCAGGGCAAAACATTCCCTAGCAATTCAACTATTAGAAACTATTTTGAAAGGGCCAAGAAAAGCTGGAGACAGCTTTGTGTAATCCCTAACCAATGTGTTAGTGACAAGGCAGCCAGTGATGAGCTGGGCTGATAGACAGCTAGTAACAATTGATCAACAAGTAAGACGGAGTTGTCTTAATTTTCTGGGAATCAAGGTCAAATTATTTGGCTGTTGTAATTTAGGATATACAGCTCTCTGAAAAAAATGGAGATAATATTTTCAGGTGTGTGCATAAGTATTATACGATAGACTACAATTAGTAATACATACATTATAATAAGTAAAATGAAAATATACACTTCTGTGCTGACTAGTCACAGATAGTTGGCTTAGATGTTATTAAACAATGGCTGTAGAAGCTTTGACCAACTTACTGATGCTTTAAAACAATACTTTCAAGACATGTTACAGGGAGCACATGCCTGTAAATTACTAGACTGTAATTAAGAAACTGGATTATGGAATAAAAATGGTACACCTGCCCTATTTTATATTTGGATGTATTACATTACAGAATACTAAGTAAAAAATTGCTAAATTACACTTTCAAAAAAAATTACCATGATCTGAATGAATAAATGCCTCTCAGAAGCCACAGCATTAATCTTTCTATTTGTCATACATCTACTGCTGCTAAAATAACCCCTTGTGTTGAGTGAGTGAAAGAGCAGACAAGCCCACCCAGCCTCAGGTTCTGCCCAGGGCCATACGGCTGCTTGCTGATCCCACAGTTCCCTGCCACACCAGCTGTGTGCTATCAACAGAAAGAGAAACCAAAGTCATCTTCTTCAACAAAGAGCACTGTTAGCTCTGATAATACTGTAAATCATGTCTTGGATGGCCACTGAAATGAGAGGCAGATTAGAAGGGATGACAAAACAGGCATATACACGTCATAGGCCTCAAGTGGCAAATATGGAAGCATTGAAAAAGTCAGTGAGGACTCTTATCCTAGTAATAAGTCAGATAAATAAAGATTTAGTTGTCCCCTTTCCACACCAAAAAAAAACAAACCCAACAAACCAAGATATTCCAGTACCACTGGTTCTTCTTCTGTGTACGGCTGATAAGATATATATACCTCAACTTCCTAAACAGGATTAGCTTGCTGAAAGAAGGTACCCACAGTGCAGAAGTTTAGTAGTCATAGAGGAACAGTAAGAGTCAATCATCTTCAAAGACTATGGAAGGAAAGGTTGCTTCTTATCTATTCTTTATCTTTAAATGAATGATTTTAGCCTGGGGAAGAGAAGGCTGCATGGAGACCTCATAGCAGCCTTTCAGTATCTGAAAGGGGGCCTATAGGGATGCTGGGGAGGGGCTCTTCATTAGGGACTGTAGTGACAGGACAAGGGGTAATGGGTTCAAACTTAAACAGGGGAGGTTTAGATTGGATATAAGGAAGAAATTCTTTCCTGTTAGGGTGGTGAGGTGCTGGAATGGGTTGCCCAAGGAAGTTGTGACTGCTCCATCCCTGGTAGTGTTTAAGGCCAAGTTGGACGAAGCCTTGGGTGGCATGGTTTGGTGTGGGGTGTTCCCAGTTATGGCAGAGGGGTTGGAGCTAGATGATCTTAAGGTCCTTTCCAACCCTAACTGTTCCATGATTCTATGATTCTATAAAATACAAGTGGGGGGAATTTTATGAACAACAAAACTCCTATCAAGTCCCTAATGAGGATAGAGTCACTTACATGATAGGCACTACCTTTGGCAAGGGAACAACTAAGAATGAAGGAAAAATATTACAAAAAGAACAATAAAGGGCTTTAGATACATCAAAACCAATTAGGCATTACTTTTAACATAGCCTAAAGTTAAATGCAGTAAACCAGCAGAGGATTCTCCCATTTGCGTCATTTAAAGCTCACAGCATGAGGAAAGCATGTATAAAGAAACAGGACAGTCTTATGTGAATTGTGTATCAATTATCTAATTACCCTTGATAACATCAGGTGCAAAGCTTCAAGGAAAAAGCTTTATTAAGCTTTTTCTGGTAAGGACACATTAGGAGAGTAGTAAGACTTGAAGCAGGGAGAAAAGAAAGGAGATAGGACTGTGTCTTGGTGTGGAATAAGTGGCTTGTCCCTGGTTGCAGGGAAAAGCAATAGGCAGGAGTTACACAGCAGTTACAGATGCAGATTTATCAACTAAACCCACAACATTTCAGCACAGGAAGACAGACAAGGAGGCTGAGTGGGTTTCTGCTTTGACTTGTTTTTTACTTCAAGGCTGAGATGTTGCCAGTTGTATTCCTGCTGGTCTGGAAGCAGAGGCACATCCAAGCCTGGCTCTGACCTCCTGCTGCCTGTGGATAGGAAAAGGTGAGAGCAGTCTGTGATCATCACAGCTGGGCAGGAGGAAGACTGCTCCAACAGAGGAGGTCAGCAGTAGCTACAATATCTCAGCCTTCAGCGACAGCTCTATGTTAGCAGCAGCTGTTTGGAAGCACTTGCAGAATGCAGCCTCCCACAGCCTGAATTTCCATCATGAAAAGCTTGTGACAGCACCAGCTCATGCAGTAGCTCTATATATTAGCTGCCTATTAGCCCAATGGTGGCACTTACACCATTCCCTGCACCAAAGGTATGTTGCCTGTCTGCACAATTGGTAATCCTGTGAGCTCTGATAAATGCATTGCCCCAGCTGGGTAGGAAGGAGACAGAGCTCCTGGTTAGCAGCAGGGTCTCCCACTTGTTTTTGAAAGGAGACTGTAGTGACTTTTTCAACTGGAGGCCTTGGGGAATGGAGGCAGATAGAGGATGCCTAGTGGGGTGCTCATGTCTGGATATATTTGGTTAATAACTGGGGAGGGGAGCTTTTAAGGTGAGGTGAGGAAGAAAATCAGGATTTTTTAAATATTTTCTTTCTCTGCCTAAGTGATTATTAAGTGATATTCACCACTGGCTTACTTAAATGTGTCTACTGGTTTAGAACTAATAAGGTACTTTAAGGAAATTCCAGGGTAAGCTTTCATTCTGGCAGGGGGAAGAAAAACTGACAAGTAGAGGGAAAGTAACTCCCAGCAGTCAGGAAGACAGGCAGACAAGTGGGAAGAGCTGAGAAAGCTCAGCCATGGGACTAACCCCAGGAGTAATACCTGCATGCTAAGAACTCCCAGCCCCTAGCTAAAGAGGTTGGCTTGGTAGCTACTGCTTAAACTAGGTGAGAAGGTAGGTACTGTAAGTAAATTACTTGTTATCCTATCTCCTCAGTGCTTCCCAGAGCCTAAATTGAGGGCAGGAAGCCAGTCAACAGTGTATCCCTCCAAAGTGCCTTCTTAGGCCACCCCACACACTTCAGGTGACCTAAGAGGATCCATGCTGGCACCAGCGCAGGAGGCTGCAGTCTGGATGTGGGGGATGTTGCCACCTGAGCAATTCCGTATCTCCCACTTCCTCACCAGTTTACACAGCAACAGATCATACCAATGGTTATGTAAAGCCTTTACAGATTCACTCTCAGGGGTGTTTTTTCAAGCTGTTTTGCTTTAGGGGCTCCTAATTACTGACCAGCTGTAGCTCCACCATTTTCATGCCAAGAAACCTGCACTTGCAGCCCTCTAAGAAGATATGACCCTGGCTTTCCAAGTACTAGGACTTGCAACTGAAAGGGGACGTCGCTAACCCAAATTCAGGTCAGTGACTAAACTGTTTGATGTTGGCAAGTGTCATGAACTTGCAATTGTTACTTAGACCAGAGATGAAGAGCTGTTTATTTAAATGTTTCTGAAATAGCAGTTGAGATAGGGAGAGAAGGATGGGGAGACAAAATTGCAGTGTGGTCCCCTGAGAATGCAGATGTCTTTGCTGTTAAGAGCTTATAAATGTGGTACCAGCAAAGGACACTAGCTGACTGGCACACAGGTCTTTAATAACCATGGACATAGGACTATAAAAAGATCACAGCAAGCTGCATTTTCTGGTTTCAGTTTATTTCTTCTAAACAGCATGCTACAAAATTAAGATCTGTACTGCAACGTTTTGGGAGCTCTAATCTGTTTCCAAAGCTCTAACTCAAGAAATTATAGCCTGCCATATCTGTTTGCTGGCTGCTTGGCAAGGATGTTGGTGCAATGTGAGCCTTGCCGAGCAAAAACAAAATGGCATTGCTTCCCATCCCATGTTGCAGTCAGTACGCTCAGTGCTATTTAGTGTTGCTGCTGTGCTCCTTACTGTTTCTGCTGTGATAAGCAGAAGGTACATTTTCTGCAGTACAGGTGATATCAGCAGTCTCTTAGGCTGATAGGCAATGTGGCATGGACTAGTGAGCAACAGGATTTTGCCTCTTGCCTCTTTCTGATACAGCTTTTGCATTAAGAAATGCAAAGTATAGAAAAGTGTGTGTTGGTTTAGGAGCTACCATATTCTAACTTTCAGTAAATTCAAAGCAAAAACCAGAAATCCCATGTCATTTGTGCTAGTTACTTTTGGTACACAGGATGTTGCTGAACTTTTGTTCCATGCAAAAAATCTTTCTCTTGCATCAATCTCTCATCTGACCCATTACTGAGATAATCTTCAGCTAGCTTACTCTTAAAGGGATGAACCTGTAGTGGCTCTCAGGACAGACTTGACACTGCATATGTGATGAAACTAAAGAAAGTCTAGCCATGAATAACACTTTCAGTTCCCTGAGAGCTTCCATCAAAGTAAACCTAGGGTAAAATATTTCCCTTTTAAAGCACATGTTTGAAGTAAGGCAAACTAAACATTTTTCTGTTATTTGCTTGCCATGACATTCTTTGCTTGGTGTCTAAGCACAGTGGTTGGCATACACCAATATGGCAGCTCATTTTTTAGAAAAGCATAAGTGTTATATCAGTAATAAAGAAAACAGTTTGCATTTCAGATGAAGAGACAATGGTACACCACAAAATATTTACCCAGAAGACCAGCAATTTACAGAAGATTTGATGGCGGTTTAAGACTTTTCTTGTCAGTATGTGAACACAATTAAATCTTACGGCTTTGTTTTTAAGTAAGGTTTTCATTTGTGTGCTAAGTAGTTTTCTTTAAGTTAAAGGATTAGATTGTGAGGGGCTGGTGTGTGTTAACTGATATTCTTCCAAAAGCAGTAGTGATTTAGGTCTGAATTTCTATAGCATGTGGCATGTAAGGAGTGTTTAGCTTCTTGTGGAGTTTTTGTATTTTTTATTTTTAATAGAACTTGATCTTTACTGGAGAGGGTTAACAGAAGCTCATAAATGTCTCTTGGTCTGGCTGTGTCTTGTGAGCAAAGCAAACGGGCACAAGGGAAATCTGTGCTGCCATCATCAGAGTGCATCTGGTCCCAAAGCTGTATTGCAGGCCTCTCTTTAAGCTTTATTGATCATAACGGCAACAGATGTGTGCAAGGACCAAAGATGAGTTTACTTTCATGGAGATGTTCCCATAAGCAAAGTTAAACCCAAGGGAGGGTGCTTGGGATCTGCAGTGCCAGATGGTTTGTGACTCTGTGAACTTTAGTTGTACCTGTGGTGGGGGCAAGGAGCCCTCTAGTTCTTCATGAAATGTAATTTACAAGAATACCTATAGGTGCTTGGCTTATCTCCAATGAGATGAAGCTGCTGTAACTCCCCTTGCAAGGGTACACCACCAACCCACTATACTGAAGCATGTGCTCACAAGCGTTGGTGAAGTTCATTAAGTATAGAAGAGCTCCCAAAATGGATCTCTTGAGTTACCAAATACAAACAAACAAACAAAAAAAAGGAATTTGCTTCATAAATCATGTAGCTATCTGTATGCAGCAAAGGATGCCATGTCAGATAACTCAAGTAGCTCATATATAATCTTGTGATACCTGAAAGCTTCTAATTGCTACCTTACTTGTGGCAGTGGTGCCTCAGAAGGAAGTCCCTAAACCTCTTGAGTGGAGCAGGGGCCCTGGCTCAGTCTACCATAGCAACAAAAGTGCTTCCTGCTGGAAAAGCCAGCTGAGTCCAGAGAAGGTCCTCAGAGACCTTTAGAAATCCCGGAAAGCTTTAGCCTCAAAGAAAGAAGAGGCACAGATCTGAAGCTGCAAGACAAAACAGTTTGCCAGTGGCAAGCATCCAAAATTCACCAGAAAAAGCTCCAGAGCCACAAGAGCTGGCATCAATATCTTTTATTTGGCTTCTCTTCTGCACTCTCCCACTCTGGTTCTTGGCAGAGCAGATGTAAAACATGGCAGGCTGCTTGCGGGGATACTGGTTACAGTATCAGATCTAGGATCCTCAGAGACAGCTTAGTCCTACCACTTATGACAGACTGAATTTGTGGGAACTGTTGTGTCCTTTTCCTGGATCTAGGCATGATAATCCTCTCATTGGAAAGCTTTTCGAAGAATTACAATTCTTGGTGCATGCTGTCATGCTTAAGGCTGTATATGATAGAAGGAGTTCACTCCTGCATGCTTAAAGCATTTGTGTAACAATTCCTTAAACCTGTATAAGCTGTGTCTGATGATAAGTATTTTGAGAAGAAAAGCACTGTCAGCTCTCTTCCCCCCNGGCCGGGGCCGCGCTGTGACCGTCACCTGCCACCGAGTGCACGCGGGCCGAGCTCGGGCTCCCGCGGAGCCTCCCCGGGGCTAAGATCAGAAGCCGAGGCCGGGCCGGGGAGCGCAGCCCAGACCCAGCCGAGGAGGGCGAGGATCGGGTTTCCCCCCCCCCCCCCCCCCCCCCCCAAGGTGTATTAAGGCTGCTGGGGTTAATATGGGAAAGAGGCTGAATGCACAGCAGCAAACCGCACAGCCTGGCTCGCTGACCTGAAACTCTACACTAGCCAAGGAACAAAAGCCTAACCCCGGCCTCCTTTCCTTCACCTCTCCTAAATCAGCTATGCCAAGTACCATTACTGGGCAGCAAATGTAGCAAAACCACCAGCCCCCATCTCTCCGTGTTTAAAGAGAATAAACTAAAAGGTGCTGGATGGGACTGTGTATTGAGGATCTAGCCACATTCTCAGTTCTGCAGCCTCCTCTACTCCCAGTGCATACTAAGCAAGCAGTTCATTCTGAATGCAGGAAACTTTTTAAACCACCACTTTAAAATACCTACAGAATAAGCTTGGTGTTAAAGTTGTATTATTAAGAAGTTAAGGATTTTTAAAATAATTATAAAAGCATAGTTGTTACAAGCAAGAAATAGAGCATAATTAAGAAAGCCTTTTGAACACCTGAACAAGTGGAAATATTCAAGTCTTAACTTTTCTTTATGCTTTGTCTTCCTACCTGTCATTCAGTTTTTCATGTCTATCTGCAATGCATAGTATTCTTGTAATCCTAATACTTTCTAGGGTCCTTAAAAACTCTGCAGCTAGCATTTTAATTGGTTGGCTTTTTGGTTTTGTTAGGTCAAGGAACAGTTAAATGCAATCAGTGAGCAGTGCCATCTTAATTATGGAAAAGCCAATACACAGCTTTGGGCAGTGTGAAAAACAGACCCAGCACAAGCCTTAGTATCTTGGTTATGACTTAAGTACATAGAATCATAAAATAGTTAGGGTTGGAAAGGACCTTAAAATCATCTAGTTCCAACCCGCCTGATAACAGGGCCATCATAAAGTCACTAAAGTCCCATAATCCCTGAGGAAAGGGGAGGGCAAGTGAGGCCATGTGTGAAAACCTGTACTAGGTAGCTTTTTTCTTTCCCTCCCTCCCTTACAGGAGACTTGTATAGCATTCTTATTCTCCAGTTATTTGTAATTATATATAGCTCATTATTAACAGAATCAACTAGTTAACTGAAAAGCTGTAAACGAGGCAAAACCTCAGAACTCAGAATGTGCTATAAGGAGGAAGCAGTAGAATAACATGTTTTTCCAGGATGCAAAGTGCTTCTGCACATGTTTTGATTAGCTCTGACGAAAATGGCAGGCTTAGAGGTGGTTTAGTTGTGCTGGGTTAGGCCTGTGAAGGAGAAAAAAAGCAACTATATGTAACTGTGCCCTGGTTCACATCAGGGAGCACTAACCTTGGGGTTCAGATTGATGGCTGTCCCGCAGCACCAGTGGAGAGTGAACCCAGCAGCAGGTGTGGAAGGGGGAGTGCCAGGCTTACCTCAGGCAATGCAAATACTCCAGGACCATTTGGCACGATCAGTGAAGTCAACCCACCTTGCTTGGCGCAGCCAGCTAGCCACATGGCACACTGGCATACCTGTGCTATGGCTTTAGCATAAGAGCAAACAAAGGCCTTCAAGCTTAGGCTCAGCAAGCCCAACCCAAATGACCAGGTCAGGCATACCACAGGCATTAATTAGATGCTAGGTAGGCTCACTTGTCATGAATCATGACATGAAATAATAATATGAAGTATAACAGACTGTGAAATGTCAGCAACAATTGTGGCAACAAAGCCAGCCTGCAATACCCAGGCATTTTAGATTAACATTGTAGGCATTGTTAACTTGACAAATATGGCACGTGTATCTGCCATTTCAGATTGGACTGAAACTTCACATGAGATACCTACAAGTTGCTGCCACTTACCGGTGGAAATATTAGTCAGACGAAGAAAAGAATGAATTGTCTGTTTTTGCCTAAGGAATGCGTAGTGCAAATATTTTACACATACAAATGTGAAGTGCAGACTGAAAGCAAATTGGACAAAAAGTGCAGAGCATAACAGCTGCTGCAAAGAATGAAGCACCCTTGGGTTATAAAGTTACATGTTAGGGATAGATGTTCACAAGCTCCTCAGGCACAACAAAGAACAGGGAAGAGAAAAGGGTAACTGCATGGTAAAGGCTGCATGCTCTGAGCACATTGTTTACAAGCCAGGAGCACAAAGAAACTGTTTTTTATAAAATCTCTTAACTCTAAGGAGTAAATCTTTAAAGCAGCGCAAGGGAGTCATGCACACAAATCTCATTATTCTGAAAGCTGCTTAGAAACTTCAGCCCTTGGAGTCAACATACCACAATGTATTCAGAAGTACAATTTCAAAGAGTTACAAATGCTTCTAACAATTAGCTAATTAAAAAAAAAAAATAGGATTTAAAAGGATTTAAAAGGAAAGAATTACAGAGGGGTAATATGCTAAGAAGGAGGTAATTGAAAGGATTGAGAGGGTACAGTAGGAAGTGTATGTGGTTAAGGTATTTGTAAGATTAGTTGAAGAAAAGTCTGGTAAAACTGGAAGTAGGAAGCCAAATCCTGGGATAAATGAATAGAGTTTCTTTGATGTATTTGGAGCTGCATGGTTTATACATAGTCAGCATCTGGCCTGCGGACCTTAATAATGATTGGATAAAAATAGTGGTGGAAGCTTATTAAAATACAACCAGAAAAAGTGGTATATGGTATTTGATGCACAAAACATTCTTATCAGTGATTAAATACCATTCAAAAGAATCAAACAGCTGCAGGTAGTACAGCCTCAGGGGTCTTAGGGAATTAAGGAACTTAACAGTAGCGGAAGCTGTGACTTGCTATGCAAGCTGGTTTATTGAAATCAAAAATTGAAACAGGATTTATTACTGGTTTAGAGTTAGATTGTGAGTTTGAAACTCATTTTCAAATGTGTCCTCAAAGAAGCAGGATGATATGAATGTTAAAACTTGGGGGGGACCCATGGCAGCTGGAGGTTATGAGGAAAGCTCTGGCATGCAAGTGATACTGACTCTAATTATTGCAGATATGCCTTTTGAAATGCCTGCAGGGTTTTTATAATTGTAGAAAACATACTCAAACTTTGGGTTAGTAGGTTGTGTGTGCGTGCTTGAGTTCTTAGTTTCTAGGATTAAGATATTGTAAGTCTGTACACCATCCTGTAGGTGCTCCAGTTATGGGCTGGACTAGTCTGCACTAGGCACTGAGCAAACAGGACAAAGATACACAGCAAATAGTGTACAAAGCAAAAAGACAGCAGAGAAAAGTAAGTAAAGAGCCAAATCAGGTCAGCAAGACAGTACCCAAACTTTGTATTCCCCTGCTGAGCCTGCAGAGCTCCTAGGATCCTTTTGCATTTTACATTCTGAAATTTCAAAATCAGAAGACAAGGGAATTTCTGTCCTGACATTAAGCAGACTCATTTCAAAGATGACTCTTATCTCATTTTCATTGCTTCGGTGAACCAGTGCCATGGTCAGAGCACTGTTAGTGTTGAGGAAGAATAGACAAGCACTGAGAGTTTCATGGCTGCAAAAATAAACACTGTCAGCAGGATACATAAAATAATGTATTGAATTTGAAACACAACATTACAGGCGAATGAAGAAAACCAGTTGCATCTGCTAGGCATCTCTGGGAAGATCAATTTACATAATGTCATTCTGTAGCTACAAAACTTTATTTAAAAAGTCAGACAGAAGAGTACTGCAGGTCTGGTATAGGCAGCAATGGACTTTCTTAGGTCAAAATAAACAGACAAACAAAAACCCCACCATCTTTTTTTACCTTGGTACGAAACACATCAGGATGAGCATACTCAGAACCTCTGAGCTTATGTTTAGTGCAAAATTGAGTGTGTTCAGAGAACTACATAAAGATTTGCCTGCTTGATTTCTGCCACTTCTTCAGAATCCAGGGTGTCAGCACATTTTATGTGAGAACTGTTGTAATGATAGCATGTGCTGTTGTGCAGAGGTGAGGAACCTCTAAGTCATAAACTTGGGCAGGGTGCAGGTATTTGTTAAGGACTTTGCCTGTCAGAAGTTGAGAGCCATAAAAGAATTTATCTGCCTTTGAATCCGTCTGCCTATTCTTTGTATTTTATACTAGGTCTCAGGATGCATCAGTGACAGACTGGTATTACCCTAAAGTGCTGGAGGCTTATTTGATCACTTTGAGAAGCTTCTCCCATGCCTGCAAGTAGCAGGAAGAAGGCTGCAACACCAAAAGCTTTAAAGAGGTCTGGCTTTTTCTTAGTCTGTGTAGTGAGTGTAGATGTTGTTGCTGGTGCTGATCCTCCCCATCCACCGTGGGACAGGGCAGAACATTTGGATTCATAATGGAGATAATTGAAGGGAGAGAATTATTCAACTGTACCCAGCTAATTGATCAGGAAACTGGAAATCCTGGTATCAAGGTTGTAGGCTGATGAGGAACTTATACTGTACAAAGCAATCTTTTTTTTTTTTGGGGGTGGGTTTTTTTTGTTTTTTTTTTTTTTTTTTTTTTTTTTTGTTTTTTTTTTTTTTTTGTTTTTTTTTTTGTTTTTTTTTTTTGTCNNGAAGGGGAAATTAATGCTTACAAAGGAATTTTTTTTTTTTTTGGGGGGGGGGGCAGGCAGGAGAGATGGGGAGTGATGACAGACTAACAAAAGGGCAGTAGGAGGGAAGGAAGGATTTGGTGAAAGCTTTGAATGATCAGAGAGGACACTTATCAGGTGAAGCAGTTTCTGGGAGGCATACAATGAAGTATTTTAAATTTCAGCAACATTTCAAGTTGTGCAGCTGCTCAGAAAAACTTAAAAGCTTTCTTAAAGATAATTGCATGCATTTTACATGTACTATATGCACTTACTCTTTCAGAGAGTGCAAGTAATTGATCACTCCTGCCAAAGTTAATAGTGCATCTCTGTCTAAATTGCAAAGCAATAACTACTTGTTTAATTAATGAAAATTATGCCTGCAGTCTAAAATCCAGATTCTAGTCACTTTTTAAGTTAAAGTGACTAATATGTTTTTTAAATAACAACTTTGTTTTTTTCTGCTGTGTACAGGGCAATAATACTCCAAGTTCAGAGCCTGTATACTCCACAAAAATAATTCCCAGTGCCCATCTATCTCTGTGTCATCAAGCTGATATCACAAACACTATAGATAAATCCAAAAACTGTAACTTTCATTAACAACCTACTTAAGACTGATGCATTTGGGAGCCTGGTCAGAAAATAGTGGTGAAAATTCAGTAGCCTAGTGGACACTTCACATGATGGGGAATGACAACTTTAGAGAACAGTTTGGTGTCATTATATTGTTACCACCATTAAACCACCCTTTGTGCAATGAGTGATAAAGAACAAGAAGAGGTAACATCTCTGAAGCGAAAGGAAAAATACACTACAATCTCTCAGTAGCATACCCTGTCCCACACCACCAAGCTTATTTTTATCTTATTTAATGCATAGCATCAAGAAGCCTGTCACTGACTGAAACACTTATACCAATCTAGTTATCCATCAGCTCTGAACTGAGCTGCATGACTAGAATCCAGGCAGTCTACCTGCCTTAGTGCACCCTGTTACTACTTGTAGGACTTGAAATATCAGCCAGAAATGTGGGCCACAATGGAAAACATTAGAGTCCATCTCCTATGCTGAAATCCTTGTCACAGCAGGTGACCTTGGTGGAAGAGCAATGTGAACTGTGAGGATTTACACTATCTCAGATTATTTTTACTATTGCATCACCAGCCTATGTGCATTTTTTTAACCTATCAAAATAACTGACTTATTTTATTACCTCTGTGGGTTCATCCTAAAACATTAAGCGCAAGACAGTGGAATTTGGCATTTTCACAGCATTGGCTATGGAATGAAATACATGTCTATGTACTTCTGCTGCAGATACACTCATTCTACATCTAAGAAAATCTGCTTTCCTGCTTCTAATGTAATCTAAAATGTAAGATAGCTTCTCAAACACAGTATGTAGATGTAAGACATGTTAATATACGTATCAGCTGACCCACAGCCGCACATTTGAAGGTCAAGTAAATCTTGACTTAGGCAAAATTCATGGTTGATACTGATTTGACTATTTCTCAAATGAAATTTAAAAAGAGAAGATTTTCAATATGGGGTTTTAGAATGTGTTTGTATCAAGCATTTATGAATAACTTTAGTAATCAACTCTCATAGGAAAGAAAAACAAGTAAGTGAAAAGTCTGCATCCTATTTACATTTGTAATATTTCATAATTGTTAAGGTATCAGTAGAAGCATTTTAATGAGGGTTTTGACAACAGTGCTCTATCAAATGCAGTGAAAATCCTTTTGATGATTAATTAAAGGAGATTGTAAGGACATAATTTGAAAAGATAAGGGTGGGGTTAAAAAAGATACCTCACCCACTAGAAAAATGCCTGTGCTGTTCTTGGCCTATGTTTAAGTGCATATTAATAGATCTCCAAGAACAGGTATTTCTTCTTCTGCAAGTAGTAAGATGTCTTCTCATCTAGTACTTTACCATCAGGTATAAAAAAAATCATCTGGATTTGTGCATACTAGACTAATGCATGTTTATAGAGCTCTGGTTTGAAAAGTCACAATACTTTGCCCTCAGGATGCAAACATGGCACTGCTTGAGACACCCAGCAACTAGCATAAATGCATATAAATTTAGCAATGCCATTAATGCTCTATTTTTAGTCCTGTGATTCTGCACATCACTATTGTGATACATGGAACACGGATGCAGTGTATCCCTACTTCAATGAGTGTGCTGGATTATTTTTCAGTGGTCAGCAGTTGCATACCCACTGCTCCACAGTGAAGCTCATCTTGATTTAAGAACCTCCCACGCTGATGTGAGTGTCTCTGCAAACTGTTTATGTAATTCTAATAATATCATGGAATACTGCAGGCTGCCGTTTAAAGTGCACAAGTACAATTCAGCCTCTTAACTTCTGGTTTGCAACAGGATTTTTAGGTGGAGTACATATGTTATTTTGCAGATCTGATCTTTCTGATTTGAGTTTCATTAAACACCTTGTATTGACATTTAGCTTAGAAAAAGAATTAAAATATGATTCTTTTGAATAGCAGCATCAAGTTTAAAGTTGAGAAAGCCATAGCTGGCAATTTTTATCCTAAAAACAATTCAAGGTGAAATTTTGGCTCTATTTAAATCAGTGGCAGCGTTCCACTAATTTCAACTGAAGGTATTCACCCTACTAAATGCTTTATATCCTAAGGGCTCCATAAGTTGTTGCAAAATCATTGTGTAGTTAAATGATGAAAAAAACACACACCCATTTGTCTCTAGAAAAGGGAAATTCCTCACCTCAGGTAAAAATTTTTGCTACCAGGTTTCTGTGGGAGAAGCTGACAGAGGTAATCCAGCAGAGATAAAATATTCTGGGATTAATTAGATATGGCCTAGATACAAGCAAGAGAGTATCAGGGCTGACCTAAATGTAGCAAGGAACAGTGCCTCTTTCTCCTCATTTCTGTTAATCCACCTTGACACCACAGGCTGAGCAGGGCAAGTTTGAAGAGAGCGCTTGGATATAAGCTTGAAAGACATGCAAGTTGATATGCTAATTTTAATTCATATTATTATTTAGATTTAAAGTGTATTGAAGACATGATTTAGCTTCCTGTGTCTTGTAGGTTAGTAAGAAGTCAAACAGGTTTTCCAAGCACTTAGTCAAGAGTCTACAAAAGTCCTGCTGTGGATCACCATGCTTTAGCAGAATATGAAGTTTTCCAATTGTTTCTACTTTGTCCAAAAACACAATTTCAGCCAAAGGGAAACCAATTCATCACACACAGGCTGTGTTCATTTTTAAGTACATACAAATATGTCAAAGTTGCTGATAGCAAATGAGGAATGGAATAAACTTCACTTTGGCCTAAGGTTTACAAGAGCAGCTTTGTTAAAACATAGTGATTCTTCAGTTTAATTTGAAATAATGACAATTGCAGTAATCTGCTCTATAAGCATGTTTCTCAAGTTGCAACCAGTGAAATAAATTGATTTTTTTTTTTAAGGACAAAACTCTAAATTAGTCTTTTCCCGCTTACTCTGTGAATTCCAAGTAAATTCTGTACTTAAAAAATGTCCCTGAGTTGATAAAAGGACTCAGAACAAAGATTCAGTTAAGCCAATATTAAAATTAATGTACAATATAGAAATCTGCTTCTTGCTAATTACAGGGAATTTTAGACAATTTTCGGTTTAATGGGAATACTCAGCCCACTGGTTTTTAAGTCACTGCAGTTATACATTAGAGAAAGGGGGTTGAGTGGCAGTGAATTGAGATGTCTGAAAACCTGCAGTATTTGAAGATGGATGAGATCCTGCCATTGTCACTATTACTTGTCACAGGTGACTAAAAAGCAGCAGAGTTCAGCTTGCCAAGATGATGACTTTATTACAGTTCTTCACCTTTATTTCAAAGTCTTTTTGACAGGTCTAGGCATTTTTTGGGTGAAGTTGGTTGGGTTTTGGGTGGGTGGTTTTTTCGGTTGTGGGTTGTCATGGGCTTTTTTGGCTTAGCTTTCAGTTTGGAAGAAAGATGGAAAACATTTAAAAACAAACAGTTGAAAGGAGTATCTATCTCAATACTTGAGTTAAAACTGCGGAAGTTGGGAATCATTAATTCCTATCAAATAAGAATATCTGTATGTAACTTTGGACCAGAGAAAAGGGAGAAACTACCACAAAATGATGCATCTGCATGTTGTACTAAAGCCCTTATGAAGTCTATTTCATTATGATTATATTTAGTAAAAGACTTGAATGTGTGCAGTGTTATGATCCAACAGCTGCTATTGCCTGCAATTCCAAAAGCAATTCCCGCAAAATATGTCTTTTACAACAGAATCTTTTCATTGAATTACTAATCAATACAACTTGGTGTCAGACCATACATAATAGAAATCATCTACTGTTTAAGAATTTCTCTCCAAATAGCAGCTCAGCTGCTGTTAATATCAAACGTAGAACTTTTGAAATCTGGAAGAAGTAAGAAAGCTTGGAGCTGTCTGGCAATGCTTTTATGATTCATTGCTACTAAGACTCTCAACTTCCAGTCATCAATTTGTGAAGGAGGCTCTGTCCTGAAAACTTTAAGTGACTAATGGCAATAGTCCTGCTGTCATTTTCTATTGCGGAGACCTTCCCCTTTCTCCAGGCATCCAGGGACCCCAGTCTGAAAAACAGAGTCCAGATGATTTCTGTGATGTTTCTCAGTTTCTACTATTTCAATGTTAATGTATAAGCCTATCTACTGGACTGGACTTTCACAGTAATTATTAATTTACCTTTTACTTATTTATCTAAAAAAGGGCTGATGACACTTTCTGAAATAATATTTTGCACACTTACTCTGTGACTCAGGAACAACAAAAGATACTTGGTTTAAGGACTAGTAATTGCTGCATGTCCCTGCTTTTCTATATATATCTCAAGTGTCTTTTTTTATTTGTCTATGAAGCTTCATAGGGTTCGATTTGACACACTGGCTTTATTGAACTCATCAAGTGCTTTATAAATGGTTATTATCTTCAGTAGTTAGGTTTTGTTTCATTTTGAGCAACATGGCAGAATATATCCTGAAGAAAAAACTGTCAAAGTTATTGAAGTTTTACAGCCAATATAGCAAGTATGATACTGAATCGATAATTCCCAAGTTACCAGTTACATGTTAGACTATCAGTGCTTTATCACTAAATAGTAAAAACCCAGAAATATGAAAATCTCATTAATTTATGGTTTCAAAATTTTCCACTTTGCACCTCACATGTACTGCAGATCTTGTTCAGCCTGACCATTTCATCAAATTAACTCCACTAATATTCTGTATTTTAAAAGTTTTCTGGAAAAGTAACTCAGCATCTGAAATGTGGGTGGTTACACCACTTTTTTTTTTTTTTTTTTTAGCATAACAGAAATTGCAGCAACCTATTTCAATTTTCCCTGCCCTAGTTTCAGGAAATGATACAAGTTAATTTCTGTTCACACTCAGAAACATGATACCTTGGAAAAGGATATTTTCTGGACCTGACCTGATTACTTACATCTGGCTCAAAATACAGGTGAGAGTTCCAAAAAAATGAAATAAAAAATAGAAAAAAATTAAAAAATAAATTAAAAAATAGACATTTTAAATATTTTTTACTTTTAAAATGGCAAACCCACACTTAGAATCAATCCAATTCTCTTCAAACTCAAATGAAACACCCACATAACAGACCATCCCATTCACTATTTTAATGAGATCTAAATCTGTCAAGGATTGTCAGCACTCATCATAGTGTGGATGTTTTGAGGACTTGCAAATCTGAAAGAAGTTAAATTTCTTCAGACAAAAGCAGTATTAATAATACAATATTGCTCATAAACAATGATTGGTACTCAGTACCAGAAAGGGCAGCTGAAAAAAAAAACAAACAGCTTCTTACATTCCAGTCTTCAGAACATGGGTAGAATCCAGACCAGTACAAAATAATGAGCTCATTTACTGTTGTGTGGGAAAAGAGAAGAGTAGCTAGAGGTGATATAGCAGGAGGAAAAACAAGTAAGTAGGCATGACAGGAGTATGGGGGCTAAATGTAATGACAGGAACTTCATAACATGTTCTTCATAAAAATGACAGGAAAAGCAAATGAGGCAAACTGCACTTTCAAAAGCATCCATTCAAATCCTGAAATATTGAAGGATCATTTTTGGTAGGACACACGTTGCTAAACCTCTGGTTTAAAAAAAAAAAAAAAATAGGGTAAATGAGAATTACAGGAGGAATGGTACTAAAGTGTAGAGATCATGAACACAAAACAATGAAGAAGCAGCACATCACAGTCTAATTTGCAAAAGCACATATTAAATATTACTGAGAGTCACTTATTTGATTAAAGTACTTTCAAAACAATCCCAGAAATTAAGAAGAATTTTAAATCCTGTAGTTCCTTTTTATCAACTCTGAGGTTAAATATACACGCATTGTACATATTTAGGGCATAGTTTTATCTCCATCGTAGTATCACCTCATTAATCCAGAATCTCATCTCAAATCATTCAGTGCTGGGGACAGTGTCAGAAGGGAGGATGAGCCTGATTAACATAAATTAAGGTAAATCTGGCCAGGCTTCTCCAGCCACATATAGAGTTTCTACCTTCTCAGATGCAAACTAGGGAAGGAGTGTCTTCGATTCCACCTGGACACCCAGAAGTTCAGTTAGCAGCACACAGCAAGAGTTTTCCATAAGTGTCAGTGTAGCAATATGGAAAACTACATCAGCTTTGTTCAGAGATGACTACTCAAATGCAAATGACCTTAGAAGAGCTGGCACTGGAGTAGGGAAGGTCAGAAGAGGTGTGAAAAGGGACCTGGAAGTTTTCACTGAAGCAGAGGTGTTGCTTGTTTGGAGGGTATTCAGTTTAGGAAAGCAAGTTACTCTCTGCCAGCTGGCTTTTTCCAGCACCTTCTTCTTTAATCAAAGCACAACCAAGTTTGCGTTATGTGAAGCCTAGAGTATATTGTGTAGTGAAATACTGTATTAAATGGAGCATTGGTAGTTAGATCTGGAAACTTCTAAGAAAGTGAGAGGTCTATAATGCATTTGTCATATTTTAACCCCAGCTGGCAACTAACACTACTCACCCACATGCTCACGCCCCTCTCCCCCCAGTTCAGTGGGGGAGAGAATCAGAAGGGTTAAAGTGAGAAGACACATGAGTTGAGAAAAAGACAGTTTAACATGTAAAGCAAACCAACGAATTCATTCACCACTTCCCATGGGCAGGCAGGTGTTTAGAGCCATCTCTAGAAAAGCAGGGCTCTATCACAAGTAATGATTACTTGGGAAGACAAATGTCATCACTCCAAAAGTCCCCCCACTTCCTTCCTCATCCAGCTTTATATGTGAGCATGGCACCATAAGTTATGGAATATCTATGGTCAGTTTGGGTCAGCTGTCCTGGCTGTGTCCTTCTTCCAGCTTCTTGTGCACCTGCAGCCTTCTCACTGGTGGAGTGGGGTGAGAAGCACAAACGCCTGGACTCTGTGAAAGCGCTGCTCAGCAACAACTGAAAGATGGGTGTGTTAGCAACATTATTTCCAGCACAAATCCAAACCATAGCCGACACTAGCTACACACCATCGCTAATTTCAAAGGACCTATTTACATTGGAGGGGGGAAAGGAAACAACCAAAACCAAAAACAAACCCACAATTTGTGTTTTGTGCTCACCGCCCTTAGTAGAAAGAGAAGTTGGTCCCTGACTTGAAGATTTTACAAAGGAGATCCGTGTGTTGACAGAAAACAGCCTGCAGATGAGCAAATGAACAGTGAAGCCCTCAGAGCAGCTTTGTTGTATTACGGAACTTTCTTAAGTTTTCCTCTTAATAGGTACAAAAGTTCTGTAGGAATTTCCTTTCAAGAATATTCTTTCAAACACTGTGTTAATGAGCAAGCAGAGTGCTTTATTATAGCCAAATATTCAGGACAAGAGTTAAGAGGAGTATCCAGATCCTGGTGCTTCTCTAGTGTGAGCAGTTGCATGAGATTTTGACATTTGCTAGTGACCCTGCTCCAGGCACCATCCCCCAAATCCCCAGCAATAAGGCAACTGCCTGGTTTAGGGGATTGGTAATCGGATACTTCACCTCCAGGTCATTGTAGGTCTCTAGTTCAAGAGCAGCAAGGCTTTGTAAAGACTTACACACCATTGGATATTTATTTGGATGCATATGGATAAGTGAACATATGATTTCTGTGCAGCAAGCAGCAGACATGTCCACATATAGATACAAATATTATGACAGTTGCCAGTCTGTTAGAAACATTTGAATGACAGTATATCAGTCTGACAGAGGTTGATTAACTCCCTAATAACAGTGGGGATTGTGTCTTGTTTTAGTGCTGGACGGATTGTAAAAAGCATCATGGTTTCTGCAGTATTTTGCAACTGAGAGAGGCAAAAATCCATGTTTAACCCTTCCTCTCTCCTGTCCAGGTTGTAAAAGACTTTGAAAGCAGTTTTGAATGTTACTGGAGGCAATCCAAAGCCAATCTTAATTTTTCGATCTTTGCCAGTATAAATTCAGCAAGATCTAAAATATCATCTGCAGGTCTTTCCAGGCACTTCACTACATAGGGGAAACTGCAAGTGCAGAATCTGAAACTTCCACACATCCTTAATAAGGATAAAACTGGAAAAAAAACCTACTTCCAAGGTCAGTATTAACCTAATGCTTCTGCAGTCAGACTGCATGGCCTGTGTGTGAGGAATAAAAGTAGATGATGCTCCCTGTTGTGGTGGGAGCAGAGCAGGCAGGTGTAATAGTAAAACAGAAGCATGATGCTTTTTCCAGTCTGCTTTCAGGGGTAGTTTCAGAAGGGAGTGGGGCTGGCTAGCATGAACACCTTGTCCATTGGCCCGTGCTGCCTCCCAGTGGGCATCAACTTCTCTTTTGAGGGAAAAGGAAGGGGTTTTTTAAATGCCCTATGCAGAAACCACTGCCCTCAGACAACTAACGGGGGAATTCACTGATGGCGACACTTCCATTGTCTAAAACCAAACTCTTGGGTTTGGTACAGTGTAGAGCACTCTCTGAGGACCTCGAATGCACGGCTCACCCATGGGCTTCTGCAGAACATAAGCCTCCATTTAAAAACAAACAAACAAAAAATCAACCAAACAAACAAAAAAAGGTTTCTGCAGGCAACCTTACAAATGTGAATTCACCTTGTACCAACTCGCACACAGAGGGCTCTATCCCTGTCACTCTCAGCTTTGACAAGCAGCAGCAGAGTGGTATCAGGTTGCTTGAATGTAGCCGGTTTTACAAAGCCCTCTTGAAGTGCTAAAGGTAACTTATTTTTTCTTCTCATTCTCTTTGAATGTGCTCACAGCACCCACACAGGGCAATGAAAAGGGATCCCAAAAATGGACAATAAAACTATGGGAGGAAAGAGCACCTTTTTGCCACAGTAAGGTCTCCATAAAGCAGTGAAGAGTTGTGAGGAACATTTCCATAACTTTTTGAAAGCATACAAAGCTTCACAGTTTGTTGCCCCAACCTGCCCTTTCCTGCTGGGCTTGCTGCGCCAAGGGGTCTGCTTGGAGCTGGGCACCTAAACTCTATGCCTTTTCTAACTAAAAAAAACCAAACCAAACCATACCAATCCCTCCCAGGCTTGTGCTGTTATCTACCTGAGAACAGTCACGTAAACTTTTGTGTTGGGTTGTTTGTGTGGTTACTGCAACCTAAAACAGGGTGGGGGTCTTGGGGAAAACACCTCTGGGGACCCCTGGAAGTCCCAGGGCTTTGCAAACACTCCTAAGGATTAGAGCTGTTGCCCTTGCTTTGAACATCTCGTTTGTCTCTGTCTTGAGCTGTGCTCTTAAAGAACGGGAGGGGAGGGAGATGGCAGGTCATAGTGCTATAGCACAAGTTATATGAATAAACAAAGACTTCAGTCACTTACGTATGGGTTGGGGTTTCTTTTCCTCCAAAGTGATCCGGTTCAGAGTGTAATATACTGTTTTATTTCTACAGTGCTTATCATTGAAGTTAATGCTTGGAATCCTTGGATGTGATAAACCTCCCAGTGCACACAAGAAATAGATCTGAAAAACATCAAAGCAAGCAGATAGCACTGAATACACAGAAGAGGCAAAAGCATTACATTGGAAGCACTGTTCTTGCATCACTCTGCTTTGTGAAGAGCTCACATCATCGGGTTTGCATGTGTGTGTGCACGTGCGAGACTCCTTCAAAGGAGGAAACAGGATGCCTAACTTTTAGTGCAGAAAATTAGTAACAAACTACGTGCAAGATAAGGGCTGATAACATCTCTGTAATTTCATACTTAATCTGCTACCCTCAAGAAAAATCTGTTGACTTTTCGGTGTTAGTCTGCCCAGGCTGCAAACAATAACTAATGGGCCTGTGTTACCCTGTGACAACCACTGGAGCTGAGCGTTTGCACCTCGATTTTTACAAGTCGGTGCCCAGAGCGGAGCTGCCCATCCGGCTGGCTGAAAAAAGCCAATCCCCGACTCGAGGTCTCCCATTCCGTCCCATTATTTCGGACGGGGTGCAGGCGCCGTTAACCCCATGGCCGGAGCAGGTGCAGCGGGAGCACACACCCGCTAGTGCCGCCGGGGCGGGAGCTGGGTGCCGGGGCGGGAGCGGCTGCCCGGTGCAGGGCGGCCACGTGGAACCGAGGCTCCCGCGGCGGCTACTTCCTGCTCCGCATCGCTCCGGCAGCTGTGCACAGCGGGGAGGCAGCAGGCAGCCGAGCAGCCGGCAGCGGGGGAGCCTACCGGGGAGCAGGGGGAGGGAGAGAGGAAGGAAAAGAGGGGCGAAACAGAGAAGAGAAAAAACACAGAAAGTTTGTACGTGCGGCAGTGGAGGGGG
>NDXB01020770.1:2336-28399 GCA_002631895.1 Agapornis roseicollis | reverse complement strand
AAAAAAAAAATGCAATCCATAGCTTAGAAAAATCTAATTCTCTCAAGGTGTATTGAAGTCTGCAGAGCAGATATCTTTCTGTGTGACTCATAGCAACCAACAGTGTATCCTCTAATAGCCTGGGCGAGATTGAAGTTTTGGAGATTGTGGTCACGTTGCTGGCTCTCATCTTATTTTCCCAGAGCCTTTCAGCACTGCCCCACATCAGAGCTTTGCTTTCACTAGATGGGGGAGTGAGTGGCCTGACAGCTTTGAAGGAAATGTTTAATAAAAATTGATGGATACAGCCCAAGAAGCACCCCTTCCATTATTCTTGCTGCGAGTAAAGTTATTAAGCTTTGATGGAGTCATGCTCTCTGCTGAAGTATTTTGTGCCTGAGATGCTTGTGTTTACCAGGTTTGAAAGGTGATGGAGGGAAGGGAGGTACAGGGAGGTGGTTTGTGAAGGGAATTCAGAAGCAAAATTAATTTGATCTGTAATGGGAGGTCAGGAAATATTAGCAAAGGGAAATGCTAGTGGACTTTAAGGTCAGGGTCTCTCCTTTCTCCTTAGGTATATCAGATATTTATCTGCCCTATCAGTTAAGAACCCACACTTGAGGTGGCTGTCATCCATTGTTTATTTCAGGGCAGGAAAGCAGAAAATGTCTGTGAATGAGAAGGAAATGACTTCGGCAAATGATTATTTTTATTTGTTACTTCTCATGTTCCAGTACCTCTGAATGGTGGAGAGGCTGCTGTAAGGTGTAGTACAGGCATCAGGGATCCTTTCCATATGGGCAGGTGTAGCTTAGAGAAACAGATGTGGGAGCAGATCTGAGGTGGACTGTAAATGTGCTTGGAGCAGTCTTGCCGGAGAGCAAGTTTTCCTCTCCCTGGACCACATCAAATGTCTTCTTCCAAGGCCACACCTGCCACTGCAGCCCTTGAATAAAAGAACAGAGTATCACTTGTTAGTGCTCCCTTCATACCTTTTTCACTTCTTTTATGTTTTGTTTTAAACCTGTCTGTGCTCAGTTTAACATTGGAATGAATAATATATTTGGACACTTTATGCTTTGATCAAGAGGTACATCAGTGTCCAGCAGTAACTTTCACTGGTAAAACTCAGTTTAACCTTCCAGTTGGTCATTTACATCTACCCTCATATCTATCCTCACAATTCACACAAGTGAATACAGGATTTAATAATACAATTCTTTAGCAAGCATTCTTCTCAGAAACACTTCTGTTCCCAAAATGGTGAAGGAATGTGGTTTGTATTAGTAATACTTCATAAGACCTAAGTAAATATCAAAATGAAGGGTCACAGTGTGTGCTTCAGTGTGCGCAAAAGTTTCATCCTTAGGTTTGTATATCTCTTGGTCAGACATAAAAGTACATATTTACCTTACAGAAAGTGGATGACTTGTTAGTAGTTGTTAATAATGCTGAGGTGTCCAGTAATTTCAATAAGAAGAACAAGATCTTTCCCAAAGAAATCTCTCAGCTCTATGGGTATGTACGAGTTCAGACTGGCTCACCAGCTGGTCAGTATATAATGGAAAAACCCCTTGAAGCTTATAGAAGGGTGGGTAGATACAAATGTAGGTCTCCTACTATTTGCAATGTAACTCTTGCATTTTTTGAATCTGTATTTGTATTTTGCAAGTAGAGTTTTTGGTATTTTTACCTTGGCCACGGTTAAGTTTGGTTTCAGGGCTGCCTTCTGGTGATTATGGTTATGTAAGCTGAGGTAGGAGCTTGATCTTGCAGTGTCAGGCTCTCAAGTACAAAGTAACACTCAAGGATAAGAAGATGTCTCTCTCTTAGGCAGGTTTAGGGGTTGATAATATGAATATTAGTGAGGACAAAATGTCTTCTGATGACTGCTTGCATCTCAGTGGTTTCAGAGTATAAAATTGTGCCCTGTAAGCACCCAGTTCCTTACAAAGTTTTGTTAAGTTCTTGGCATCTTCAGCCTCTAGTGGAAATCTGCCATCTGTCTACATGTTGTATGAAAAATGGCTTCCTGTTGCTAGTTTTAAAATTCTACCTTTCACAGTTTCATTGCATGTCTCCCTGTTATTATGCAACACAGAAAAGCAAAACTCCTCAATTCCCTTTACTGATATAGTTCCATATTGATGTACTTTTATCATCAGCCATCCTTTGTAGCTCCTTTCTAAGGCAAGCAGTTGAAGACACTTCAGCATCTTTTTGTGTGCTCTTTTCAAAGCTCCTGACCATTTTTATCACCCACCCCTGAACTTTTTCTTCTGCAATACCATTCTGTGAGGTGGGAATAGCAGAGGGCCTGCACAGCAACTGCATCACACTGAAGATCTAGTGACATTTGCACTTACCCAATTCTTGTCAATATTTACCTGAAACCTCCCAGAATCATATTTGAATCTTCAGTGTTCATGTCATATCAGTAACACATCGGTATGTTGAGATTAAATAGGTGTATGTGCTTCTTCCTCCTTAATGGGCCTGAATTTGTAATTATGTTAAATAAGTTGAGTCTGGAGACTGATCTTCGAGTATATTTACTTTTAACTTCCATGGGACTTCCATTACTCTTTCAAAAAGATGTATTTCCCCTTAAAACATCTACTTGCAATTCTGAAGCTAATTTTTGCTTTCTTCAGCTCATCTTCTGTTTTCTCATGATCCTGTATGTGGTCCAGAACTCAGAATAAGTATTGTATTTGGGGAATTTAAGCGGCTGTGAACTAGAAGACTCTCCAAATATTCTTACAAGCTTTCTGCCTGTTTTTTTTTTTTTCTTAACGCAATAAAATTTATGAAGTACAACACAGATCACTTGCTGAAGTGACAGAAGTTGCCATGCTGTTAACAAACAGAATGAATGATAGAACGCTCTGGTGATATCAGCCTGTTTAAAGAAACCTTAGAGCATGACTCTTACTGAATATTTCAGATTAATAAATCAGTTACACTTAAGTTCTAGGCAGAGACAAACATTATCAATAAGATAAGAACTGCTTACTGAATCTCATGGGTGTCACAGTGGTAATAGCTTGAGGAATTTTCTGTTAGGCTCAGATTGATAACCCATGCCTTTTGGAGCAGTCAGGGTTAGACTCCTGTCATTAGATACATTGGAATGTTTATAATACTTCATATACTGGCAAATAGGAAACAGTGGCTTTGCTCTTTTTTTCTAAATGTCTAAGAAAGATAAGCAATGAACTTGTGTTTTCCCCCTTCTTTTTAGTTAGGTTGGAGGAAACTCTCTCCAAAATTGTCCTTATTCTTGGTGCACAGAAGACGATATATCCAACATATATTAAACATCCTGAAGTGAGAGTTCTGCTTGTAACAAATAAAAATGAATGGCTTTGTGTTGGTTTTGGTTTGTTTGTTTTTTTTTTCTTTTGTAGTTTTCATGAGCTAGTAAAGAGGAAGTTGGCTGTAAAATATTCTCCATCCATTAAACAAATCATGAAGAGTTTCTAGAAGTGTTTTTTAAATATAAAGTTTTGAAAGAAACATAAACTAACCACTTATCTTTAGCCCTTTGGTATAAATTTACTGGCTTGATTTACTGTATTTGTTGCCTGTGAAAAATTCCCTACACATATTTATATGGTCCCATGGCCTGATTTGGGAAGCCTTTAAACACATTCTTTATGTGTACAGAGGGAGCAGGCTTTGGTTGTTAAGGTGAGAGGAGAGCAAACAACATTACCTTCAGCTCTCAGTGAGACCTGTTTACTCATAGGTAGCGCTACATTTGTTTATACAAATGAAGATGAAATGAGTCTGTCTGATATTGTAGTAAATGTAAATTACCAGTGGGAGCGGTCTCACACTAAATGCCTCTTGGGTGAAGGTTTGGGTTAAGGCTTGCTTTATCTGTATGTCATGTTAAGTGCCCCTGATGTTGATGGATCCGCATTGCAGCAGTTACCTATTTGACTGGAATACAGTTGATTAGCCTGAAGCTGAAGAGTGACCACTGCTGAATTTGGATATTCCCAGCATGAAGTGGATTATGTGATTACTGGGAAGAGGGGGTGGTTGGTATGTGACTAACTGAGCTTAAAAGCTGACTTCCAACATTCCTTGTCTTCTCTCTGATCCAAGTGATGACATTCCAAAAGCCTGCAGGGTTACTAATCCAGTGAAAAGCAGCTAATCCTGATGCCTGTTCTGTAAAACAGTTGCACTCCAAAGAATAAAATAGTAGAAACTAGGAGCCAGAATATCTAGTCAGGCAATCATTGCTCGGTGACTTCTGTGGTAGTTTTGCCTGTATCAGAATGGCAGGACTGGGTTTCAGCTCTGTTTTAAGCTAGTTAACTAAGGAGCCTCAGATGTCTCTGCTTGCATGGAACTTTTCTCTGCAGAAATCAGTTTGGGTATGTACATTCATCAGGGGAGAATGGAGTGGCGCAACCTGAGCTGTATTGAATAGCTCTTCAGTACTAGAACAACAAGGTCTGGATGCAGATGTGAGATGTGATTAATGTGAGGGCCTGAGGAAGAATTGGAGCAGCTTGGATGCTGGAGGTCAGAGGCAGGCAATCAAAACCCAGTGCGTGGAAAGCTTGTGGATTAATTTTGTGGCTACAGGCAGTCACTCGCTTTGTGAAGAACTGCAGTAATTAATGCATTTCAAACAGGAAGGAGGTCATTGCTTGTGGTAACTTCTTTAGTGAAAATGCTTTTCTTCAGTACTGAAGCATGTTTAAACACCCTTTGGCTATTACACTGAAAAGGGACTTTATAACAGTATAGCAAACCAATGGAACATATTCTGGACTTTAATTTATTCTCCTGCAATAGGTGGTGTTTGTCTACTACATGAGGCAGTGCTGGGGGCTGCTTCCCTGCTTTCCGCTGCTGTCAGTGTGCTGCCTGATACTTAAAAAATGACACACAGCATTCAGAGAGAGAAAAACTTTCAATTGAAAATGCTTCTTCCTAACACAAAAGAAAGGCACAGCCTTTAAATCCTTGGAGAAGAAATGGGTGGAAAATACTGGAAAGGAGAGAAAACAGCAGCACTGCCTGGACAAAATAGGAATTATTGCTGTGCATTAGCCTACAGTGCAAGAAAGCTTGAATCATCAGTTCCTATAAAAGTCCACAACTCGGTTAAATTTATTTGGAGATGTAGCTTGAGGATTATTGCGGCTGTTAATTCAGACATGGCCCTCTTCTGTCATGCAGTATTCAGACTCTGTGGTAGTCAGTTTTTCCATTAGTTTGATAGACAAGTGATAAAGCATACAGAGCTAAATTTAGCTTTAGCAAATATGCAGCTTCACCAGAGGAACCTGTTGTATTCGGTTTGTAGAGGTGGCTCCACCTTTTCTCAGAGCTTCCTGCCTTGTGCTCTTTCTGCCTGACAATGCTGCTTGGGGGGATTTCTTCTGGGGGTATGGAAGCACAGAACCAGTGACGGTGATGGTGCTTTCTGTGCAAGATTGTGTGTGTACATCTAGAACAGAGATGCACATCGCTAGTATAGCTCCACAGTCACCACAAGAAAGGAAGGGCTGGATTTGCAGTCATAGATGATGGATTCATACCTTTACATTCCTAAAGATGATTCTAATGTGGTAAAAATGTTGGTCAAATTATAATGTGGTAAATGTTTCAGAGCACCAGAGTTGTATTTTTTTGGCAAATAGTATGTATTTTATTTTTTTAATTATGTGATTAAATTTGGGTTAAGGAGTTATCTTTAGAACTGATTTACACCCCCCACCTCCCCAAATAAATCTCCTCTTTATTTAATTAGGTACTTTCTGCTGAGGGTATGACTAGCATGTCAATAAAGTTTGGATTATGTTAGAACAGATTCCCAACTGTTAATATCTTTGTCACTGTTGCCATCATGACTAAAATTGAAGATCTTAAGCTGAAATCCATCACTGTTTAATATCTTAATTTAGTGGTATTTCTGACTTCAGTATCTTCCTCATATTTCCATATGTAACCTTGCAAGGATGTATGGAGAAGGATGTGATTATTGATTTATGTAAGATGATTGAGAAACAAGGGAGAGAGTTGTAAGGTGTCAAAAAATATAGACAAACACTTGCAATAAACCCTGAGGAGACTTACCAAGTAAAAATCTAAGAGCTGGCTGGGGCTTATGCATATCCCTGCAATACTTGCAAGCCTGAGACATCATTTTTCACAGGGAGTTCTGGAGTGTAATCCATCATCATTCAAAAGAGACCAGTCATTCTCTGAAAGCTATTTAGGTCATGACATGTCACCACACCTGGCCATAAAATCCATCATGCTGGGGAAACCAATGGCCAGTGCTTGGCATTACAAAACACTGTGAGGCAGAAGCTATATTTATCTTTGTTAGAACTGACAGATCCCCTCTGTAGCTTCAGATTAGCCCACTGATGTACCAGCTCCATATATTACAATCCATCAGGGTGATCTCCTTTGGAACAGACCAGCTGCTACTCTAGCTTGAGGATTTCTGGGTTTGTTGACGGATTTAGAACGCTGTAAACCTATATAAGAAAGGCCCCTTTTGAAATGCTAAACAGCTCTGCTCTTTATCCCTAGCAATTATCTTTGGTGTTGGATTGTTTCCTTCATAGTTATTTCTTTTCTTGAGCACGCAAGGGTATTTTATGCTGGTTTTCAGGCTGTCAGCCTTCCTTCCATTTATGCAGCAACTCAGCACAGCCTACAGCAGTCCAATTTACATAACATCTTCAGGGTTCCCAGATGCCTAAATAGCAAATCCAGTCCCTGTACTTCATTGACTCATTCAAAAGTCTTTTGAGCTCACCAAACTTCAAACCAGAACTGTTGCTTCTATGCAGAGGATGCTTGTCCATCAGCATCATGGTAACTTTACATCTGCCGCAGTGGATATCAGATCAGGGCTGATTTAATGGAGCAGGCTGATGAAGAGGTATTCCTTTGCTGCGCAAAGGAAATAAATAAATGTTTCTTCTGTATCCTGAGATTTGGCTTGTACTGATGGGTATTTCTGAGTGCCTGTCATTTCATTAGGCAGAAGATGGAATGCTCTTTTTGACCTGGCTTTGCTTTGGAAGAATGGGCAGTAGTGGTCAGTGGTGAAGAAGAATGGGCTATGGAAGAATGGGCAGTAGTGGTCAGTGGTGAATGCCAAAGCACTGTGTGAGCAGGTAAAAAGTATAATGATATTTCTGTAGAGATTACTCCCAAGTATTTCTGGGCCTGAAAGGAAGCCTTTATATTCAATAGCCTTTGACAGATGTTTTTCTTCCGTTAATCTGTCCAATTGCTTCTTTAATCTAGGCAAACTTTTTTAGCTGCAGCACTTGTGGCATGAGTTGCATTTGTAAACTACTTTCCACTTAGTAAAGTGGAATTCCACTGCTGGAGTGACATTTGAACAGATTTAGGGGGAGATCATCTATACTCTAAATTACACAGAAGTTAATAAATATACAGAATGTTATAAAGGTACATATAAATTTTATATAACCTAGTAATAAAAATAGCCAGGCCTGGATAGTATTCAGCCAAGAGTTCTGATGGTGTTCTGGGATGAATAGATGAATATTAGCATTAGTCAGTAATCTCTTTAATCTCTTGCTTAAAACCACTTTATGATCTGGAGCACTGCAAAGGGACTACTGGAGTTTGGCCTGTTTCCCTGGTGCTCTTCTATGTGGGCAAGAGTGATACTACCAAAACAGACCTGGAACTATCAAGAATGACTGCTTGGTTCTGGGGGTGAGGGCCAGGGACATGATGACTCAGGTGGTTTTCTCTCAACCTCATTAGAAAGAGATAAATTACTATAGGTGAAACCATAAAGGGTCAGGTTGGGGCAGGCACCTGTTATGGAAAACTTTATCTGGAAAAGTTTGAAATTTGATAGTTTTTATACTGAAAGATGAATTTTAGAGAAGTGATTAGGTAACCTCACTGCTATTGGCACTTACCAACTCTACTTAAAATTGCAGTCTGATCTAAAATACAAGCCTAGATTTTCTTGTGTCTGATATGCCTTATTCTTCTAGATCATATTATTCAGACAAGAAGCTGTTACTGTGGTGATAGCAGAACCTGAAGAGACCTTAACAGACCTTAAAAGATGCTCAGTAAATAAAGACAAACTAGTCACTGGTAATGTTTGCTAGTGGAAAGTACTCCACTAAACTGAAATAACCTGGTGTACTTCAAACTTGATATCATGATGGCTTATAACAAGCTGCTTGCCTCACACGTAAATGCTGGCATAGACATTGCTGCTGCTCAAATGCATCGTATTATTGATAGGAGGAAGAGTAGCTAAGGAGCATCTCCTTATCTGAGACATGAAAGTCACAAATAAATATAGTGCTAAAGGTAATGCAACTCCAATGCCTTTCCCCACTGTTGTGTGGCAGTGTGGCCTCATGGTTCAATTCCAGACCAGGCTTCTGCATCTGAAGGTCTGCAACAACTTCCAGTAGAACTGTGGGACAAATTGTTTCATTTCTGTTAGCTTTAGCTTAGTTTTCTCACCTGTAAAATATGACTGCCTTATTGGAGATAATGTGAAATACTGCTTATGGATATTTATGATCTTGGACTGTTGAATTAAGTGCCTGGCAAAATTAAGTGCTTTTTTTGGTAGACATCTTCAGATATGGTTGAACTGAAGTTTTAAGTAGAATTTGTGAAATTTTTCATCAGTGCTGAGGCTCTTTAAATTTTAATTAATTTGACCTCTTGGTAAATAACTGCAAAAGAATACTATTCTCTTTCTGTTGTACTGAATTGAACACATAGCGCAAGTTTAATGGAGATGGAATCATTAAAAGAATGATGGAGATATTTTTTTTCCTCAGGACTGTTTATTTATTTTAATTGTGTTCCTGTCCTTATTTGTTATCTCACAAGCACTGATGAACAATTGCCTAATTCTTGGTGTGCTTACTGAGTTTTCTTTCAATTTTCTTTGATAAAGATGGAATTGTTACGTTATCAGTAGGTGTATGTAAGGTTTTTCTTCTTGCAAATAGCGGAAGAACAGAAACGCTTATGAGGATTTTTGAAAACATTTCTGAATCAGTGATAGAAGGTGGCAGTTTCTGAATACCTGGCAACTGGTTTCAGCCCCAGTCAGTTAGGTGATAGTTGCAAGTGAAAGCATCCAATGTGTTTTAAATGGTTTATGTGAAAGGACTCATTGGATTTTATTTTTTACAATATCTTGTAACTTTGGAAATACTGCCTGTATTGCTGTAAATGAGCAGTCTTATATGTTTCAATAAGATCAAAAGCTCTAGTATAGTTAGTGACACAAAAGGCTTTTGCTTGAGGAGCAAGAATAAGTGATACCAGCAAGTACATGATTGTCTCAGTCACTTTTGATAATTTCCTCAAGGTGATTGTACCATCTAGTGTTGATTATAGCCTTAGTGGGATGCACACCCCTGTAGTAGGAAATGTCCTAATTTATAGACCGGCTAATATTCTTAGCAGAGGAATTAGGACCAAATGGCCTGTGGGGTCTAAACTTATTTTCCCACAGAACTGGATTTTCTGTCTACTGGGAAGAAGAACAAAGAGAAGTCTGGCTTCTCATTCGTGGGGCTAGCTCTCTTTTTGCCAAACTCAGCATGCTAAACCATATCCCATACCTAACGTTAGCTCATTTCACTCTTTATATATTTCTTATATTTGCTGCATAAATCCCTTTGTTATTTGTATTGCTTTTTCTTGAATTCATTTATTGAAAGTCTGCATATCCCATTCAGGCCTAAGGCAGTCTATAGAAAGGCTCCCAGTCAATTTAATGGGAAAAAGATGTATAATAGATGTGCTAGTAAGTCCCTGAAACTAAACACTGCTTTATGATTAGTGAGGAATGTTGCTGGTATATTTCATTAATGTTGTTACCTACACATTCTTTTTGGAGCTTCGAACTTGAGGGGAACAAAGGAAAGAAATTAAAAGGGTGTTCTTTTACAGTGTTGGGATTGGTTTCTATTGCTGCTTTCCAGGTCATAGTTTACTTACTGCTCATATTAATCTAGATGGTATTCAATGACTGGATAAGCTGGTGGATGTAATTATAGAGTTGTTATCTGTACTTCAGCCAGCCATGGTGAAAATATTGATTTGTTTATGATTTCTTATTCATTGGAGTGAAGTTACGCTTAGGAATGTCTACTGAAATAATTTACTGAAGCCATAATTTGTGTATGCAATAAGTATGGTGTAGCTAACTGGAAATTTATTAAATAATTTATTACAGCTAATAGTAATAAATATTGGGGAATAACTAATACCTTATACTCAGTTGCATAAAACACCCTTGTTACTTTGGGACTGGGGCAATTGCAGCTATTCTTTGTTACATTCATGGATGCATTCTTACCTGCATCAGATCCCTCTCATTTTCCAAGTAATTTATTACTTTCCTTATTCTTTTTCATTTACAGTTTGATCGGTATGTATTTTTTGCACTATTACTTGATTACGTGCATATATTTGTTTCTGTAAAATACTTCCCTATTAAAGGTTACTTAAAAACATCTCAGTATAAGGTAAGGTACCTTTTAAGACACCTTAAGAATGTGATATCCAATAGCTAGTGATGGTACAACTCTATGATGAGGTGAAGGTCTGCCTGTGAATTACAGGCACAACAGTGTTGTCTGATCATTATGTCACAGTTCATTACCATGAGCAGTTTAGCCCTTTCAGCTACTACTCCTCATTGTGACATTTTTAAAGCTTATTTATCTCAACCCAACTTTGCCAATTTTGCAAGTTATGATGAGCAGTTTAATAAATTGCATTACTGTTGTAGAAACCTAATACCTTGAATCGTTATTATTGGTGACAGTTCTTGATATATACACTTAAAACATCACATTGGGAGGGTAGCTTAAAGTCATCTCTGAAATGTTCACCACTTGCTATAAGCTAGCAGTTTTTCTGGCAAGACCTCGAAAAGGTTGACTGAGACGAATCACAGTGATGCCTTTAGGTATGATAGTGCCAACTGAACATAAAAATACATCTGAATCAACTGCTGCATGTAAGACTCCTCAGCTATTATTTAATATTTTTAAAATAGAGAGGAGCATAATGCTGGCAAAAAGATTCATTTCAGAAACAATATTAACAGAGCATAAGAAAGTTATTCAAAATGACAGGTAAATGATCAACTAAGCATTGCTGTTCACTCTTTTTTTTGTAAGAAAGGAAATAGAAATCAGTGAAATTTTAAAGGAAATAAGAGTGGAATACAACAATTCTGCTAATAATCTGTAATGACAATTCTTACACCTTTCTTCAAAACACCTGGAAATGTTCATGGACATTCTCAGCATGAACAGGTTTTAGTATGTTTTCAAGCAGTATGTGTAACTTGTAACACTAAAAATAGATAGGAAATGTGCTGACATCTCTAAGAATCTTACAGAGGATTTTAGAAGAGGACTATTTTGGACAGAGAAGTGAAAAATGTGAATGCCTTTCTAGAGATTTGGCTGAAGACCTGAAGTGTGGCCTATAAAGGAAAAATTAAACTTTATCTATGAAAAAAATGACTTAAGAGAGTCTTAATAATTTTCCTTAATTTTTTATTTTATTCTACTGTGTGCTTAGTCAATGCCATCATTATTCTTTTCTGTCTGCAGCTAATATCCTGAAAGAGGGTAGAAATCCTTAATCTAAACATCATTATCGTAATCTTAAAGAAATTGCTTCATATTACTACTTCTAGTATTAATGTAATCTANTTACAGAGGATTTTAGAAGAGGACTATTTTGGACAGAGAAGTGAAAAATGTGAATGCCTTTCTAGAGATTTGGCTGAAGACCTGAAGTGTGGCCTATAAAGGAAAAATTAAACTTTATCTATGAAAAAAATGACTTAAGAGAGTCTTAATAATTTTCCTTAATTTTTTATTTTATTCTACTGTGTGCTTAGTCAATGCCATCATTATTCTTTTCTGTCTGCAGCTAATATCCTGAAAGAGGGTAGAAATCCTTAATCTAAATATAATTATCGTAATCTTAAAGAAATTGCTTCATATTACTACTTCTAGTATTAATGTAATCTATTATACTTGTAACTAATATCCAGTGTGACGCAACAGAGTGATGTTACAGGCTTATGAAATTTACTTAGCTTATAGGGTAAGTCAGATATTAATGAAATTGTGCTGCAAGAAGCTTAATCTTCTGTAAAGAAACATAGAAGAGCTAACAAAGAATCTTCCCCGAAATATTCACCCAGGTACTGAAACTTTCAGTGATTTGTCTTCCATAAAACTGTCATTAATCTGCTTTTCTGAAGCTACGTACATTTATTTTTGTATTTTAGTTTGTCTTTTTGTGCAATTATAGAGGAGAATTGAGGACTTTTTTTAGTAGGTATCAGGCAAACAAAATAGTGGACAGAAAAGAGGGTGAAATGGAGATCTTGATCAAATAAGAAACAGGGAATTGTTCACACTGAATTTTGAAGTAGGAGGTGATTTAGGAGAAGGGGGCACAGCCACAGTTCAGAGGCAGTGCCCCAGCAGGAGTGCTGAGAGGCTGAGGCAGGCTATCCAGTAGGAAGTGAGCAGGATGATTTCAAAGCTTGAAATGACAGGGAAAATATTTATCTCTTTCTACCCTATCTTCAAAGAATGGCAACAGACTGGCTGGTGTCAATTTAAAACAAACAAAAACCCCTTGTATTTTTCTTTTGGCTATACATCTTCTTTATGATTTTTCTTAAATATCCCAAAAATGTGCTTGTAAAATCTAGTACTTTTGTCTCAGCTGAGCCAGTGCTTTAAAGTTGGCCAGCTCCATAACCTGCCTTTCCAAACTCATCATTATTTGTTGTTGGCAATCAGTAAATCCTGGATGCCATTTCTTTGAGTAAGATACTCTGCTTTCTGGGTCATGGCGATTTTTGTTGGGTTCTCATTGTCCCCACTTATGCAGTGTACAACAGCCCCAGGAGAAAAAGCCACTTTTAAAATTGGGGCATACTGACTTTGGTGGAGTAGAGCACATTCCAGAAATAAAGATCCTGTTTTAATATAAAAATCCTTGATTTAGAAGAGGGAAGAGAAAAAGACAATGAAATGCAGAAATTATAGGTTATGGAAAACTATTTTTTTTTTAGGGGAAGTATATTTTATGAGATGCTAAGGCCTTTATAGCTCTTCAAATTGTTTTTAACCAGCAAGGCCCTTTTATTTTCATATTTGGAAGAAAAGAGTTGTGCATTACATTTTTATTTTTAAACAAAGCAACCTGGAGAGGTAAAAATTTGCTGCTTTCCTTTTAGAGACCAGTGGTTGTTTTCTGCTCAAGCTATGCTAAAGATTGAAATTAAAAAGGAAAGGAGTCTTTAATAGTGCCGTATCGACCATTTTCATTCATTTTTCAGTATCTTGCTTTCCTGACATGTTTACTTTACAGATGCTTCAGCTTATGGCCATGACTTACTTTGAATGGTAAAGTATATAATTAACATCAAGGTGAAAGGCGATTATGCTTGTGAATACCACTGTATGCCCTCCAGAAACCACTTATGAATCCAATTTAGATCACACATGGCTTAGTCCCTCGGAAATCTTTCTTAATAAAGCCCCAAGGCACTCTCTTACTGAGCAATTAACAGAAAGCTAGTTCCATGTGTTATTGTGGGGAAATGATAATTTATGTAGGGGGTGGGGGGAACAGACCATATGAGACACACAAATGTTTCTTCACACAGCTCTGCTGAAAGCTGGAAATGCATTTTAAATGGCCAGTTAAGGTGGGGAACAGCAAAGGTCCAAAATGCTACAGTGAAAGTGCTTATATGTTAAGTACATATGCTTCCCAAGAACCTTCCTCAAGAAGCTGTGTGAAGTAAAATGTTCTGAGTTTTTGGCATATCTGTTGCACCATGAAAAACCATGGGGTACCCTTGCTTATGCAGGCACGTGCTGACAATTCTAGAAGAGCAGGATTGTGGTAAGCATTATACTGATTTGCAGCCCTCATTTTCAGAAATCCAGCCCTGGAAATCCATCTTTTTATTCACCCTAGTAATATGGTCATCACTTAATACAGTTTGGTTCTTGTCAATGTAGACAGAAACAAGTGACATATGGTAATATTATGCAATGATATGTAATAACCATGGGTTATTATGTTGTACTAGAGCAGTTGTTGTCAACTTAATATATTTAGATTTCATCTTGGATTTCTCAAGCTGGCTAGACAATGGACTTTTACATAAAACATCTGTATAGTGCTTCTGCCAAAACATAGCTTTGCATTGTTAGATGGCTGAATTCTCTGGACAAGTAGAATTCCCAATAGAATGCCTATTAGTCAGAGAATCAATTATATTAGTCTCATAATTAGACACAATTAAGTACTTCATTTTTTAAACTCTTATAATGCAGAAAAGTGCTGTTATTCAACCAAGACTTAATACAGTGATGGTTCATATCTAATAGTTACTGTTGTAGTTGGCACTTAAGAGAAACAAAGATTTACTGTAGTTGTATGATCAATTGTATTTCTGCTCTTTATTTTGACATCTATTTTTATGACAGTTTGATTTGCTTGTGTAGGTAAGCTTTGTAGACATCTGTACAAGACAACCAAAGTTTGCAGCTGAATGATGGTTTGAAGGTCTACAGTTACTCCTGTGCAGAGTTTAATTCAATTAACCTGATGGAACTTGCTGTATTGCTGGGCATAAGACAAGGCCATTGCAGTGCTGCTTAATGCCAGAAGAGACTGCAATTCACTGTACAGTAGTGATGTGGTCATAGGGACTGGAAAATAATTTTAAAGCTAATTTTTCATTATTAAAAATATATGAATCCAGTGCCCATTTAGAACAAAGGGAACAATTAAATACCCTTCTACTAAAAGGCAGAAGAGGACAAGAGTTGGTTAGTGTGAGTGGTTCCTGTTTGATTTGTCATTCACCCATTTCGTCACTCCCCAGCTCTCCCCTGAATACACAGCAGCAGTGAAGATTAGACTGGGGCTCAGCAGGAGCTGAGCATTGAACTCTGGTGTCCTCTTGCCCTAACATCTCTAGCTGACTCTCTGGTGCTGACTGTTGTTCTTCTCTGAAGAGAGAATGGGGACACACATCCTCCCTTCCAGTAGGGTGGGGGAACTATAAAGGATTACTGCCACTACTAGGTATAGGCAGGCAGGTGTTATGGCTTTAGGCTGTCTTAACTATGTTCTCCACACAGAAACTACTCTGAAATTCAGATGATCAGTCAGTCTCATAGCCTGTAGCATAAGAAAGGCAGGAAAATAAGGGCCTATTCATTAGTTGCCAAGTGGGTAGTTTCAGTGCTGTTTTCAATGAAAAATACTGCCTGTGAGGTTTTTTTCTGCTAGTGGCACAGAGGAGATCTCTAGATGTGATAATACCGGGTTGGAGGGTATGCATTAGTATATAGTCTCCTTCCACTGTTGAGAATTTGGCTTGTTAGGGGCATTTTTTTACACTCAGAGGACACAAGGGACATGAAATTTGTCTTGCCTTCTTATATAATGGCCCCTTTAACTTAAACTACTTAAATAGCTACCTATGCTCCTAACACCTGCCAAACCGCATTGCCCAGGTATAGTTTGCATTTTTGATGTTTGATCCCATACCTCAGTAATAACTGCCCCCTGATCTGCTTCCCCTATGATCACCCCTATGCTTTCTACTGTGCTCTTCCTTTTACATATAACATCCTCCCCTTTTCGTTGAGCTCTCTCCTTATGCAAAACCCTTGTAACTATTTTTTGTGGTGCTGACAGGAAATGAATGAACAGTAATGAGGCAGTTAGATGGAGCTGACAGTTTAATTATTTATTTTTAAAGAATGCATATATTAAGAATTAAAATTGGGTAGGCCAGCTCCTTATCTGCTACTGCTTTCTTTATGTTAAGACAGTAGCTCTGAATCGTGCCAGAGGTATCTTGTAATTTGTGTTTTGGGGTTTTTTTTTTTTTGCTTTTTTTAATGGTAGTTGATTTTTCTGTGAAGTTTTGCTTCCAAGAGTAAAATATGTTATAGGTTCTGTTTCCAAATGTGTGAGTNTGAAAAAGTTATTTTTTAATTTTTGTTTTGGGGTTTTTTTTTTTTTGCTTTTTTTAATGGTAGTTGATTTTTCTGTGAAGTTTTGCTTCCAAGAGTAAAATATGTTATAGGTTCTGTTTCCAAATGTGTGAGTGACAATAAGAAATCCTGTTTGCATTGAAACTAACTATTGCTACACAGGTGTTTGTAGTTTGGGTACCTTGAGCACTGAGGATGCCTGGTAGCACAGTGCGTGCTGTCTCAGTTGATGCCTGAGGGATGTTCAGTGGTATGGTGCTGCCTGGTATACTGGGACACTTTTCAGCAGAGCAAGTGAATTAAACTGTTCTCTCTGCAATGAAGAGCACATCAGTAATCCATCACTCAGAAGTTTTAAAAGCACAGAGTGCTATTATGGAAGATGCATAATTGTCAGTGTTCAAAATAACATAGCTATTATTTAGCCAGACCCCGAACAAATTGTCCACAAGACTACATATTTGATATAAGTATTCTCGCTTGCTGCAGCAGCATCCCAAGCAACTATGAGATAAAACTGCAAAAACATCTTTGGCATCTTCTTGTACTAAAATATCGTGTTTTCTGGATAAAGCTTAGGTTGTACCTTTTCTGACCTTGTACCAACTTTCAAAGTAGAAGCTATTTGTCAGTTCTTCCTTTGACTTTCTTTGTCATTTCATTTTCAGTAACTTTGTTTGAATTGTAAGATGAAGAAATGATCAAAGTATTTTATGAGGACAGTGAGGCTGGTCGGCACCTTTCTCAGTTGAAGTCTTCTCACACATCTGATTTGAAGGCAGCTGAGGAGCCAAAGGAGCTTCTTGTATAAAAGTGCTTGATAAGAGGAGTTCTCAGTGGTTAAATTTGTCTGTAATGTGCCTGTGCTTGTTTATTTTCCTTCTTTTTCTTTACAAGAGGCAGAGTATTTGTTAGTGGGAGGAGACTGCCAAAGGTGGTTAATGTTGTAATTCTGTACTTTTACTCATGCAGTGTGCTTTGAACTTGTGCTTGTGTACCTGTTAATCCATTCACCTGAATTTGTAGTCACCATGGGAGGAAAAATCAGGACAATACACAACTCTGGTAAACTTTAAAGTTTGTGTAGAAAAGATTGTTTTTTAGCTGTAAGTAGGGCAACCAACTCCTTGCAGCTGTGGCAACTCTTTGTAGAACATAGGATTCTAGTTCAAACGCTGTCCAAGTCACAAGTGATTGTTGTTCAGTTCTTTTTGAGCTATTACAAGGCAGGAGAAGATATTGCTGCTGGTCCTCTGGCAGACGTTGACACCTGAGAGACAAGACAGAATAAACCAAAGGGTATGAACTCTTCTGTCATCTACAGGGCTGATCCCATCTCACTAGAATTGGTTGGTCCCATCTCATTGGAGAGGCAGCACTGCAACTGGCTACATTTTACTTAACTGGTGGATGGAAGTGTTTAATCCCCAGCTAGAACTGTCAATCAAGCGTGAAAGTGACTTTTAAAATTTAAGCCAATTTATAGCTGGCTGAGGTTTTAATTTTATTTTAGGACAATCATCAGTAGAAAGGTCATCTGCCTGCTTGGCTGACACCACTGCCAGGCTGCATATACAGTGTAACTAAGTATCAGCACTTCAAGGAAATTGGACATAGTCCGTGGCAAGGAATTATTCTTGGAACATAAAAATCTTGGAGCTGGTTCAAGACAGTAGACAAAGCAGGTGGGGACCAAAGGACATGAGTATGTCGGGCATAGCTTATGATCTGTTTTGCGTATGTTGGATATAGCATCAACTGCGCTAGCTTGAGCAATGAAGATGCTTCCAGTTTCTGAGCCTGCTTCCTCTACTGTTGCTGCTTCCCACAATTAGGGTGTGCCCTGGAGGAAGATGTTATGAAAGGTAATGGTACCCCAAAGTAGTAGTTTTTCAGGTCTAGAAAGTTTATGCTTGGTTTGCTCTTGAATGGGTTGCTGCCAGGCTCCACTTACAGCTCGAATCTCTGGTACATTAGTAAGGACTTCTGCCAGGGAGACAGGAGACCCAAGACTACAGCTGTGCTGTTGGGACACTATACAGCTAATGATACCACCTTAGTCTTATTTGTAAGTGTTCCCAGATGAGGCCATATGAAAAACAGAACACTTTGCAGTTAGGCTGGATGTTACTGCCAGAGGTCAATGAAATAAAACCTCCATGTGCTGTCAACTGGATAGGTTGTTAGTCACTTCTCTCTGAAGGTATTGCACCCAGTTGCTATGTGCTATCTTACAGCACTGAAGCAGCTGGCTAAAGACAACCTTTTACTTGGTTCATTGATCAGTTTGTATAGTGCTTTTAAGACCATTAGCATGTGTAAGTGAAGTAAATAATACAAGGGTTGTTGAACTTGATATCCGCACAAGGATTTACAGGCTGCCAACTTGACAAGTTTTCTGTTCTACCGACACTTTTTAAGTACAGCCACTGATAGCCAGAATTGAGAGGTTATAAAAAAGCTAACATGGAGGGATATGGCAGAAAAATAGTTTATCTGTGAAAATTATCTAGATATAAATTTAGAAAGTGACCTGATGATATACCTTATTTTTCCACTAAGTCTGCAGGGGTGATGTTATGTCACGTAGCTCTGCCATGAGAAATGTTGACAGAATCTAGGTCTGCCATCATTCTAATGGAAATGATTGGATTTGATGATCTTAAAGTTAGTTGATTCTATGATATTTCTAATGCAGTCACACATGATGAGCTTCTCAGAGGGCACCAGTGTGCAAACCTGTTACGTAATGTAAGAACTGGAGTTTCGTATTGTTCCTGTTGACATATGCAGCTGTGTTAAAGTACAGAAAGACATCTGAGAAGCATCTTCAGGCCAATAGAGGATGCTGGGATTACTTGGGATTCTTGCATTCATCCTTCCCTTATTTCATCTTTACAATACAAATCTGTAAGAGCACTTGAGATCCAGAAGCATTTTTCATATATTCAAATACAGAAGCCATCTATTAAAGAGCCTGTACAAGACAATAGCCCTTGCTGTTCTCTGAAAGTAAAAGAAATTAAGATTATCAGAAAATCCTATTCTAAGGTAGTGCCTTGAAGGAGAAAACAAAAGGTTTTAAGCAAGGCTGCCTAGAGACCTCATAGCAGCCTTCCAGTATCTGAAGGGGGCCTATAGGGATGCTGGGGCGGGACTCTTCATTAGGGACTGTTGTGACAGGACAAGGGGTAACAGGTTCAAAGTTAAACAGGGGAGGTTTAGATTGGATGTAAGGCAGAAATTCTTTACTGTTAGGGTGGTGAGGCACTGGAATGGGTTGCCCAAGGAAGTTGTGAATGCTCTATCCCTGGTAGTGTTCAAGGTCAGGTTGGAAGAAGCCTTGGGTGGCATGGTTTAGTGTGGGGTGTCTCTGCTTATGGCAGTGGGGTTGGAACTTGATGATCTTAAGATCCTTTCCAACTCTAACTCTTCTATGATTCTAAGTTCATATCAGGATAAACACAGAATCATAGAACAGTTTGGGTTGGAAGGGGCTGTCAGAGGTCATCTGCTACAACCTGCCTGCAATGAGCAGGGGTATCTTTAACTAGATCAGGTTTCCCAGAACCATGTCCAACCTGGCCTTGAATGTCTCCAGGGATGGAGCATCCACCACCTCTCTGGGCAACCTGTGCCAGTATTTTACCACCCTCATTGTAAAGAAGTTTTCCTCACATCCAGCCTTAATCTCCCTTTTTCTAGTTTTAAACCATCACCACTCATCCTGTCGTAACAGGCCCTGCTAAAAAGTCTTTCCCTGTCTCTCTTAGAGGCTCCTTATAAGAACTGAAAGGCCACAGTGAAGGCTCCCCAGAGTCTTCTCTTTTCCAAGGTTCATGTTGTTTTTTGGTTCAGATACATTTCCTGTGAAGTCTTTACATTACGATAGATTTATTTTCTTGCAATTTCAGTTGAAGCCTGGGAGAGGGTATGGAGGTATGGTGTTACAGGGGAGAAAACCCCCATATGATGAAAAAACATAATGTTACCACACAATAGAAAAGACTCAAAGATATCCTATTGAATATTCTTCATCCTTTTGTGAAGTTTTTCTCAATTTAAAATAAGATTGGTTGAGGCTCAAAGGATTGTCTTGCTATGCAGTGCTTTCCAGACAAGTATTTGGTGGCTGGAGGAGTATATCATTCAGGAAAAGAAGAGACATTGTTAGGCTGGGGACTAAGACCTTGTAGAAGATGGAGATATCTAAAAGTTATAGTCAGAGCAGGTGGTATATCAGAAGCATGTAGGCAGTGGCTTTTACAAGTATGTATTTTTTTTCTTCATTTTTTTATTTCCTACCAATGGGAAACAGATATTTCTGCTTTTGCTTCATTTTTTCTGGAGCTCTCATATGCTCTTATGATTTTATTTTTCATATTATCATAAACTGTGATCTTATGAAGAGAACACGCGCTAATGCTATTTCTGAGAGTCACAAGTGAGAACTATTCAGATACATTTCAAGAAACCACGTCATTTTTCAGGATGTTTTTAGCCTAATTTAGTGGCAAAAGCAACAAAATGGAGAAGGAGATTGAAATTACATTGCCATTGGCTTTACTGTCATCTACCCTTGAATGGAGAGTAACACTATTACTGCATTTATGATACTAATTTGACCACTGTCATCAATGAAACAACAGTACTGTGGGATGTTACCATGACATGTAGTAAGAAATCTAGCTGTACATATAAGCTTACCTCCATGCTTGAATTCTGTAGTTTTGAAACACTTGGAGAGAAGTAATTAAGAGTGTGCATTGCAGCTAAATATTTGTTACTTCGATGTATTTCAGGTACAGTCCCATGAAGAATAAAAGGCCTTTAGGCAATTTATTATACATTAATTAAGTACAAAGCCTTCGTGTCAGGTGAGCTTTAATGGAGCTTTCAGTGGTGTTGAGGTCTGTTGATAGGTAGCATCTTGCTCTGCCTTTTTGCCCTTCTGTAGAAGCACGTGTTGCAGCTCCTGCCTATCTCTGGCTCTAAATAGCATTGGCTTGCTTCTGATGTGGGATCTGACTCATGGCAGGAAGCAGCAAATTGTCATTTATTTAAAAAATGTAAACATTTCATGTTTCATTGCTGTTTTGTAAAGGCTGCTCAAGAGTTCCACTGTCCAAAATAAAACTCTGAGCATCTTTTGCCACCACAGTCAGTCCTTCTCCACATGTAGGCTGCAGAACCTGCCAGAGCTGGGGCTGAATCTGTGTCAAGAAAGGTCTTGGAAGTTACTTTTGTCAGCTCACTACTCCTGCAGCTACATAAATAATACTTGATCCCTCTTCCTTGATCTTCTTACCTCTTGTTAGCCTTTGGCTCCAGTGCCATTTATGGGTATATCAGGAGCACAGAACAGCTCAGAACTGAAATGGGAAAAACCAACTGAGTTAACTTTCAGGTCATCAGTTTTACTATGAATCAAAAATAGAACAGGAACATTTTTTTTCAATTCTAACACGGAAAATTCAAAATATGCATGGCTGAGTCAGTGATATGGGGCTTTTAAAGTGTATGTTGTTTGTCATGGAATATTTACTGCTCAGAATGACCCAAATTCATTCTTTCAACCTGAAAAAAGATTCCACCTGTGCGACAGAGTGTGGTGGGCATATAAAATTAACACTCAAGAGTCAAGAGGGGGACTGGACAAGGTAATTTTTCAGCTGATCTCCATCACCAATTTTTATTTTTCTCTGTCTGTATGAAATATGCATGGAAAATTTAGAAAATAAAAGAATGAAAGCAGGGACATAAATAAAAGAATCAGCAGGGACAAGCAAGCTTGCAGAGTGTCAGTCCTATTGTCCAGCTCAAGCACTGCTGATCCATGGCCAGACCTCCCGTGAGATTTTCTCAGCCTTACGATTTAGTTCAGGCTTTTAGCCTTACGTGGCAGTGTGATACTACAGGACATTTCCTGGAGTTTTCGCAGCTTTGGAATTGATGGTAATAAATAAATAGGGACCATGTGGATACATGTGACAAAAAATGTGAATACAGTTGTTCTTACTTTTTGCCAGAAGTTTCAAAAAATATTTTGCTTTCCCTCCACAATTATCTAGTAATTCAGCTACCTCGTAAAGTTTAATGTACTTAGTAGGACAGCTTAGCCTGCCCTAGACACTTTAGCAATACTGAGATAAGGAGAACACCTTAATGCTGGAGGCTCAGAAGGCCAGTCACTAACTACAGTAACTTTCTTTGGATATGGTTCAATTCATGTTAGTCTTTTCTTTGCAGAAGTCCTTCATGTTACAGAAGTCCTGAAAATTGTTGGTCCACCCCAGAAAAAAACTTCTGCTGTGGCCTGACAGCATTCTCTCAGGTTGGGCTACAGGCTCTTGGCATTTGGCTCCAGGCCATTCATAGACATTGGGTTTTGGCTCCAGCCATATCTGTGTAAGAAGTTCCTGACCTCAGCTATGCTCCACTATACTGAGTATTTCTGCTGATATTTCTAAGGTCAAGTAACACTGTAAAAAACACACTCTAGGCCGTTCTTAATCTTAGTGGAAAGAGAGCTGAATGTAGGATGGGGACAGTATGCAGCACTGGTACATACAACTGATTTCCCACATCAGGTGCAACCCAAGATTACTCCTTTCCAGATGCTCTCATCCTTAAGGAGACAGGATCCATTTTTGGAGCTTAACCTCCCACTGTCAACTTCCTGCAGAGTATGTGATGGAACTGCTTTCCAGTTTGCTAATTCGGGTAAAATCATGTAAGTCAGCTAGAACTGTGTCTCAAGAAAACATAAGTGATTTTGTCTGAACAAATTAGGAAGTGTTGAAGGGCTCAGCTGGAAGATCTGTAGATGTTTTTCCTTCCAGCACAAGATGGAGCAGAACATGGTAACCATTCCCTTCTACAGTGGCATAGCTGGATTTATTAGAAAGCATCTATGCCTCTTGGTTCCTTCTTTTCCAGGGAAGAAACTTATTTTCTTCCAAACTGTGTAGCTTGGAAACAAACAGTATTTTCTAGACTTTGGACAAATGTCTAATTTATACCAATCAGGTAATAACTTTAAGTTCCTGAACAATGCTGGGCAAAGATCCTCTTTGTTGCATTCTTTTCAGCTGGAGTGAGGCAAACACTCTGAGTGTTTGTGAGGGCAGTTTGATTCAGACCTCTTCTTAGTAATCCTAAGGCTTAACAGAGAGATCCTGCTTATTAATTCTGCTTTGAAGCACAAGCAGGTAGGCTGCAATGTCAGATCTCATTTTACCTTCCAGAGTTTGTCACTGAACACCTCAGCATCCCTGAATTATTCACAACACAGAGTACCAGCAAGTGTCAAGATGAGTAACCATCAGCCAAGTGAGAAAGAAATCTTAGCTGCCGGTGGTAATTTTGCACTGTCAGGAGAGAAGTAAGACATCCTTGCTATTTAATTGTTCGGAACAACTCAACAAAAGCACGAAACAAGGATTGGTGATTTAGGGTTTCAGAGTCCCCCATTTATGCCATTAGGAAAAAAAAAAAAAAAGCTGTTTAGTTTTTATTTCAATTGTACTCTTGTCTATGCAAAACATACAATGACTGATGGTATTGAAGTCCTTCCGGCTTTGTGTAGATTCAACAGAAGTTAAGTTCTGGTCCCAGTATCATTGTGTTCTATGGATAATTCTTCCAAAAACTAAAGCTTTATGGTTTGCTAACTCAGGTAAAGACCACAGCATTTGGTGGCCTTCAAGACTGAGAGCAGTGCTGTTATAGCAAGCTGTTACTAGACAGTCTAAGTTCATTCAGTTGTAGATTTTATTTCTGTGGTACAGTCTGTCATGGCTTGACAGGAAGTTACAAAATGATGGATAATTTAGATGAGTGACATTCTTGAAAAAGCATTTATCCTTTGATTGAAGAAAAATAACTGGTTAAAAATAGTTTGAAATCAGGATATATTAATTAAACTAGGAAAATGGAAAGGGAGAGATCCTACCAAAATGAATTCTGATTATGCATAGCAACCAGCCTTTCTTTGTCTATGAAACAACATTTCCACTAAGCAGAGAAAGTGAATCTGGGTTTGTAAATGCTATGTCCCTTAGATGAGCCCTGATAAGGCTAAACAGCTTCTTCCATGGGACCAGGAGTTCTCGTCAATAATTAAAGAGTATGTAAGAGCTGTATTTAGGGGGCGAGGTTGGTAGTACAGGATGATCCCTTTTTGTTGTGATACAGAGGTTTGGGTTTATTTCATTCCCAAATGACTGCCATATTCTTAGACTGGTAATGTGATTCCTACTGTCCAATTAAATTTTGTCTGGTGTAGCTGTGGGGATTCAGTTGTGCGCACTGCCTTTGCAAAGAGCACTCTGTGTGTGCCCTGTTTCAAGTAAAGTCAGGAAATCACAGAGGATGTGCTTTACTGTGGTGGTTGACCTTAGAAAGACCAGGGCTGTCACAGTCTGTTCTATTTCGGTTTCAGTTCCTGTCTCTCCGGCATACAGAAAGGAACGAATGGGAGGGAGGAATGAGAAGTCATCTTATAGAAATAGTGAAACCCAGACCAACTAGAGAAACCCTTCGTAAGTCATATTTCTTCTACAAGGACAAGAAAAAGAGAGAAATCAATAGCTGAAATTTTAAAAAAAATTGGAGTGATTCTTTGACTTTGGCAGGGTCATAAAAGTAGACAGCAATGGAGTAAAATAGATGGGGAGCTTTTATATCCCTTCAACATGTTGAAGAGGGGATCTGAATATTACACTCAAGCTCTCTCCTACTGCTTGTAAGCCAGTTGTTATTTTCTCCCTGCTTCTTAATTATTTCCCCCTTCTTCGATGTTGATACAAGAATTTAAATAGATACAATAATAAGGAAAACTTCCTTTCTCAACTAATCAGACTTTGCTGTTTGTAACCCTTGGTGTTATAGTCTTCTGACATTTTTCAGTTGTTCATGTACAACGTCTGGAAGAGCAGTCCATCCAATAGAGATTTGAATTGCTCTACCCTCAACCCCAAGTCAGTGATCCTCTTTTTCATTCTCTTTTCTTGCACTTGTTTCAGTCCTTCAAGACTTTTTTATCTATCAGGGAGCACTGATATATCAGAATCCCATATTTTCCCATTTCAGGTCATGCTTAGCTAGAAAAAGAAAGCTTCAACAAATACCAAAGTATTTTTGATGATACCAGTACACATCATGTTTTCTACCTTTGTCATTAGAGCATGCCCACACAGTAAATATGGTATCTAGAAAAGTAGGAGGTAGTTTAGAAAAAGGAATGCTGGCTGAAATAGATATTAAAGGAACAAAGCAGATAAGAACTGAGGTGAAAAAATGTCAGAAAGAGGTAATGAGGAAGCTGCTTTGAACAAAGAGAGAAGAATTCAAGTTGTATAGCATTGCAGTGATGAGGAGCTCTATAGTTTATGACTTTATGTGCCTGAATTCAAAGGAGTTGGTCTATTTTTTGAATTAATGAGTGAGGAAGTCTGTAACTTCCTGGGCAGCTGAAAATACGCAGTAATTGCTACTGACAATGAAATAAACTTTTATTAGGACTTCGAATTTTAGCTTTTTATTAAAGCTTTCTTATGCTATGTGAACAAATGCTGAAAAGCATGTGGAAATAGCCTGCAGAAGGTGCCTCAGGTGTTAAGGTAGTATGGGTAGTGATGTAAGGGTAGAGGTGGAGCATTTGGTGCAAAGGACATAAAGTTAGGAAAAAAGATTACAGTCACAACTGTGACAGTACGAGTGTGAATGTCTCTGTGTGTGAGAGGGGTGATCCAAACCCTTTAGCCAACCCATAGCCTGTAATGGAGTACAACGGGGAAGAGATGCTCTTTGGAACTTCTGCATTAGTCAAAAGTGCCTGAGCGCAGCTGCAGACAGGATGCCACACCTAGATTGCTCTAGGTTGCACTGAGCACTGGATATTTATGCTTTCCCTTTTCCATTCTGGGGAAAAAAAAAAAAAAAAAGAAAAAAAGAAAAGAGAGATTTGCCAAATCAACTTTTTTCTTTCCTCCCCCC